>SJYV01056277.1:459679-635487 GCA_006410875.1 Neotragus pygmaeus | reverse complement strand
AAAAATAAAAAAAAAAAAAAAAAAAACAAGACCTTCAGAATGATATAAAACTCCCTATTCCTGAGAGAAAAGGGGCACAGTTCTTGAGGTGCTAGACTGCTATGTATTTATTCCCTTTTGCTGGGCAAAGATAAAGCCATTTTTCTTATCCTTCCAAAACTCTGTCTCTGTACTTATCTTCAGCATTGGTGCACAGAGTCAAGATTTTGGCAATACTACCTTTATTCATCTATATTTTCTAAAGGAGATCGGTCCTGGGTGTTCTTTGGAAGGACTGATGCTAAAACTGCAACTCCAGTACTTTGGCCACCTCATGCAAAGAGTTGACTCATTGGAAAAGACTCTGATGCTGGGAGGGATTGGGGGCAGGAGGAGAAGGGGACAACGGAGGATGAGATGGCTGGATGGCATCACGGACTCGATGGATGTGAGTCTGAGTGAACTCCAGGAGTTGGTGATGGACAGGGAGGCCTGGCATGCTGCGNCAGGAGGAGAAGGGGACAACGGAGGATGAGATGGCTGGATGGCATCACGGACTCGATGGATGTGAGTCTGAGTGAACTCCGGGAGTTGGTGATGGACAGGGAGGCCTGGCATGCTGCGATTCATGGGGTCACAGAGTCGGACACGACTGAGCAACTGAACTGAACTGATTCTAAAGTTCTTGCTGTTCAGTTGCTCAGTTGTGTCTGCCTCTTTGTGACCCCATGGACTGCAACACACCAGGCTTCCCTGTCCATTACCAAGTCCCAGAGCTTACTGAAACTCGTGTCAAGTGAGTCGGTGATGCCATCCAACAATCTCATTCTCTGACAACCCCTTCTTCTCCTGCCTTCAGTCTTTCCCAACATCAGGGTCTTTTCCAATGAGTCGGCTCTTTGCATCAGGTGGCCAAAGTATTGGAGCTTCAGCTTCAGCATCAGTCCTTCCAATGATAGGACTGATTTCCATTAGGATGAACTGGTTTAATCTCCTTGTAGCCCAAGGTACTCTCAAGAGTGTTCTCCAACACCACCACAGTTCGAGAGCATCAATTCTTTGTTGTTCAGCCTTCTTTATGGTCCCACTCTCATACATGATTACTGGAAAAACCATAGCTTTGACTAGATGGACCTTTGTCAGCAAAGTGTTGTCTCTGCTTCTCAATATGCTGTCAAGGTTGGTCATAGCTTTTCTTCCAAGGAGCAAGCATCTTTTAATTTCATGGCTATAGTCACCACCTGCAGTGATTTTGGAGCCCAAGAAAATAAAGTCTCTCACTGTTTCCACATCTATCTGCCGTGAAGAGATGGGACCAGATATCATCATGATCTTAGTCTTCTGAATGTTAAGTTTTAAGCCAGCTTTTTCACTCTCCACTTTCACTTTCATCAAGAGGCTCTTTAGTTTCTCTTTGCTTTCTGCTATAAAGGTGGTGTCATTTGCATATCTGAGGTTATTGATATTTCTCCCAGCAATCTTGATTCCAGCTTGTGCTTCATCCAGCCTGGCACTTCTCATGATGTACTCTGCACATAAGTTAAATAAGCAAGGTGACAAGATAGCCCTGACATACTCCTTTCCCAATTTGGAACCAGTCCATTACTCCACATCCGGTTCTAACTGTTGCTTATTCTGAAGATACCAGGAAAGACTGGAGGGTAAGTTTGACTTAAAGAATTAAAAAGGAAACAGTGTCCCTTGATGACAGAGTAGAGATGGTGATAAAGAAAAGAATCACAAGTCCCTCCAAGAGGAAGGTGAGTCTAAGAAACAGGAATGTCCTTCCCTCCCCACAGGGATGCTCCTTTCATTGCCGACCATGGAAGGTCTAGTTTATTTTAACAAGGAAGGTGGATGTTTGCTCAGAGATAATCTTCAAATCAAATCATCCTTCTATGTAACAAGATGTGGCATATTTTCAAACATCTTTCTGTGCATATTAATATACACAAGAGAACTGTATTCTTTCCTTCTACATATTATTTGTAACCTGCTCTTAGTCTCAAAGAAGAAACTCTTAGATATATATTATTTACTTAAAGGTAAAATAACAAACTGGGAAGGGAATAAAAGGATATGAGAGACTCCACTGTGGAAAAAATTTGGCTACCCAACTTCCTACACCTATAAACAGATTGTTAGAAAGGCAAGAACACAATAGCTACCATAGTGCCCCTCTACAAGACAGATAATTTATAATTATTAAATGAATGCAGTTCAAATCTTCTAAATGTGGTTTCCCACATTTCTGTGTATAAGGACCTCTTGTTAATGTTAAATTCTCATAGACATTTTATGTATCAAGCTAGTGCTTGAGAAAATAAAAGAGAAGCTATTACAAACTCAATAATGGTATAAAAAGTATCACAAGAGCATCTAATTATATTTTTAACAGTACATACTTGGTCGGAAAATGGGTACAGCAAAATTTTACAGTGCTCAGGAAGCCTCCTTTCCCCTAACCAAGGACTTTGGACCCCAAAAGGAAAATCATATTCTAAATTACCAAAATCCTATGACATCATAGTATTTTGTACTCTAATATTAAAACAAAGGTGAAGATATCCTGCCCTTTCAGTTCAGTCAGTTCAGTCGCTCAGTCGTGTCTGACTCTTTGTGACCCCATGAACCATAGCATGCCAGGCCTCCCTGTCCATCGCCAACTCCCGGAGTCCACCCAAACCCATGTCCATTGTGTTGGTGATGCCATCCAACCATCTCATCATCTGTCGTCCCCTTCTCCTCCTGCCCTCAATCTTTCCCAGCATCAGGGTCTTTTCCAATGAGTCAGCTCCTCGCATCAGGTGGCCAAAGTATTGGAGTTTCAGCTTTAACATCAGTCCCTTCAATGAACACCCAGGACTAACCTCCTTTAGGATGGACTGGTTGGACCTCCTTGCAGTCCAAGGGACTCTCAAGAGTCTCTTCCACCACCACAGTTCAAANGCTCAGTCGTGTCTGACTCTTTGTGACCCCATGAACCATAGCATGCCAGGCCTCCCTGTCCATCGCCAACTCCCGGAGTCCACCCAAACCCATGTCCATTGTGTTGGTGATGCCATCCAACCATCTCATCATCTGTCGTCCCCTTCTCCTCCTGCCCTCAATCTTTCCCAGCATCAGGGTCTTTTCCAATGAGTCAGCTCCTCGCATCAGGTGGCCAAAGTATTGGAGTTTCAGCTTTAACATCAGTCCCTTCAATGAACACCCAGGACTAACCTCCTTTAGGATGGACTGGTTGGACCTCCTTGCAGTCCAAGGGACTCTCAAGAGTCTCTTCCACCACCACAGTTCAAAGCCATCAATTTTTCTGCGCTCAGCATTCTTTATAGTCCAATTCTCACATCCATACATGACTACTGGAAAAACTATAGCCTTGGCTAGATGGACCTTTGTTGGCAAAGTAATGTCTCTGCTTTTTATGCTGTCTTTATGTCCTGTCCTTTAGAAGACCCAAAACATTCCAGTAAATCAATACATGTTTTGTCAAAGAATAGTCAAGTGTTCCAGCAGAGCAAGATTCTGGTATCATCTATTGACTAAACAACTCCATGACAGCACCACACAGTCAATAACTTACTGTGGCTTCAGGAAGCTATGTGCCACTAGAATTACCTGATCACAGCCTAAGCTCTCAAGTTTGAAATTATCTATTTAAATTTTAGGAAGTATTACATCATCAGAGGGCACTATTGTATAAGCAATAAAGTGGGAGAACTGTTAAGTTTTAAATATTAGAGTCATAAAATTTTAGGATAGGAAGGGAACTTAAATCTCAAGTCCTAAGTCTGAAATGAAAAAAAGCTGAGTTATAGAAATGTCAATTATTTTAAATCTTTCTTTTCAAACAAAGATATATTCACATAGTTTAATATCAGAGTTCAAAATACCTGTTGTTAGGAGTCAGAATAGTGATTACTCTTGCAGGGGGAAAGTGACTCTAAAAGAGAATTAGAGGATTCTAGAGTTAAGCTGGTGCATTTTTTCTATACTTGTAAGATAATTAGGGCTTCTGTGGTAGTTCAGTGGTATAGAACCCACCTGACAATGCAGGAGACAAAAGAGATGTGGGTTCGATTCCTGGGTCAGGAAGATCCCCCGGAGGAGGGCATGGCAACCCACTCCAGTATTCTTCCCTGGAGAATCCCATGGACAGAGAGGCCTGGCAGGCTACAGTTCATGGGGTTACAAAGACTTGGACATGACTGAAGAGACTTAGCAAGATAATTAGCAAGTAGATTTGTAAACACTTGAGACTACATTTAAGATACATTTTTTTTATTTTATAATGTATATGCCTGTATTTCTACCTCACTATGTTGTTCTTTAGTCACTAACTCGTGTTCCACTCTTTTGCAACCAACATGTACTATAGCCCACCAGAGATGTGTATAAGAGACAGGAAGATACCAGGAAAGACTGGAGGGTAAGTTTGACTTAAAGAATTAAAAAGGAAACAGTGTCCCTTGATGACAGAGTAGAGATGGTGATAAAGAAAAGAATCACAAGTCCCTCCAAGAGGAAGGTGAGTCTAAGAAACAGGAATGTCCTTCCCTCCCCACAGGGATGCTCCTTTCATTGCCGACCATGGAAGGTCTAGTTTATTTTAACAAGGAAGGTGGATGTTTGCTCAGAGATAATCTTCAAATCAAATCATCCTTCTATGTAACAAGATGTGGCATATTTTCAAACATCTTTCTGTGCATATTAATATACACAAGAGAACTGTATTCTTTCCTTCTACATATTATTTGTAACCTGCTCTTAGTCTCAAAGAAGAAACTCTTAGATATATATTATTTACTTAAAGGTAAAATAACAAACTGGGAAGGGAATAAAAGGATATGAGAGACTCCANCAAAGAATAGTCAAGTGTTCCAGCAGAGCAAGATTCTGGTATCATCTATTGACTAAACAACTCCATGACAGCACCACACAGTCAATAACTTACTGTGGCTTCAGGAAGCTATGTGCCACTAGAATTACCTGATCACAGCCTAAGCTCTCAAGTTTGAAATTATCTATTTAAATTTTAGGAAGTATTACATCATCAGAGGGCACTATTGTATAAGCAATAAAGTGGGAGAACTGTTAAGTTTTAAATATTAGAGTCATAAAATTTTAGGATAGGAAGGGAACTTAAATCTCAAGTCCTAAGTCTGAAATGAAAAAAAGCTGAGTTATAGAAATGTCAATTATTTTAAATCTTTCTTTTCAAACAAAGATATATTCACATAGTTTAATATCAGAGTTCAAAATACCTGTTGTTAGGAGTCAGAATAGTGATTACTCTTGCAGGGGGAAAGTGACTCTAAAAGAGAATTAGAGGATTCTAGAGTTAAGCTGGTGCATTTTTTCTATACTTGTAAGATAATTAGGGCTTCTGTGGTAGTTCAGTGGTATAGAACCCACCTGACAATGCAGGAGACAAAAGAGATGTGGGTTCGATTCCTGGGTCAGGAAGATCCCCCGGAGGAGGGCATGGCAACCCACTCCAGTATTCTTCCCTGGAGAATCCCATGGACAGAGAGGCCTGGCAGGCTACAGTTCATGGGGTTACAAAGACTTGGACATGACTGAAGAGACTTAGCAAGATAATTAGCAAGTAGATTTGTAAACACTTGAGACTACATTTAAGATACATTTTTTTTATTTTATAATGTATATGCCTGTATTTCTACCTCACTATGTTGTTCTTTAGTCACTAACTCGTGTTCCACTCTTTTGCAACCAACATGTACTATAGCCCACCAGGCTCCTCTGTCCATGGGATTTCCCTGGCAAGAATGGGTTGCCATTTCCTTCTCCAGGGCATCTTCCCAGGGGTTAAGCCCGGGTCTCTTGCATTGCAGGCAGATTCTTTACTGTCTGAGCCACCAAGGAAGCTCCTATTTCACTATAGTCATACGTAAATTATACTAAATCACATCTACATTTAACTTCTCTTTCACTTAAAAATGTATATTGAGCACTCATTAAGTAACAGGCATTAGGAAAGAGAACTAAGATACAATTCCATTTCTCAAGTTTTTAATCTAAAAAAGTGATGAGCATAACTAACAAATAGTCACAAGATGGTAAGTTCCACATACAAAGTATTGTGGGAGCTGAGAGGTTACAGTCTGACCCAAGGGAACCATGGAAGGCTTCACTGAGGAAGTGATACCTGAGTTGAACTCTGAAGAGTAACAAGAATTTTTTCAAGTACAGAAAAGCGTGTCAAGCAAAGAGCATGAATTCTGCAGAACAAGCATATTCAGGAACTGCTGTTGTTTGTAGCAGAAGATACATATTTTAAGAGATGATGAGATTAGATTCACCAGGCTAATACCTAAAATATCCCTATAAAGAGAAACCTGAAATCTGAGATTGCCCCTCTAAACCAACAGAAAGTGAAATAGGTGCATAAGCAATAGAGCCTTAATGAGGCAGAGATTTTTGTCTTTTCTGTTCACTGCTAAGTCCCCAGTGAGTAGAATAAGGTCTGGCACATGGTAGATCAATGAATAGGGATTCCCCTAGTGATTCAGGGGTTAAGAATCTGCACTACCACTGCAGGAGTCCTGAGTTCAATCCACTGTCAGGGAACTAAGATCCTGCTTGCCACACGATGCCACCAAGGCAGGGGGAGGGGGGGATCAATGAATATACATAGAATGAATGTACACATCCTAGCTCTGCAATTGGTATTGAACCCAACACAGCTTCAGAGAAAAGCATGACTCAAAGCAATGAGAATGGAAATCAAAGTTCCCAGGGTCAAGTCTGTGCAGGTTCATTTATTGCAAGGGTCTGTTACTGCCTTTGGAAGAGTTACAGAATGCTGTAGTCAGATGTACCTTTCGCCCAGACAAATCACATGTCTGAGAGACAACCCAAACATAAAATCTAAACCTGACTCATAATAGTTTAGCTTTACCCAGGCAGCTGAGGAACCAGAACTATATGTCCTCTGCTGGGAGGAGAAACAGGAAGATAAATAAGTCCAAATTAATGCAGGCAAATCTGATTAGATGGGCAGGGGAAGGACTAATCAGCATTTTGCTGAAGTATATAAGCTAAAAGGTCAGGGATGACTTTGAGACAGGGTTTTTGTTATTCAGTCCCTCATGGTGTCTGACTTTTTGCGACCCCATAGACTGCAGCACACCAGGCTTCCCTGTCCTTCACTGTTTCCTGGAGCTTGCTCAATCTCATGTCCATTGAGTCAGTGATGTCATCCAACAATCTCATCTTCTGTTGTCCCCTTCTCCTCCTGCCTTCAATCTTTCCCAGCATCAGGGTCTTTTCCAATGAGTTGGCTCTTCACATCAGATGACCAAAGTATTGGAGCTTCAGCTTCCAGTGAATGTTCAGGGTTGATGTCCTTTAGGATTGATTGGTTGGATCTCCTTGTAGTTCAAGGTACTCTCTCAAGAGTCTTCACCAACACCACAGTTCAAAAGCATCAATTCTTCGGTGCTCAGCCTTCCTTATGGTCCAACTCTCACATCCATACATGACTACTGGAAAAACCATAGCTTTGACTATGTTTTTTTGGACCTTTGTTGGTAAATAATGTCTCTGCTTTTTAATGAGCTATCAAGATTTGTTGTGTATTCTTGGGCTTCCCTTGTGGCTCAACTGGTAAAGAATCCACCTGCAATGCAGGAGACCTGGGTTTGATCCCTGGGTTGGGAAGATTCCCTGAAGAAGGGAAAGGCTACCCATACTTCAGTATTCTGGCCTGGAGAATTCCATGGACTGTATAGTCCATGGAATTGTAAAGAGTCAGACACGACTGAGAAACTCTCACTTTCACTTCTTCCAAGGAGCAAGTGTCTTTTAATTTCAGGGCTGCAGTCACCTTCTGCAGTGATTTTGGAGGCCAAGAAAATAAAGTCTCTCACTGTTTCTACTTTTCCCCCATTTACTTGCCATGAAGAGATAGGGATGGAACTGGATGTCATGATCTTCATTTTTTTAATGTTGAGTTTTAAGCCAACTTTTTCACTCTCCTTTTTCACCTTCATCAAGAGGCTCTTTAGTTCCTCTTCACTTTTTGCCATAATGGTGGTGCCATCTGCATATCTGAGGTTATTGATGTTTTTCCTGGCAACTTGATTCCAGCTTGTACTTCATCCAGCCCAGCATTTCGCGTGAGGTACGCTGCATATAAGTTAAATTAGTAGAGTGACAAGATACAGACTTGACATACTCCTTTCCCAGTTTGGAACCGGTCTGTTGTTCCATGTCTGGTTCCAACTGCTGCTTCCTGACCTTCATACAGATTTCTCCGGAGGCAGGTAAGGTGGTTTGGTATTCTCATCTCTTAAGAGTTTTCCACAATGTGTTGTGATCCACACAATCAAAGGCTTTAGCATAGTCAATGAAGCAGATGTTTTTCTGGAATTCTCTTGCTTTTACTATGATCCAACAGATAGATGTTAGCAATTTGTTCTCTGGTTCCTCTGCCTTTTCTAAATCCAGCCTGAACATCTGGAAGTTCTTGATTTACATACTATTGAAGCCTAGCTTGGATCATCTTGAGCATTACCTTGCCAGCTTGGGAAATGAGTGCAACTGTGCAGTAGGTGTGACAGGGTTATAGTCATATTTTCTAGGGCTGGAAAGCACTTAAAGCTGTGGTTCTTGGCCAGTGCACAGCTATTTAACCTGAAAATGTCTATCATACCGGCTCATTCAGCAGCATACTGCTGCTGCTAAGTCACTTCAGTCATGTATGACTCTGTGCAACCCCATAGACAGCAGCCTACCAGGCTCCCCCGTCCCTGGGATTCTCCAGGCAAGAACACTGGAGTGGGTTGCCATTTCCTTTTCCAGTGCATGAAAGTAAAAAGTGAAAGTGAAGTCACTCAGTCGTGTCTGACTCTTCCAGACCCCATGGACTGCAGCCCACCAGGCTTCTCTGTCCACGCGATTTTCCAGGCAGGAGTACTAGAGTGGGGTGAACAGCATACTAGTGTTCAATAAATTAAATGTGCTGCCAAATTTCGATTTGATCAATGTGTAAGATACATTTTTCCAGCAAAGAGTTTACAAAGAAGAAGAAACATGGGAGAGGTATAAGGTCCAAAGGCAAAAAGTAATTAGAGGGAATAGTTAAGACTCTAGGTGGGACAGGGATTAGTGATGCCTGGAGATTCTAAGGAGACATGAGAAAATGGTGCCAAAGACACAGACGGAGGGATTTGATTTGGATAGGAGGAACCCCTCCTCTGTTGGGAAACACATGGGCGCAGAAGGAATTACATCTCTAGGCGGAGAAGGAGGAAACTGAAAGGGTTATAGCTAAAACACCTCTCACACAACAACAAAGTTGTTTAATCAGTGAAGTAGGGAGCAAGGCTATCTATTAAAAAGGAGAATAGAAGGGTACAGTGTAGCAATGATTTGAAGATAAAAGTACAGCATGGAAGAAGGAACTGATGCTCAGGCCTCCATTGGATCCCTGAGTTTAGAGGCTAAATTTGCAGGCAAAATTCTTAGTTGTGGGATTGCTTCAGCAAACATCCACCACCCAGGATAGTAAAGAAGTTTAGTGGCTGGATAAAACCAGGATGGGAACTTCCTAAAGCGCTGTGACATAATACACAAGAGACAAGAGAGTTGAGGTCATCTCTGATGTCCTTGCAACCATGAATACCCAAAGCCATGAGGTCCTCTCCATAGGCAAATACCGCCAAAATGTCCTTGTTGAATTGTAAGGGAATCTAAATTATGTTATATTTATTCCATTTTAAAAAGTGAAAAATCTTGCTGGAACCCAAAGGATGTCAGAAACTGCAAATAATGCTGAATCCTATAGAGTCAGCAAACCCTATACAGTCAGCCCTTCATATCCATGGGTGCAGAATCTACAGATATGTAGAGCCAGTTGTACTATGCCATTGTACAGTGGCTTAGGGATGCTAAGGGCATGCTAAGGGATGCTCAGTGGCTACAGACGCTTAGCCATGAATTTTGGTATCCTTAGAGGGGTCCTGGAATCAATCCTCTATGGATCCCAAGGGAACATATTCTATGTGTTTTTCCTATGCTAACAAATGGACAGCATATACAGCATGAATATGCTGGACATAGGGATGATTCAGGTCCTGGAAGGATGGAGCAAAAGGTGTGAGATTTTATCACACTACTCACTCAGAACAGCATACAATTTAAAACTTATTGTTTATTTTGGGAATTTTCCATTCAATATTCTTGGACCAAGGTTGACTGCAAGTAACAAACTGTGGAAAGAAAAACTGCAGATGAGGGGGACAATATATAAACATTTCATTAATAATATTTTTTAAATGATATAATATTATCAAACAAAACTTCACAGGTTTATAGTCTCTTACTTTGTCAAATATGGTATGGCATATTACTAATATTTTTCTTCCTTCATGATGGAAGAGATGAGGCTGGTATCTAGTCAAATGTAATGGATAAAGACCCCCACCCCTAAAAAGGTGAAACCATGCTTCTAAAGTTCAGGATACAGACCTGTGATACAAGTAATCTATAATCCAGTCTTCTGTATCTCCTCCTCTGAAGGAAGGTCCTCCTGCAGGGGGCCATGAGTACTTCCCAGATCTACACTTCTCCAACTGAGCAAAACCCCAGTTCTTACCCATATAGCATGATTTCTAAAATCCTCACAACTCCATTCACATCCTAGTACACTTATCTTCCCTCTCACGGATGGCATGCCCAGAACTGAGTGTTATGCATGAAATGTGGTCTAATGAAGTACCATGCTCACCCATGGCTAGAAATCAATAACTCTGTGAGTATGTTTATAGATATAGCTCCACCAACACAGCCTACTTTAAATTGAGAGTCAGGGAAGGTGTTTTGGATTGAACAGTCCCCCAAAATTCATGGTCTTCCTGGAACCTCAGAATGTGACTTTATTGGAAATTGGGTCATTACAAATATAGTTAATTAAGATGAGGTCACGCTGGAGTAGGGTTGGCCCTTAATCGAATATAATTGGTTACCTTTTTAAGAAGAGAAGAAACAGAGACAGACACAGAGAGAAGGCTATATGAAGACAGAGAAGGACTACAAAAGACAGACAACAACGTGATGACAGAAGACACTGGAATTATGCAGCTGCAAACCACTAAGGATTGCCAGCAACCACCAGAAGCCAGGAGAGAGATGGAACAGATTCTCCCTAGGAGGAACCAATCACACTAGCACCCTGATTTTGAACTTTTAGCCTCCAAAACTGTTAGAAAATAAATGTGTGTTATTTTAAACCTCTCAGTTTGTGTACTTTGTTATAGCAGCCCTAAAGTACTAACAGAGATGGTCCTCCATGGAGGTAGGATTGAGAGTAAAGCCTGAAGGAGCCAGCCAGTAGAAAACTCTGGAGAGAAGTAACAGAAAATACAAAGGCTCAGAGACTTGGCATGTTGTTAAAACAGAAAGGAGACTAGAGTCTCTCTAACATGGTGAACAAGGGGAAGCACTGTGGAATAGGATGAGGCTCAGGGCTAGGCAGGCCACAATATGGAGCTTAAATTTAACATGAAGAGCAATGAGAAAGTCTTAAAGAGTTATAAGACTTATTCTCATTTGTATTTTAAAGAGATTGTTCTGGCTATACTGTAGAGACTGGCCTGTAGAGTGAGATGACAAAAAAAAAAAAGGGCGGGGAGAAGAGTAAACAGAAGGCTACTGAAAGTTCCAGGTGAGAGATTATAGCAAAGCTAGTAAGCCAGGTTTCTTTAGTCACTACATATATCACACATATAACATAATACACCACTTTCTAAAATCATAAAACATCCAGGAAAGATCACAATTTAGAAAAGGACCCAGTGTATGACATCAGCAGTATTTGCAAAACAGCAATAAACAAAAGGAAGTCTTCTGAACAGCTGTAACCACCACTATCATCCTTTAATAACTGATTCTGCACTGACTCTGTCCACTATAAATATAAGAACTCCAGTAAATGGTGAAAGAGTTCCAAGGCCATCAGGCTCCCAGTAGCACTTAATGGAAATTAACAAAGCAGATTTTACTTCTACCCTTTTTATTCAAAACCTATTTCAACAAATTATACAAAGTGAGAATCTAATTGTTGTCAAACTTGACTGTCTCTGTTTCTCTCTGGTGAGATAAAAGACATCAGGGATCACAATCTCTACCTAGTTACCTCTGTCAAAACAATAAATAAACTACTGTTTTTTTAAGTAATACATACAAAGAAGATACTAGTACACAATGCTAAAATACAACTTCTCCTGCCCCACAAAGGATCTTCTGTGAATAACACTGTAAGAACTGCTGAAACAGACAACTTACAGCATTCTCTCTTTAGAGATTACTTAAAATAAGTTTTTTCTTATATTAACGAATACACAACTTTAAAGGTTTTTAGCATTCCAAATTAAACTTTACAATATGTCCACATGAAGATCCTCCACAAAAGAAAGCAACTGAAGAAAGTAGCAGCAGTTTTCCTCCGGGGAACTCCAACATCCAATTTTCAGTCTCGGTGTCACTATAAAATGGGTTCTAGAAACTCTTAATCATCATCTTAAAAATATACTCTATAGACTACTCATTGTTTTCAGCAGTCATCCGGTCTGAATGAGCAGGGTACTGTAAGAAAGATAAAGGAAAGGAAAAGGATATCCTCAGCTGAAACCAAAAAGCTCAGAACAATGACAGCAAGTTCACACACGACCAAGTAGCTCCTTTGATTACTTTCAGGTGCTTTTGTCACTGCGCCACCATCCTGTATAGCAACTGCCCTGGAGCTAATAGGATATACAGATAAATGACAGTCAGTGGTTAAAGACATTCATTCATTTAATAAGTATTTCTCTAGTGCCTACCAGCGGTTAGGTTAGTGCTAGAGATAAAACAGTGAACAAGCTAGATATGATTACTGCCTTCACACAGCTTATAACCTAATGAAAGGCAAGTAATAAAGGAGCAAATATACAATAAAGAAATACTAAGAAACTGTAGTTTTGCAGAGAATATAACACAGAGCTTACTTTTAATAGGGTGGTCAGAAAAGAGGTCTCAGAGCAGGCAATAGTTAATGAAGCCTTTAATCTCCACAGCCTTTCAGTCAGGTATGTCAACTGTGTAAAAAGGGGATTTTATTCAATGCCACTTCCTACACGAAGCATTCCTTTGCCTTCCTGCTTAGTGTGTCCATGGTACTTTTAGCTCTATTATAGTGCTTTTCAAGTGTAGCTTTTGCTCTGTAGTTACTTATTTACACATATTGTACACCTGCTATACTATTAAAAACTCTAAAGTAATCCGATAAGATGCTAGAATCTACTGATTAAAACCATGTGTGTTATTCCCGCCCTGTGAATAGGGTAAGGACTGCACCAAAGGGCTAAATGCACATTCTTTCATTTGCTCATCAAAGGAAGTGAAGAGGCTGCATTTTTCCCACCATACCATACTGCCTCCCCTTCCTTGTTCATGCCTGAACCCCACAGCAAAAAGTACAATGGGCACAGTACTTACTTCATCAATGACTGTTGAGTTGAATTGAGGAGAAAAAGGGAGAAGTGTGATGTGTCATCAAAAGACCAAGTAACCTAGGCTGGGCGAGGGCCACACCAGTTAACACTGTTCTGGGCCCCTGGAGCCACCAGTAAGGCTCTGTTAGCTTTCTACCAGGTGTGTTAGCCTTAGGAGGATCTACCCTGATGGCTCAGATGGTAAAAAATCTGCCTGCAACGTGGGAGACTCGGGTTCAATCCCTGGGTTGGGAAAATCCCCTGGAGTGGGAAATGGCAACCCACTTCAGTACGCATGCCTGGAGAATTCCATGGACAGAAGAGTCTGCAGGCTACAGTCCATGGGGTCACAGAGTTGGACACGACTGAGCAACTAACACACATAACATAACCTCAAGAACTGTGAACAGATCCTGAAATTATCAAGTTAAAATCCTGCTCAACCTTGAAAGGGTAGAAGAGCAGCAAGTACATGGCTACACTGGATAGAAGAATAAAAGGTACAATCTTTGCTCTCAAAGAGGCCAAGGTCTAGTCTGCTACAAAGTATATAACCAAGAAAAGTTTCACTTCAAAGTCTCATTTGATTTAAAAAAAGAAAGAAAGAATGAAAAGGGAGGGCTTCCCTAGTGGCCCTCAGTGATAAAGAATACGCCTGCCAATATAGGGGACATGGGTTCGATCCTTGATTCTGGAAGATCCCACATGCCAAGGAGTAACTATGATCGTGTGTCCCAACTATTGAGCCTGGCATCTAGAGCCTGGGAGCCACAACTACTGAGCCTTTGAGCTGCAACTACTAAAGCTGGCAGGAATGCCAAAAATAAATAAATTTTTTTAAAAAAGAAAAGGAAAAAAATCAATGGAAAATAAACAAAATCTTCTGAGGGAAATTATTCAGCAGTAGGAATTCAAGTCAATATTACTTACAACATTCTCTCCCTTTAAAACTACAGTTCAAGAAGCTTACAGTACAAAAGTAATGTAATTAACACTCTTCACAAGTGATGGTGTTTTCATCTCAGAGCCTAGTACCTCTTAAGAGTTTCCCATTTTAAAAAGTTTTTTTTGTTCATCCACAAAATGGATGAGTCTAAAACAAGAAATAAATCTTCTCCCTTATGGTATTCTGCTTTTGCTTGCTGGTGCACTGGGATAACCCAGAGGGATGGTATGGGGAGGAAGGTGGGAGGGGGTTTCAGGATGGGGAACACACATACACTCGTGGCAGATTCATGTCAATGTATGGCAAGACCAATACAATATTGTGGGGTAATTAGCCTCCAATTAAAATAGATAAATTTATATTTTTTAAAAAACCATGTGAAACATCAATATCCTCTGACAGTTTTGTAATTGATGTGAATGGAAAATATCCTATGTCTTGTGATAAAAACAATAAACAATATGAGAAGTCAAAAAAAAAAATAGAAATACAATTCACATCAACAAACTTAAATTACAAGCCCTGTTATTATACAAGCACATAAATGTTGAAGAGGAAAACAAGACAATGAGTAAGTAAAGAGTAAATGAATATGTATTATTCTTGCATGCCTTTGTGAAAAGAAAAAACAAAATCAAAAAACCTGAAAGGGACTACTTAACTACCAAAGGAAAAATCTATAAGGGATACCAAAGTTCCTTCTTCCCCAAAGAGACTCACCTTCCTACAGCAGGAAGCAGCTTTTACCCTGAAGTTCTCTCTCCTCTGAACGCCCCTGCTACCTACCATTCCTGCAATACTTTACACTCACCCTGTAGTAAAGATTTTTGCTTCCAGGACTTAACCTCTCCATTACAGGAGAAAGATTCATCTTTGTAAGGCCCATATAGTTTAGTGTTTTATAAAATGGGAGTTGTGATCCAAACTCAATTTAGTGGGTCACAGTCAGCATTTCTCTTTAACAAAATTGCACATTATTCAGAAAGCCAGCTACAAAATTTATGTCTATTAAGAAATTTTTTTAAATCTATAGCCTGAATCATTATGCTCTTGTGGGTGTATTAATTCTCAGACTTTCTACTTGAGGGAGAATTATCTATTAAATCATATTCCAAGATGTAACTGTAATTCAGGCAACAAGAGCCATTTCACAATGTAGAGCATAGCTAACAGCCAAATAAATACTACAGACATTAAGTACCAGGGAAGCCCAGAGAAGGATAGCTCATGCTAAGCTGAGTCAATTAAGGAAGGCTTTCCTGAGGAAGTGAGGCTTAAAGAACTCCCAGTAAGACCTGGATTAGAAAACAGGAGAAGAGTGGGGGAAAAAAATGCCAGCTAGCCTGGGCTGAAGTGGAAAGAACAGAGAAACTCAAGAGGCTAATATAGTAGTTTACTTTGGGCCCATACAAGGTAAGAAAGCTGGGTGTATAAAGGAAGGGGCAAAAACTAGAAAGGAATCATGGACAGTCTTGGTGATTGACTGGATTTGGGGCATGAAGGCAAAAGAGAGGCAATCAAATAACTCAGAAGTTTTTTATCCTGCATGACCAGGAAGACAGTGGTGCCATTAACAGCAACATGAAGGGAAAAAAAAAAAAATCAAAAGAATTTTAGAAGGGAGTCTTATGCAATCTGTAATAAAACATTAATGCTTGTTATAAAAGTTTATCTTGTTTATACCCCTGAGTTGTACCTCCGTAGCCCTGTGAGGGCTACTAAGCAATATAAGCAGCATACTATTCTTAGGCACTCACTGTCTGGAAGAACCAAGGCTTGACACTCAGCCAGTTCTTAAGATACTGAAACACCATACCTGTTGGCAAAATAATTACTTTAGCACCTCAAGTGATGCCGTCCCAGTTCCTTTTCCACATCTGCAGACCTAAAGGATTAACCTTTTGCAAGATGCCCCAGCTCTATGACTCATTTCTGCTTTGACTGGGCAGTATCTATGCCATGTTGGTAGCACTAGGTAAAATATAATAACAAGTGTCAGTCCTGAATATTCATTGGAAGGACTGATGCTGAAGCCGAAGTTCTAATATTTTAGCCACCTGATGCGAAGAACTGACTCGTTGGAAAAGATAGAAGGCAGGAAGAGAAGGGGACGACAGAGGATAAGATGGTTGGATGGCATCACTGACTCAATAGATGTGAGTCTGAACAAGGTCCAGAATTTGGTGATGGACAGGGAAGCCTGGCGAGCTGCAGTCCATGGGGTTGCAAAGAGTCGGACATGACTGAGTGACTGAACTGAACTGATAGTTTTAAAGGTTGATCCTAAAATTCATTTCCATTTTCTAAGCCTACATGAGCTAAGCAAGGGATGAGACAGTCAAGATATCCTGAGAGGCATGGGGTCAGTCAGTTTATTATTTTAAAATGAAGTAACATGGAATCCACACATCAACTAGAGTTGCCTGCACTTGTTAGATATGTGTAATCAAAGATAAGAGTAGGACAGGAAATGAACTGGATTATATACATTAAGAGCAAAATAACAACAGAAGACATCACTACTTTTCCATTAGTTTCCTGAAAGGGGAACATTTTTTTAACAGAAGGGAACAAGTGAGTGTTAAACAGACCAGATACATTCAAAATTGAAGAAGTATTTCGAGAATAAAGCTTTGCAAGAAGACCAAGAGGAAAGAGTAAGTATGTCTGGGATATGGAGTGGCGAAAGGTCACATGAAGAAGAGAGACTACAGATAAATGACTTAACAATGCAAATTACTAAAAGGGTTTAGCAATGTTACAGCATTTGACTGCAAAAAGCCTTTCTGTAAATCTTTAAAGACCATGATCCATATTTTTTGGAAAGTAATTCCCCTGAAATTTCAGCCAACATCTATTTCACCACAGTAACACTCACATTCTCCAGAGATAGACCAAAGCACTGGGGGTATATAAGTAACAGCAATAGATCCTTCCACACCTTGCCTAAGGTCAGATATTTGCATTTAATGTTTTCAATTAAACAGGACATAACATGCAGTTTCATTGCATCAGCTCAGTCTCACATGTACAGAGCTTGGTGCTGTGGCTGCCCAGATCCACAGATTAGCGAAATTCAAGGTTGTTGCCTTTGAGGAAACCATGGAGAGATGCTCAGTAAATATGAATTCCCTTCTCTTTTAAAGTGTGGTCATTTTCTGAATATTTAGATAGTCTAGACTATATAAGAAGGAAAAAAAAAAGCCTGCTTTGGTCTTCACTGGCTGTGCCAGTCATTGTCTAGAGAAAGGAAGCATCCGATGCCAAGGAGAAGGGAGTCATCACCACTGCTTTCCAAAGTTGTTGTATGAGCGGCGCCCTCAAAGGAAGAGGCCATCAGTGCTCAGGAAGTGACAGAGGTTTCCGACAGTTTTCAAGCACGGTGTCTGCAGTGTGACCCTTGGTTCAAACTGCATAAAAACAAAAATTAACTGACAAATGATAACAAGTACTTCCTCACTTTCCTATCTGCTGAATCACAGCCATTGTTTGGGTTGCAGCTCCTTGTTTAAATTAGGTTATTATATCACAATGATGCTGACCAAACATGCCAGTCATATAACAACAGGAAAACTTATCAAAAATGCCAAAGTGTGTCAAGGTCTAAAGACACACACACAAGTGCTTTTGCACTAATAAAATCTAGCCAGTACCAAGGACATGTTTCAAAAATCTGGAGGTTTTTTTTTTTTAACCTCCTAAAAATCACAAATGTTCTGTGATGAAGTGGAAAGCGAAGGGAATCTGAAGATAGATTTGAGTTGAATGTCAGTTCTACCGTCGATCAGAGGTATCTGAACTTCAACAAGGTACTTCATATCTTTGGGCTTGTTTTCTTACAAGTAAAATTAAAAATAATAATGACTATCCCAGATGTTTTTTAATTTTTAAATTTAAATTAGAGTATAATTGTGATATGTATGATATTGTGTTAGTTCCTGCTGTACAACATGAATTAGCTATAAGTATACATATATCCCTCCCTCTCAATCCTTTTTTTAATTAATTTATTTTTATTGGAGGCTACTTTACAAATATTGTGGTGGGTTTTGCCATACATTGACCTGAATCAGCCATGGATGTACATGAGTCCCCCATTCTGAACCCCTTCCCACTTCCTCCCCATCCCTTCCCTCTGGGCTGTCCCAATGCACCGTCTTGTGTGTCCTATTTCATGCATCGAACCTGGATTGGTCATCTATTTCACATATGGTAATTACATGTTTCAATGCTATTCTCTCAAATCATCCCACCCTCGCCTCATACCACAGAGTCCAAAAGTCTGTTCTTTATATGTCTCTTTTGCTGTCTCACATATAGCGTCATTGTTACCATCTTCCTAAATTCCATACATATGTGTTAATATACTGAATTGATGTTTTTCTTTCTAACTTACTTCACTCTGTATAATAGGTTCTATTTTCATCCACCTCATTAGAAGTGATGAAATGTATTACTTTTAAAAATGCATAATTAAAAAGAAATGCATTCTTTTTAATAGCTGAGTAATATTCCATTGTGTATATGTACCACAGCTTTCTTATCCATTTGTCTGCCAATGGACATCTAGGTTGTTTCCAGGTCCTAGCTATTGTAAACAGTGCTGCAATGAACACTGGGGTACACATGTCTCTTTCAATTCTGGTTTCCTCAGTGTGTATGCCCAACAGTGGGATTACTGAGTCGTATGGCAGTTTTATTTCCAGTTTTTTAAGGAATCTCCACACTGTTCTCCATAGTGGCTGTACTAGTTTGCATTCCCACCAACAGTGTAAGAGGGTTTCCTTTTCTCTGCACCCTCTCCAACACTTATTGTTTGTAGACTTTTTAATGGCAGCCATTCTGACATGCGTGAGATAGTACCTCATTGTGGTTTTGATTTGCATTTCTCTGATAATGAGTGATGTTGAGCATTTTTTCATGTATTTGTTAGCCATCTGTGTGTTTTCTTTGGAGAAATGTCTGTTTAGTTCTTTGACCCATTTTTTGATTGGGTTGTTTATTTTTCTGATATTGAGCTGTATGAGCTGTTTGTATATTTTTGAGGTAAATTATTTGTCAGTTGCTTTGTTTGCTATTATTTTTTCCCATTCTGAAGGCTGCCTTTTCACCTTGCTTATAGTTTCCTTCATGTGCAAAAGCTTTTAAGTTTAATTAGATCCCATTTGTTTATTTTTGCTTTTATTTCCATTACTCTGGGAGGTGGATCATAGAGGATCTTGCTGTGATTTATGTCAGAGAGTGTTTTGCCTATGTTTTCCTCTAGGAGTTTTATAGTTTCTGGTCTTACATTTAGATCTTTAATCCATTTTGTGTTTATTTTTGTGTATAGTGTTAGAAAGTGTTCTAGTTTCATTCTTTTACAGGTGGTTGACCAGCTTTCCCAGCACCACTTGTAAAAGAGATTGTTTTTTCTCCATTGTATATTTTTGCCTCTTTTGTCAAAGATAAGGTGTCCACAGGTGCATGGATTTATCTCTGGGCTTTCTATTTTGTTCCATTGATTTATATTTCTGTCTTTGTGCCAGTACCATATTATCTTGATGACTGTAGCTTTGTAGTGTAGTCTGAAGTCAGGTAGGTTGATTCCTCCAATTCCATTCTTCTTTCTCAAGACTGCTTTGGCTATTCAAGGTTTTTTTTTGTATTTCCATACAAACTGTGAAATTATTTGTTCTAGTTCTGTGAAAAACACCGTTGGTAGCTTGATAGGGATTGTATTGAATCTATAGATTGCTTTGGGTAGTATACTCATTCTCACTATATTGATTCTTCAGATCCATGAACATGGTATATTTCTCCATCTATCTGTGTCATCTTTGATTTCTTCCATCAGTGTTTTATAGTTTTCTATATATAGGTCTTTTGTTTCTTTTGATAGATTTATTCTTAAGTATTTTATTCTTTTCGTTGTAATGGTGAATGGAATTGTTTCCTTAATTTCTTTTTCTGTTATCTCACTGTTAGTGTGTAGGAATACAAGGGATTTCTGTGTGTTAATTTTATATCCTGCAATATATTCATTGATTAGCTCTACTAATTTTCTGGTGGTGTCTTTAGGGTTTTCTATGAAGAGGATTATGTCATTTGCAAACAGTGAGAGTTTTACTTCTTCTTTTCCAATCTGGATTCCTTTTTATTTCTTTTTCTTCTCTGATTGCTGTGGCTAAAACTTCCAAAACTATGTTGAATAGTAGTGGTGAGAGTGGGCACCCTTGTCTTGTTCCAGATCCAGATGTGTCTTGTGATGATTAACTTGGATAATAAATTCATGCAAGTGCCCACCAAGGGCCTACAGGAAGTGAGAACTTGGTATATTTATATATTTTGTAGTATATTATTAGCATTCACCTCCCAAGTCTGAAACCACGTTCAAACANTTCCAGATCCAGATGTGTCTTGTGATGATTAACTTGGATAATAAATTCATGCAAGTGCCCACCAAGGGCCTACAGGAAGTGAGAACTTGGTATATTTATATATTTTGTAGTATATTATTAGCATTCACCTCCCAAGTCTGAAACCACGTTCAAACACACACACAAACATACACAATGATTTGTGTCATGTGTTTAATATTGCCACTTAGGAGGAAGAAATTAGTAATATGAAACCTTAGCAATTTATTCTTAGTGTTCATTTAAAAAACCATGACCTTGGACTGCCCTGGTGGTACACTGGATAAGAACACACCTGCTAATTTAGGGGGCATGAGTTTTGATCCCTTCTCTGGGAAGATCCCACATGCCATGGGGCAACTAAGCCTGTGCACCACAACTACTGAGCCTGTGTTTAACTACTTAAGTCCAAGCACCCAAGCACCCAGAGCTCTACTACAAGCGAAGCCACTTGTATGAGAAGCCCACATATCACAATGAAGAGTAGTCCAAGCTTTCAGCAACTAGAGAAAGCCCACATGCAAAGCAACAAAGACCCCAGAACAGCCAAAACTAATAAAAAAAAATTTTTTTTTCAATGACCTAACAAAGTAAAATTCAACAAAAACAAACTTTTCAGCTCCCTTGGGTAGTGACTTGGTAACATTAAGAGCCTCTTAAACACCAAATATGTTGTGGTCTAGTATGGATATGCTTCTGCTTTTGACTTTCTGTCCAATCACCAGTAACCAGTGCTACAGCACAATTATTTTAGTACACAAAGTGAAAGTCGCTCAGCTGTGTCCAACTCTTTGAGACCCCATGGACTATCCAGTCCATGGAATTCTCCAGGCCAGAATACTGGAGTGGGTAGCCATTCCCTTCTCCAGGGGATCTTCCCAACCTAGGGGTTGAACCCAGGAGTACACGTTCATTGCTGTACAAATAATGTAGCTCTGAGGAAAAGTACATACTGCAGCAATGAAACATGGAAATTTTACATTTTTGAACTGATTTATAAAGAAATTAAATAATCTGTGATATCCTCATCACTTCATATGCTAAAGATTATAAATCCGTATCTCAAGGAACTACTTATTTCCTCCCAGTTGGGAAAACAATGGCTCAAACAGCTGGACTTCTCATAAAAGTGATTAAAGAGATTAGCTTAAATTTTCAGTCTAATATCCTTTAAAACAATAACACTTTATTAAATAAACGGGAGAAGAGTATTATTATTCTAAACACTATGTTTAAAGATGAGACCAATATCCAGACTTTTAAAGAAAACAAAATGCTTAGGTAGAATTAATTGGACTTGACTCCCTAATCCATGGACTGGGAGACTTTCAAAAGCAGAGTGCCAAACAGTAACCTGTGTCCTTTGGAGTTACTAGGTAGGAGGGGGGACATTCAAGGACCTCTGCAAGTGGAGTGGAAAAGATATGCCAGGGACTAGACCATGTAGCATACATTAGGGACCTTTATAGGAACTCTAATTAACTTATTCCAAGCCAAATTTTGTACATGGACTGCTAAAAAAGTTTAAAATGGAGAATCTGCTAATGGGTTTATGGTAAACTATATTAAGTGCCAAGTTTAAGGGGACAAAATTCTACAGTAGTGACCTTACTCCTTTATTCCCATGGAGAGAGAGAGAGTGGAGTAGCTTAGTCGTGTCCAACTCTTTTTGACCCCATGAACTCTAGCCTGCCAGGATCCTCCATCTATCGGATTTTCCAGGCAAGAATACTGGAGTAGGTTGCCATTTCCTTCTCCATGGACTCTTCCCAACCCAGGTATCGAACCCAGTCTCCTGCACTGCAGGCAGGCTCTCTATTATCTTAGACATCAGGGATGTCCTCTTATTCCCACAGAATGCCTTTTAGTGATCATCAATGGATGTCTCTTAACATATTTTGCTCTAGAATGTATATAGTCACCCAAATATATCTCCTAGTATGTTTTACCCTAGGTGGCATAGTCCCCTTCTGCTACTAAAATAGTTCCCATTCATTTTTTAAATTAACTTTTATTGGAGTATAGTTGATTTACGATGTTGTGTTAGTTTCAGGTGTACAGCAGAGTGAATCAGTTATACACATACATATATCTACTCTTTTTTACAGTTCTTTTCCCATGTAGGTCATTATAGAATATTGAGAATTCCCTGTGTGTTATACAGAAGGTCCTTATTAGTTATCCACTTTATATATAGTAGAGTGTATATGTCAATCCCTTATCTCCCAATTTATCCCTACTTCGCTTTACCCCCTGGTCACCATAAGTTTGTTTTCTACATCTGTGACTATTTCTGTTTTGTAAATAGATTCATTTACAACATTTTTTTAGATTCCACATATAAATGATATCATATAATATTTGTTTTTCTCTGACTTAACATCACTCACTATGATGATCTCTAGGTCTATTTATGTTGCCTCAAATGATATTATTTCATAGTTTTTTATGGCTGAGTGATATTCCATTCTGTGTGTGTGTGTGTACACACACACCATGTGACTTGGAGTACACGTATATTTTTGAACTATGGTTTTCTTCAGGTATATGCCAAAGCATGGAATTGTAGGATCATATGGTAATTCCATTTAAAATATAACTATCATATGATCCTTCACACTCATTCATTTAAATTCTTCTTTTCATAACACAAAACCAAGGCCAGAAGAAAGTTCTGTATTGTTAAAACCTCTGTTATGATTTTTTTTACTCTCCAAAATTACCCAATTTGCTATTAAAAAAGATAATTGAAACTCCTTATTCCTCTACTTTATTAATGTCTAATCTGGATTTCCTTACAAATGTGACTTCTACAACTATCTCTAAATCATAAATTACAAAATCTTCTATCTATTCCAGAAATACAGCTAGTAAAGAGGCAAAGTGAAATACAGGCTTTGATGACACCAAAGCTCAGTTTAAATCCTGATGCTATCATTTATCACCTATGTGATCATGAATAAATTACTTCATCTCTGAGCCCTTTATTCCTCTCTAAAATAGATACAGTAGCTCTGTGCAGGGTTAAAGATAAGCATATGAAGAGCAGTACCTGTCACAAAGTGACTGTGTCATATTCTGGTGAACAGAGCAGTGCTATGTCTCACAGCAACTCAACACCAAGTCACGTTCTTAAAGTCAATGAAAACTTCAAAGAAGGAATATCCACACCAAGAGTGTGTAAGTGGAAATAGTAACATTGACTTCACAGTGTTGACTGCCCACCTCTTGCCTCATCACCTCTGCCCTGTCTCAATCTTACTGACCTCCTTTCAATTCCTTCTACTCGTTTCTAAATTAGTGTCTTGTACACAATATATCCTCTACTTGGACAGAAATCTCAATCACCTCCCTTCTCCTGGCCAATAATTCCTCCTCAGCTTCCTGCCTCTGCTTTAACACCATTGCTGACNCGTCTTGGCTGGCTCCACACGGCATGGCTTAGTTTCATTTAGACAAGGCTGTGGTCCATGTGATCAGACTGGCTACTTGTCTGTGATTGTGGTTTTTCCGTCTGTCTGCCCTCTGATGCCCTCTTTCAGTGCCTACCATCTTACTTGGGTTTCTCTTACCTTGGACATGAAAACGTTTGTAAATTGTAAAACACTGATGCGTATTAATTCTAAGATTTGCTAAGAATTTTGCATTAAACTATAATGCATTATTAATACATAATTTTTGAACAAGTTCTAATATATGTTTAAAACACTAATTCATTTCACTAGAGCTTGGTACTAGTGAGGTTTTATCACCTTAGTAAGTGGACTATCTTTACTTATTCTGTGACCAGAATACAACACAAACTCCGGCCAATTTGGTTAAGATTATATGAATGGATGTCACAGCTCCATTATCATTGTGGATAACAAAATAATTAGCACAGATATAATGAGGGTGAATCAGTAACTTATATGAAGGATTAACCTTTGTTCAAAATAGTCACCTTGTGAGTCATGGAATTTAGGCTCCCCCTAGTGGCTGTCTGAAAGCAATCAAATTTATACAGCTATCTTTTAACATTATTTTCTGTTTGCACTTTTCCACTTTTTTTAAGCCAAATCATTAGCGACATGAAGAAAAAACGTTCTGGGATTAACCATTACCATAGATGTTTTAAGGGATCGGTTTGCTAAACTAAAAATGTTAAAGATGGATAGCAGTACAAACAACTAGAAAAGAGGGAAACAGAAGCAGAAGTGGCAGTAAACCAATATTTAATTATAAGAGAGCAGCAGACTAAACACATTAATTTGACAAGATCTGTACTATACTCTTTAACTTTCCTTTCTTACACTTTGCCTCATTTTATCCTTCTTCAATTGTGGATTTCACAGACGAGTAAACTTAAGTTTAAAGATCTTAATATGTATTTCGAGACTAGAGAGTTACATTACAGTAGTGTTATATTTAACACACAGTATTTTTTAATAAGAAAGACTTTGACCATAATTGCAACACAAGTTAAACAAGATGTTTTGTACCTAGTTTCTGTAATCTAATAAATTCTCAACATATTTCAATGAATTTTTAAGAAGTTAAGTTATCCTTATCATAGTGAGAAAAATATGACTAAGAACTTTATAAATATTTAAAGATTACTCATTGTTCTTTGAACAGAAGATAGACATTAAATTTTAGATCTTCTCTTGGTGTGGCATTTGCTTCACTATATTTAGTTTGCAATGTAAGTTGTACATTTTGTATAGAAAATATTTGTAACCTTTACTTTGCCAGCTTTATTTTACATCCCAAAAAAGTTAGTAAACATCTCTTTTTCCCTGCACTTTTCCAGGTCTAATTGTCCAAAATGTGGCTCTACTGGTGAAGCTGAAAATGCCATTTACAGATACAAGCTTTCCTTAAAAGTTGCAGAATCAAACAAATTATTTGGCATTACTGTATTTGGAAGCTGCTTAGATGTATTTTTTGGTCTCACGGCCACTGGTTTGCACAGGTAAGAATATTTAAAGCATTATTTTTCCTAGCCGCCTACATCAAGTTTGAAGATATATGTTTTTAAAATAATATGCATTTAGTAAAAAGATGATCATTCAACCTCAAATCATCAGTTCATTTAAAAAGATAAGAAAGAGAAAGATGTTTATTTTCTTAATACATATTGTGATGATGTTAAACCATGCTCCTTTTATTCAGACCCACTAAACTAAATAGAGTATTAAATTACAAAACTTTAATCCAAGTGAGAGAAATATAGATGAAGAAAGTAAGTAAAATCATTTCAAACTGAAGGATTATTCAAATCAAGTGGCTGAGGTCTCTTGAGGAACAAGAAGCTATTTGAAGGAACATTTACATATCAGAAGTTGAAATTTTGTCATTTATTTCATTTGCATTGCAACTTCATCTGCATAATTGGATCTGTTAAGATGGTGTCCTGACAGTGTAAGTGTACAGAGAGAAAGAGAAAATCTCTGTCCATCTCCTTGTAGCTGTGAGCAAACTGATTTGAAGAAAGGAAAAGCCAAGGAGCACAGCCAGGATTGCCAGCGATGAGAAAAGACTTCCCTCTGCTTTGAGGAGAAAGGCTAAAGATCCCACCACTTCTCCCACTGCCACTTTTAGAACAATTGCTAGGCCTGGTTACTAGACAGGCATCTACTCTATTCACACTTGATCAACTGCTTTTGTCTTTCTAGACTATAGGAATCTAGAGGGAACAAAACACCGAGCTGTTAAAGTCACATTTCTTCTTTTCTATGTGTAACTCAAAAGTTTCATGCTTTCCCTTTTTTTATTTTCTTTTCAATTAAGATACATTCAGGATCCCAATGAAATTCCAGGAACTCTGGGCAGTGATACAACTCAAAACCTATTAACTAAAGCAGTGGAAACTTGCTTTATTGGACAAAACTTTGTTTTTGGAGTGACGGTAATTGAGACTAGTTTTGTTCTTAGTATTATGCTAATTTTCCATTGTAGTGAAACTTTTAATTTTCTCAGTAGTTTTTAGGGGTCATAAATGTGAGGGCCTGTAGAAACCCTTTAAACTACATAAAAATAGGCTATAGATGATCCTTTAAAACATCATGTATATGACAGGTTCCTCCTTCAAAAGTAAAACTTTCATCAACTCTTATCTACAAAAAGGAGGGAAGTAACATTGAAAGCAAAGTAGCTGAGTCCTGATAACTTTCAGAATAGGTTAGGAAGGATGGTCTTAAATATAAAAGTGACTGTAGAAAAAGTCTAAAGAACGTGCTGACTCTTAAGGAATAATCCTTTTCTGTCTCTTGTATGCTAACGGGAGCAAATGAATATTTTGCCTGTATTGCAATCAGGGCTTTAAAAAAGGGAACACAGCACTTCACAACTGAACAGTGAGAAAACCCAAAGGGAAGTTGAAACTAGGAGCTACAGAGGTTTTCTGTGTTAAAATCTTAGATGCCTCTTTTTCTCCTTTTTTGTTTTTAACAATATAAGAACATTCCTTTAAACATTCAAAGTTTATGGAAGCTAGTGAGAAATGTAATAGTAACTACCATTTATTGAACAACTGCTATTTGCTAAGCACCACAATTTTGTGTGTGTTACTGCTAATACAATAATCCTGCCTTTTTATCCTTATTTTATAAATGAAAAAACTGAGACTCCTAATAACTTATCTAAAGTCCCCACATTATGAAATGTTTGAAACAGAATTTGAAGACAAGTCTCTTTAGTCCAAGATTTATTTCGCCATAATTACAATTCCCTATATAACCCTATCGTGCTAGGAATTGAATTATGGGGGTGGGCGTTATAGCTACATCTGTTTTAACCTTTTAAATCCCTGTTTCATGTTTAAGAAGGAACATGCTAAAGGAAGAAAAATTTATTCTCATTTAAATTCATTTCCTTCTTTCACAGAATTTTGAAAACCAGCATGGAAAAGGTTCAGGTTCCAGTAACTTCTCAGAGCAGTGCTCAGACCGCAAGAGAGTAGTTAAAGCACTCGTAGCTTGCCAGATCATTCCACCAGACCCAAGTGTTGTAGGCTTCACTGTCATTGACTATTTCCATCAGCTTTTGCAGCTTTCTGCTGTCAGGAAACGTCACTGTGGCTCCCAGACACCTAATAGCCACTTACTTGCTTTAGAAAGTTCAAATAGCGATCTCAGCAACTTATGTGGCCCTGACAGCAGTTCTTGTTTTGAGCCCCATGACAAAGATTATTTTTCAGGATTCTGGCAGCTATCACTAGAACTCACTTCTGTTGTTTCACAACTAACAGATGATGGTTTTTCAGCTTCAGAACAAAGCAAGGCTGTTGGTACTCTTCACCAGAACAGAGAGTGCATCTCCTCTGCAGAGGCCACTGGTTCCAATAGCTGCCTTGATACCATTCAGGGTTCATGGAGCCTTGTTTCACATATGGACAAAAAGAGTTCAGCACAAAAGTTAGATGAAGAACCTGGCCTACAGGCTAATCAGCCAAGTGCAGTTCATGGCAATCATCATGAAATTGGAGTTCCTGACTCTAATTTATTCCCTACGAAAGTACAGGAGCGATTTGAACCAAGGAATACAAAATCCTTCCACAGTGCAGTGGAAGTTACATATTCTCAGCATGAGATAACATGTCACCAGAATCAGGAGGTAGATACCCCCACCAGCTTTCAGCAGAGATGTACATGTTATCCATCTTCATCACTCAGACTTGAGGAAATAGCCAGTGGTTCCCAGGACTGTGACCTCGAGATCTGGGATGACCTGCCACTCTCTGAAAGCCTAAACAAATTTCTGGCAGCTATCGAAAGTGAAATCACTATAAACCAGACAGATGCCAGTAGCAAGAAATATTGTCTAGATAATGACATCAGTAAACTACATGTGGACCACAGCAGGTTATCATTGACACCACAAAGAACCCCTGGAGCCTTGCATACACCACATATAGCCTTAAGGTCATCACCAGCAACAGTCAAAGCAAACTCCAGCAGAGATAACTTCCTTTCCAACCATGAAGCAAATCCAAGTCCTAGCATTCATAAGGAATCACAGCCAGAGAACATAGCAGAGGCTCTCTCGTTTAGTGGTAATAAAAGAGATATTTCTGAACAGTCTCTACCAAATGTTCATCTGTCAGCTCTGTTTCCATCTTCAAAAAGCTCAGGCACAACAGTTGCTCTTAAGTCTATGAGAATTCTACCACGTGAGACTGAAATTTCATGGAAGCACAATACTTCAGAGGCTGACCATTCTTGTCTCAGCAGCGAATATAATAATGGATGTGAAGAAAAATCACTTTCAGAAATGAGTGAAAAGTTGACAGCTTTGCATTCTAGGAGGTATAATGTTGTTTCCAACTTTCCCAGCTTAGAAAATAAACAATACTGTAGGTGGCCAAAGAATCAGGGCAACAGTTTGACAATTTGCAGGAAACTCACATATCCTTTAGAAGCTTGTCACAGTACTCCAAGTAGAAGTATGAATACATTGAGAGAAATGCTTTATGAACACACTGGTAATAACTTAACACAGAACTGTTCTACTGGTCATGAAGGCAATTACAATGCTTCTGTGGATCTCTTTGATGATAGTCCTAAAGAGATGGACATTGTAACAGAAATGACCAAAAGGTCACAGGATATTTTATTACAGTGGGGAAAGTCTTTGGCAGAAAGTCATCATACAGAATCTGATTTTTCACTGAGATCACTTTCTGAAAACTTCAGCCAGTCATCACAAAAATTATCCTTGCAAAACACATCTGCCTCTCTCTATCCAAGAACCTGTCCCTCTCCACCTCGTTTTCACTCAGATTCAGAATATGATTTTGAATATAACCAAGACTTTGTTCCATGTTCACAGTCAACTCCAGTTACTGGATTCCACCAAAGTAGGATTCATGGCATGAAAGGAACTTTCAAAAAATTATCTGCCTTTTATTTGGACCTTGATGCCAACTATAAAAAAACAAGGATTTCCTCTGCAAATGATGCACAGCAAGCCACCCCTATCTGTCAAAAAAACATAAAGACACCTGGCCAGAAATCCAGAAGCCCTAACGTATCTGGTATTACACCACCAGAGGTCTCCAACAACCATCCTGTCACTGAGTGCCTTGAAACTGACGCTGACGAATGGGTCCCTCCTACCACACAAAAAGCGCTTCCTTCAGAAATGCTTGGATTCCGGGCCATGGGTCTAAAGAAATGCCATGCTGCTGATAATTCTCCTGATCAAAATGAGTTACCAAGAAAAAAACTGAAATATGTCAAGCAAAGAACTGGTAAATGCCTAATTAAGAAGGAGTTAAATTTAAAGAATATGCTTAGAGCAGCCGTTATAAAACAGAAAACTCCTGACTGTAACAATAAAAGGTCAGGCTGGATTTCTAAAGAGTCAGTTTGGGGACATGGTTCTTGTGCGCAAGTTAAATGTTGCCTTCCGTTTTCAGAAAACTGGTCACCTTCAGCACCTGAAACTCAAAGTGCTTGGTCTCCTGAATTGTTCTCACAAAATGTCACCTAAACCCAATTTCTGAGCTTTTAAAGGTACATCTCTTTGGAAACTGCCTCCAGTGTCATGGAAAGCAGACCTACCATTTTGAAGACTTGACGCAAATAGAAAAGAGGTGCTAGTATGCCTATAAACAGGGGGAAGCCATTGTTTNCTCAAAGTGCTTGGTCTCCTGAATTGTTCTCACAAAATGTCACCTAAACCCAATTTCTGAGCTTTTAAAGGTACATCTCTTTGGAAACTGCCTCCAGTGTCATGGAAAGCAGACCTACCATTTTGAAGACTTGACGCAAATAGAAAAGAGGTGCTAGTATGCCTATAAACAGGGGGAAGCCATTGTTTTTCCCAGCGTTTTATCCAGAATGATCTGATTTCAGATAATTTGGCACTTTATCTTGTATTGATTGTACTTGAGTAATATTGTTAATTTTGCTTGTAAAAAGTATTTGTTAAATCACACATACATGCAGAAATAAAGCTTTTGCAGACCAAAACTTAGTCTTTCTTAGTTCTTCAACTTAGATCAGAAAATGCCTGCCAACTACTGCTGGATTTATGATACAAAGCTACAAGATCACTGATCTCAAAAGATTTTAGTCTACTAGGTAAGACAAAGAAAATAGACAATTTCAATACAATAAACACAATGATGGAACTTTTTTTAATGGATATTACATTTATGTTGCTCTGGGAGCATGGTAGATAATCAGTTAACCCAGCAGCATCTGTGGGCTTTGACTCAGAAGGGTCGATAAAGACTGAATTAAATGTGAAACTGTCACTATTTTATTTAATCTGTATTTTTTTTTAATCCTTCGGAGGAGCCTGCTAGGCTGTACTGTCCATGGGATTACAAAGTAACACACAACTGAGCAACTTCACTTTACTACATGCTAGGTGCTGGGAACGCAAAAGTCAAGGCCCTTCACCTCAAGGCCCTTCTTTATGATCTAGAAGAATAAACAAGCAATTAGTATCAATGAGTTCTATGATAGGAATATAAACTCAAAGGGCTAATAATGAGCAAAAATGAGGAATAGTTTCTAGACATTCAAGTCCTTAGCGTCATGTCACCTGTGCCCTGTAAAGATCTCTTGCTATACACGAGTTTTCTCTAGCAGCTGAGCAGAGGCTGCTCTTCATTGTGGTGCACAGGCTTCTCGCTGAAGTGGCTTCTCTTGTTGCAGAGCACAGGCTCTAGATGCACAGGCCGCAGTAATTGCAGCACTCAAGTTGTTGTGGCACATGAGCTTAGTTGCTCCATGGTATTTGAAATCTTCCCAGGCCAGGGATCAAAGCCTCATCCTCTGCACTGGCAGGCAAATTCTTATCCCCTGTACCACCAGGGAAGTCCATACACCCCGTAAAAAAAGTTTTGTCTCCAGTCAGCTACTTTTGCCATTCCCCACAGCAGCTACTCCAAATCTTCACTCTTCTTGCCACCGACCAACCTACTCTCCTTGCCTCATACTTCATGGATATCACCCGGTGTTCCCTTGCCTTCTCACACCCATGCTTTGCGACTTGTCTTATCTCCTCACCCGCAACTTTTATCCTGTAATCTCCGAAAATAATGAACACCGCCTCCTGTCTTTCTGTTTGGGCTGTTGCCATTATACCCATCTTCAATATTATCTAATGTTTAGCCCATATTTAAGTTTTTTTACTTGTCCCTACATCGTCTTGTAATTGATGTTTAATCAGGATTTCATTAAAGTGACTCCGTGGTTTTCAGTTATGTCTCATCTCATTTTCTAGAACATAATTAGGATTTTGATGGAGATATTTCATAGGTTTATGTTGTGCCTTTCATATTGTATTACATTAGGAGACACAATGTCAAGTGGCCCCACGATTAGTGATGTCAGATAATAAGATTGCTTGCTTACTATGTTGCCCACCAGATCTCTATTGTTCGGGTACTTTTTTTTAAGAGTAAAGAGGGGACTTCCCTGGTGGTCCAGTGGTTAAGAATCTGCCTTCTGGTGGAGGGAATGCAAGTTTGATCCCTGGTCAGGGAACTAAACTCCCACGTGCCGTGGGGCAACTAAGCCCAGACACACTGTGACCAGCCAAAAGGAAAAGAGTAGAGTCAGTATTAGAGAATTCCCGGGAAGTCCAATGGTTAGGATTCTGCACTTTCACTCAGGACCTGAGGTTCAGCCCCTGGTTGGGGAGCTAAGATCCCACAAGTCACGCAGCATGGCCAAAAAAAAAAAAAGTTGTCTACCAGTGGTGTTAAATGGATCTGTTTTTCCCACTCTCCATCAGTATTTACTTAAGAATTTTTATTTTCTCAATGATATGCAGTCAATTTCACTCATTCTTTTTGATGCTCCATGTAATAGTTGCTCCCGCATTTCTGACTACTATTGTTTATAGCTGGTGGTTTAGTCACTAAGTTGTGTCCAACTCTTGCCACCCCGTGGACTGTAGCCCACCAAGCTCCTCTGTCCATGGGATTTTCCAGGCAAGAGTACTGGAGTGGATTGCCATTTCCTTCTCCAGGGGATCTTCCCAACCCAGGAATCGAACCCAGGCCTCCTGCATTGCAGGCAGATTCTTTACCAACTGAGCTGTGAGGGAAAATATAGCTAGTCTTGACCAAAAAAAATAGTCACTGTCAAATTTCAAGTCACTCACTGTTCAACCTACTGAAATTTGTTCTCTCTCCCCACCTCCAGTGGCTATGGAGGTGGGGACAAACCCTCAAATCCAACGGGTTTGTCATTCCATATTCTATTTGATCTCTTTGCACTCTATTTCCAAGATAACATTTTTGTGGTTTCTGGTTTCTCCTAGACTCTAATCTGGCATGCCTGCAGGGTTTTTTGTTTTGTTTTTACAGGGCTTTTATAAACAATTTGATTTTTAAATGAACTGTAAAATCCATGGTCCCATATAAGGTATAGTGGTTTGTCAGTGAATATTTAGAATAATGGATAAGGAAAAGGTGTATGTTTATTGCCCAATCAGTGATGTGAAGGGTCTTCCTAGTATATAGGCCAAGGATATAGTCTCTTCATGTTCTTTATTATCAAATGTGCCATTCCTGGCTGATTTCGTATCTCCCACTGTGATTAGAGTATTGTACTGAACTATATAGATCTTAACTCTGCTGCCATTTCCTTCTCCAATGCGTGAAAGTGAAGTCGCTCAGTTGTGTCTGACTCTTAGCGACCCCATGGACTGCAGCCTACCAGGCTCCTCCGTCCATGGGATTTTCCAGGCAAGAGTAATGGAGTGGGGTGCCATTGCCTTCTCCAAGATCTTAACTCTGCAGTTCCCTAATATCATTTATTTAATGCTGGTTACATCTTTACTCAGCTTCCCTGGTGGCTCAGAGGTTAAAGCATCTGCCTGCAATGCAGGAGACCTGGGTTCGATCCCTGGGTCGGAAAGATCTCCTGGAGAAGAAAATGGCAACCCACTCCAGTATTCTTGCCAGGAGAATCCCATGGATGGAGGAGCTTGGTGGGCTACAGTCCATGGGGTTGCAAAGAGCTGGACACGATTGAGCGACTTCACTTTCACATCTTTACTCATGGTGGTGCATCCATTGTGCCATTATGAGTACTGGCTTCCAGTCACAAAGATTATTGCTCTGTTTCATCGATAATTACCAAAAATGCAAGTCTTACCCAGAGAATGCAGGAAAATGTGAATAATAAGTCATTTCCTAGTTGTATTTAGCCGTTGGACTTTTCTAACATAAACATAACCATGTCTTCTCTCTAACTTCTTAGGCTATAGTTGCATTCCTAAACTGTGACCTCTTAGCCACACCCAGGAAGAATAATCCAGAGGTACATGGGTGAAGCAAGAATGGTTTCATTTGTGCAAGGAATGTCCATTTCTCCATCAGCAAGGCTTAAGCCCAAGCCTAGAGAGCAAAATGTCACCATCAGTCTAATGTCTAATGTTTCATGTTAGAAATGAGAGGACACTGATTGGAAGAGCCGGTTGGCATAGCAGAGCAACAGTCTTGAAAGGCTTTAGATAAGGTGCCCTGTCCTGACACACAGTGCAGAACCTGCAGAGAGGGCAGAGTGATCTCCCTGGTGCAGTGATGGGAGGCAGACAGAGTTAAGAACAATGTCCCTAACCTCACAAATCTGCGGTCTGTAGACTAGAGACAGTACAACAGTTGGAAAACACAGACCAATGGGAGCCAAAGCACAGGCCCACACAACTCATTTCAAGGTTAAAGTCTTGTTTCATTGCTAGTAATGCTTTTTTCCCTAAAATCTAATTATTAATGTACTACATTAGTTTTGTCTTTGTTCATATTTGTGAGAGGTGGTTTTTTTGTTTTGTTTTGTTGTCCCCTAAGCATATTGTTTTATGGATAAATTATTTGTGAACATGTTATAACATGTGACCTTCCATGAGTTATCATTTAGTAATAAAAGTCCCAGGATTTTTACTCTTTTAGATCATTTTTTTAAACCACCCTCAAAGTTGCAACTACCGTTATTAATCTGTTAAGACAGTTATTTAATTTCTAAATAGTGGGTTTCATCAGTTCTTAGCATTTTCAACCTGGAAGGGACCATGGAAAACATCCGAATTAGTGGTTCTCATCCACGGGCTTCTTTAAATTACTTGGGACCAAAAAAGAAAATCACTTGGGACCTTTTAAAATTATATTGATGACTAGATCCCATCCCAGACTAGCTTTATCAGAATTCGTGAGGGTAAATCTCACATATCAGTGGTTTTCTCAAACTCTCTAGGTGATTCTAATGTGAAGCCAAGGTTAAAAAGCAATGATCTAAACCTTAGATCCAGAGATGCTAAAAGTCTTCCCAAAATGCACATTTACACAAAGTTGAGGTTAGTATGTGAGGGACCCTAACTCTTAACTCCCAGACTCTTATTACCCCATTCTGCCTCCTTTATTATTGAATGTTAAATAAAGACTGGCAATAACATTTCTTTTAATTCAATAATTTCATACAACAAACATCCATTGTTTTCTGTGTACTCTCCGTTGATGATAGAATGATTCAATAGAAAATGACTCATAGAAAAACACTCTGGAAACTTAAGGTTGGAGAGAAAGCTGATGGAAAACTTGAAGGATTATCTAGTTAGCATTTGTCCTTTAAAGTCACTGCCTATTCTGGATCCTCTCCCCAAGGTACAACAAAATTTTTTGTTTGTAATTTCATATGAGGGTGGGGAGAGACTGTCTCCTATTAAAACTAATATGCTTAATTATTTTCTAATAATGAGAACTGCATCATTGACTGTTTTTGCTTTTTCTTGTAAGGAATCCGAAACCAAACATGATGCTCAGTTTTAGGCACTGCACTGGGCCTTATGGTTTTCTCCCTCCTTTTAAGTAATCTGAATTTTATTTCTATTCTATTAACATTATGACATAGTGTTGTCTATTATAAAAATGCCTTATATTAGTTTGAAAGGAAGTGAAGTAAATTTTTATACAAATTTAAAAACCTATTTAAATTTCAACTCATTAAGATTGATACCATTGAATGAATAAAATACATGTAAAGTGCTGTTTCCCCCCCCCAAAGTGTTTTACCAAGTAAAACATAAACTATAGACCCCTAAATTTATCTAAAGGAGAAATTTAGATATGTGGTTTTTTTCAATCAGGATTATTCATTTTCTCAATTTTTTTGATAATTATCAAATATGAAACTCACAGATTGCCAGTTCCTTCTCCAGGGAATCATCCTGGACCAGGGATCAAACCCACTTCTGCTTGGTAGGTGGATTCTTTACCACTGAGCCATCAGGCAAGCCCTTATGCAGGTACCAAAATCTAATGTGATGTTGTAGCCAACCAGACTTTTCTCTTGGCTGCTGATCTTTAAAGAGTCAATATCCATTTCTTGATAATCATAGCTTATTTGTTAGGTCCTATCATTCATTAAGGAAGCTCAGTTGATTAAAAAAAAAATCCACCTGCAATGCAGAAAGACCCCGGTTTGATTCCTGGGTCGGAAGATCTGCTGGAGAAAGGATAGGCTACCCACTCCAGTATTCTTGGGCTTCCCTTGTGGCTCAGCTGGTGAAGAATCCACCCACAATGCAGGAGACCTGGGTTCAATCCCTGGGTTGGGAAGATACTCATGGAATCATGGACTATACAGTCCATGGGATCGCGAAGAGTTGGACACGACTGAGTGACTTTCGCTTTCACTATCATTCATTAAAAGTATTCAGCAAACTGTGTGTTGAGTTCTAGAAGGTACCTAGCACTGCATTAGGTTTAAGAAAATTGCCATCAAGAAGCTCACACTCTAATAGATGAGGTCACACGTTACACCATTTAACCTTCTTTCAGCCCTGTGAAATAGGTATTGTTATCCTCATAGCCTTTTCTTTCTTATTTGTAAAACAGAAATAATACCTCTTAAAGCTACTGTGACAATACCTGTGGGACATAGTTCCTGCCACACCACCACACCTGCCAGTACTAGACTTTTCTGTTTGCTTTCACCTACCCCTTTATTCTTCGGATACCATTTCGAATTAGTATCTGCTCTTCTGTGACTATAATTCCTTTGCTGCTGCTGCTAAGTCGCTTCAGTCGTGTCCAACTCTGTGCGACCCCATAGACGCCAGCCCACCAGGCTCCCCCGTCCCTGGGATTCTCCACGCAAGAACACTGGAGTAGGTTGCCATTTCCTTCTCCAAAGCATGAAAGTGAAAAAGTAAAAGTGAAGTCGCTCAGTCATGTCCCGACTCCTAGTGACCCCATGGACTGCAGCCTACCAGGCTCCTCCGTCCATGGGATTTTCCAGGCAAGAGTACTGGAGTGGGGTGCCATTGCCTTCTCCTTTACCCAACTTCAATTTCTCACCTCCACCATGCCTTTTTTCCATCTTTCTCTCGCTATTAAAATCCAATCCTTTTCTGACCCCTTGCTTCAGCCTTGCAACCCTAAGTATTTTTTGAAAAGATGCCTTATCACTGATACATTGCTGATGGCAATGTAATTGGTATGAATTCTGTGGAAGATGATTTGGCATTATCTATGAAAATTTTAGAGGTAGCATTTCCACTTTTAGAAAGTTATCCCACAAATATATTCATATATAAGGAAATATTAAAGATATTCCATATAACATTGTTTTTAATGGTAAAATAGTGAAACAAATAACTATCAACATTTATAAGTGGTTTTGTATGTGCTGAATATTACTGGAAGGATACAAAGAAAAAAAACAGTGAAGAAAAACAGTTTTAGGGACTTCCATGGTGGTCCAGTGGTTAAGAATCAGCCTTCCAATGCACAGGACAGCTTAGGGAGCTAAGACCCCACCTGCCTCAGGGCAACTAAGCCCTCAATCTGCACCTCAGAGCCCATGTGATCTGGAGCCCACAGCCTGCAGCACAAAATCCTGCATGTCACAACTAAGACCCAATGCAGCCAACACTAAAATACTTAAATATGTATTTTAAAATACCAAAATGCATATATATGTAAAAAATAAATAATTTTTAAAAGTTTTAAAGATCAGAATATGGTATTATATGTCTATATACACACTGTATACACATGTAGATATATATATATATATATACGTGTGTGTGTCTATTTCATGAGTGTAATAATACTTTAAATCTCAGGTGCCTTCAAATAATGATAGAGAACCAATTCATTATCTTTAAAACTGATAAAAACAAAGAGAAAGAATTAGACATTTATCTTAATTTTCTTATATGAACTCTACCATTGGAGAACCAAAGAGATATGGGGAAGTTCTCCTTATAAAGACTCCAACTATTATGTTTCATAAATGATAGAAATGGAATATCACCATTTTGCAACCACTGATGAATAATGGATGTACTCATCCATCATCAATGACTGCTGCTGCTGCTAAGTCACTTCAGTCGTGTCCAACTCTGTGCGACCCCATAGACGACAGCCCACCAGGCTCCCCCGTCCCTGGAATTCTCCAGGCAAGAACACTGGAGTGGGGTGCCATTGCCTTCTCCGCAATGACTGCTAATATTCCAAGAAGAAACAGGAGTACCTGTCTGTTTACTAGATGAGTTGTTGCCTGATTCATGACTTATTCCATAAAGCCAATTAGGTCTTCAAAAAAAAAAAAAAAAGACAAGATATTATATGCTTCCTAGTGAAAGAATATATGATTTCCTTTCATCTTGCCAGAGGAATTGAACCTGAGTCAAATCTTGCTTCTATATCTACCAGTCAGTTTGCGAAATATACAACTGACAAAAGACCATGTGGACCTATATCAGTAAAAATGAAATCAGCAAAATCCAGACTAGGAAACTGGACATCAAATAATGCATGTTCTTCAACAGATGATTTTAAGGAACTGGAGATAGAAGAGACTGTAAATCATTTTAAAAGCTCATGAAAATTTTCTCTTTAGTGGCCAAGACCAAACTGCAGGGCCTTGAGATGCACACTTATCAGCACCATTTGATTACTATGAAAGTCAAGATAGCAGCTTCTCTGAGGAGAGGAGACTCTGGAATGGCTGGCAAAGTTCTATTCTTGGCTCAAATACAAAGGTGTTTACCTTTAACAGTTTACTAAATGATACATTTATATTCCTTCCTTTTAGTTTATATTTTTAAATGTTTTTAAACTAACTGAAAATAATTGTAAATAGGTGCATTGTAATGAGGGAAACAAAAGACACTGACAACGTAGAGCTTCTCTCTGGGCCTGTCCTCTTGGGCATTTTACATATTGTGTCCTTTACTGAAGTCAAATAATTCACTCAAGGCCAAGGCCACATTACTAGTGGCAGAGCCAAAGCTCTGATTTTTCCAGTGCACTGTGCTGCCTGTAGGGGCTTAGAGGGAATGCTGCGTGAGTCCTCATCTCTTAGGCCAGGCATTTCTCTCTAAGGCACTTTCTGCCTTCCTGTCGACCTATGGCTGCAGCCACTTGAATAATTTAGGGTTGAAGGTAGATGAAGTATTCTGCGGTATTTTTACCTGGTGTATAACTTGCACTCTCAGCCTAAAGTAGTTTGTGATATGATAAGAGAAAATTGTCTCCGTAGCAAAGAAATTAACACATCTATAAAAATCTTGCCTTTTCCTTAATAGGATTCAATGTGTTTCCTGCAGTTCCCTTTAGGTACCAAGCTGAAGTGGATGACCACTTGGCCTATATCTCCGTTTGTCACAGATCCTTCACTGGCTGAAGAGTTTTCTGCTGACTAAATAGAGGTACCAGCTCTACCAGAAACAAGTGTTTGTCCATCTCTTGCCTGCCTTGAGTGGGAAATGATAACTCATGGCATTACAAAACCCCGGGCTGACCAGTGGTTTTTACATCTTGTGTACAGAAACCACGAGGGCTTGGAGTGTGGGTTGGTAGACACAATAGGACCTAAAAGAGCAATATATACCAGCAATTGGTGGCATAATGGTAAAGAATCCGCCTGTCAATGCAGGAAACACAACAGACATGGGTTCAATCCCTGGGTGGGGAAGATCCCTTAGAGTAGGACATGAAAATCTGCTCCAGTATTCTTGCCTGGAAAATTCTGTGGTCAGAGAAGCCTGGTGGTCTACGGTCCATAGGGTCTCAAAGAGTCAGACACAACTGAGTGACTGAGCACACCACAGCACATTATGACTCCAATAATTATAAAGTCAACCAACCAAAAGCATCTTGAAAACAGGTGTTATCCAAGATGGCTAAAACAGACCTAAAAATCAGCAGGAGCCAGAGAAGTAGTTTTCCCACACTCTGAAGATATAAAGTTAAGATATATGTGTTCATTAAAATGGGCTTTTTTCATCAGGCCATAACCAGATTACTTTTCTCAGGATTTGCAGTTTGGTTGCTATCAGATGAAGGGATTCATTGAAAGCATTTGTACAAATAGTTGGAACAAGTTTAATGGACATGATCAAGTTAACCAGAGCCAATAAATGCTGCTGACAATATGTTGTAACTCTCCTAGCTCTTGGGGTATTTCTTATGTAACAAAGGGGAAGTGAAGATGGTAACTCTCATACTGAACCTGTAACTAAAGCAGCCCATCAGCCCAATTAACAATGTGTCAGTTCAGTTCAGTTGCCCGTCCTCCCTGTCCATCACCAACTCCTGCAGTTTACTCAAACTCACATCCATTGAGTCGGTGATGCCATCCAACCATCTCATCCTCTGTCATCCCCTTCTCCTCCTACCTTCAATCTTTCCCAGCATCAGGGTCTTTTCAAATGAGTCAGTTCTTCCCATCAGGTGCCCAAAGAATTGGAGCTTCAGCTTCAGCATCATTCCATCCAATGAATATTCAGGCCTGACTTCCTTTAGGATGGACTGGTTTGATCTCCTTGCAGTGCAAAGGAATCTCAAGAGTCTTCTCCAACACCACAGTTCAAAAGCATCAATTCTTCGGTGCTCAGCTTTCTTTATACTCCAACTCTCACATCCAAATATGACTACCGGAAAAATCATAGCTTTGACTAGATGGACCTTTGTAGGCAAAGTAACATCTCTGCTTTTTTAACACTATCTAGGTTGGTCATAACTTTTCTTCCAAGGAGCAAACATCTTTTAATTTCATGGCTGCAGTCACCATCTGCAGTGATTTTGGAGCCCCCCAAAATAAAATCTGTCACTGTTTCCACTGTTTCCCCATCTATAATACTATGTGCTATAGACTAAATATTTGTGTCCACCCAAAATTCATATATTGAAACCTAATCCCCAAAGTGATACTATTTGGAGGTAGGGTTTTGGGGCTTCCTTGGTGTCTCAGACAGTAAAGAATCTGCCTGCAATGAGGGAGACCTGGGTCCAACCCCTGAGTTTGGAAGATCCCCTGGAGGAGAGCATGGCAACCCACTCCAGTATTTTTGCCTGGAGAATCCCCATGGAGGGAGGAACCTGTCAGGCTACAGTCCATGGGGTCACAAAGAGTCGGACACAACTGAGAGACTAAGCACAGCATAGCACATGGGGTCTTGACTGCTTCCAAATTGGGAAAGGAGTACATCAAGGCTGTATATTGTCACCCTGCTTATTTAACTTATATACAGAATACATCATTTGAAATGCCGGGCTGGATGAAGCACAAGCTGGAATCAAGGTTGCCAGGAGAAATATCAATAACCTCAGATATGCAGATNCTGATGCTTTTGAACTGTGGTGTTAGAGAAGACTCTTGAGAGTCCCTTGGACTGCAAGGAGATCCAACCAGTCCATCCTAAACGAGATCAGTTCTGGGTATTCATTGGAAGGACTGATGTTGAAGCTGAAGCTCCAGTACTTCGGCTACCTGATGTGAAGAGCTGACTCATTTGAAAAGAACCTGATACTGGGAAAGATTGAAGGCAGGAAGAGAAAGGGATGATGGAGGATGAGATGGTTGGATGGCTTCACCGACTCAATGGACATGAGTTTGGGAGATAGGGAGGCTTGGCGTGCTGCAGTTCATGGGGTCACAAACAGTCGAACACAACTGAGTGACTGAACTGAACTGAACTGAATGAAAGAAATCAAAGATAACATAAACAGAGGAGAGATATTCTATGTTTCTGGGTAGTAAGAATCAGTATTGTGAAAATAGCTATACTACCAAATGCAATCTACAGATTCAATGTGATCCCTATCAAATTACCAACAGTATTTTTCACAGACCAAGAACAGAAAAATTAACAATTCATATGGAAACACAAAAGACCCCGAATAGCCAAAGCAATCCTGAGAAAGAAGAAAGGAGCTGGAGGAATCAAACTTCCTGACTTCAGATTATACTACAAAGCTACAGTCATCAAAACAGTATGGTACTGGCCCAAAAGCAGAGATGTAGACCAATGGAACAAAATAGAAAGTCCAGAAATAAACCCATGTGCCTATGGGTACCTTATTTTTATAAAGGAGGCAAGAATATACAATGGGGCAAAGACAACCTCTTCTATAAATGGTGCTGGGAAAACTGGACAGCTTCATGTAAAAGAATGAAATTAGAACACTTCCTAACACCATACACAAAGATAAACTCAAAATGGATTAAAGACTTTAGTGTAAGAGCAGAAGCTATAAAACTCTTAGAGAAAAACATAGTCAGAACACTTACAACATAAATCAAAGAAAGATCCTCTTTGATCCACCTCCTAGAGTAACAGAAATAAAAACAAAAGTAAACAATGGGACCTAATTAAACTTAAAAGCTTTTGCATAGCAAAGAAAACTATTAGCAAGGTGAAAAGACAGCTCTCAAAAAGGGAGAAAATAATAGCAAATGAAACAACTGACAAAGGATCAATTTCCAAAATACACAAGCAGCTCATACAACTCAATGCCAGAAAAACAAACAATCCAATCAAAAAGTGGGGAAAAGTCTTAAACAGACATTTCTCCAAAGAAGACATACAGATGGCTAACAAACACATGAAAAGATGCTCAACATCACTCATTATTAGAGAAAGGCAAATGAAAACTACAATGAGATATCACCTCACACTGGTCAGAATGGCCATCATCAAAAGGTCTACAAACAATAAGTGCTGGAAAGGATGTGGAGAAAAGGGAACACTCTTGCACTGTTGGTGGAAATGTAAATTAATACAGCCATTATGGAAGACAGTATGGAGATTCCTTAAAAAAACTAGGAGTAAAACCACCATATGACCCAGCAATCCCACTCCTAGGCACACACTCCAAGGAAAACAAAATTGAAAATGACACATGTATCCTATTTTTCATTGCAGCACAATTTACGATAGCTAGAACATGGAAACAACCTAGATGTCCATCAACAGACAAATGGATAAAGTTGTGGTACATATACACAATGGAATATTACTCAGCCATAAAAAGGAACACATTTGAGTCCGTTCTGATGAGGTGGATGAACCTAGAACCTATTAGAGTGAAGTAAGTCAGAAAGAGAAAGATAAATATCATATTCTTATGCATATACTTTGGCACCACAGTTCCAAAGCATCAATTCCAATCAGTCCATCCTAAAGGAAATCAATCCTGAATATTCTTGGAAGGACTGATGCTGAAGCTGAAATTCCAATACTTTGGCCACCTGATGCCAAGAACTGACTCATTTGAAAAGATCCTGATGCTGGGAAATATTGAAGTGGGGAGAAGAAGGGGACAACAAAGGATGAGATGGTTGGATGGCATCCCCGACTCAATTGAGTCTGAGTAAACTCCGGGAGTTGGTGATGGACAGGGAAGCCTGACATGCTGCAGTCCATGGAGTCACAAAGAGTTGGACACAACTGAGTGACTGAACTGACTGAACTGAACACATATACACGGAATGTAGAAAAATGGTACTGAAGAATTTATTTATGAGACAGCAATGGAGAAACAAACATAGAGAATAGACTTATGGACATGGGGAGAGAGGAGGAGAGTGTGAGATGTACGGAAAGAGAAACATGGAAATTTACATTACTATATGTAAAATAGATAGCCAACGAGAATTTGCTGTTTGGCTCAGATAACTCAAACAGGGTCTCTGTATCAACCTAGAGGGGTGGAATGAGCAGGAGATGGGAAGGAGATTCAAAGGGGAAGGGATATATGTATACCTATGGCTGATGCATGTTGAGCTTTGACAGAAAACAACAAAATTCTGTAAAAAAATTATCCTTCAATAAAAAATAAAATTTAAAAATAATAAAAGCCAGACAATTAAAATTCTATTCAAGTTTGCAATTTGTTCCATTTAACTAATGGAAAAAAACAATGTGCAAGTTGAAATAAACTTGTCAAAATTCCCTCAGTGGCAAAAAACAGAAAGAGTCAAAAAACTTAAAAGAGTCAGTCTCTCCTCCAGCTAATGGTATTTGCCTCCCCGTATCTGCTGTTTACAACTGAATAAGTTACATTAGAATCATGAAATTGCCAAAATAATAATAGAACATTAGGACTTCCCAGGTGGTCCGGTGGTTAAGAATCTGCCTGCCAATGCAGGGCACACGGGTTCAATCCCTGGCCTGAGAAGATTCCACCTGTCACAAAGCAACTAAGCCCATGTACCACAACTACTGAGCCCATTCTCTAAGAGCTCACAAGCTAAAGCTACTGAGCTCAAGTGCCGCAACTACTGAAGCCCATGCTTCACAACAAGGGGATCCACTGTGGTGAGAAGTGCATGCACTGCAACTAGAAAGTAACTGACTTGCTGCAGCTAGAATGCCAGACAGCCCAAAGTCATAGTGTTATTTCTTTGTCATCCTGTTAACTCGACCATGCTCCTTGACCCACTATACTCAGTCTTAATCCAGGACATTTGTCCCTCAGATGCATATCCCAAGGCATACAGTGAGAGGCAAGTGTTGAAGTGGGGATGAATTTTAAGAAAAGGTGCAAATTCATTCTGCAGATGACTCCTACAGTGGAGGTGGGAGACATCTAAAAGCAGATTCTTGCATCTGGCCTATGTTGTTGGTGGTGTTCAGTCGCTAAGTCGTGTTCAACTCTTTGCAACTCCATGAACTGTACCATGCCAGGCTTCCCTGTTCTTCACTATCTCCTGGAGTTTGCTCAAACTCATGTCCATTGAGTCAATGATGCCACCCAACCATCTCATCCTCTATCACCCCCTTCTCCTCCTGCCCTCAATCTTTCCCAGCATCGGGGTCTTTTGCACTGAGTTTGCTCTTTGCATAAGGAGGCCAAAGTATTGGAGCTTCGGCTTAAGCATCAGTGCTTCCAATGAATATTTAGGGTTGATTTCCTGCTCAATAAATGCTGAATGAATGAATGAGTGCCTCATTAGTAATGTGTAAGTAGTCTCATTCCTAATTATGAAGGATAGTGTTTTAAATGCTATCTCTAAAAAATAGAACCATATAATGTGTTTTAGCTGGAAGGGATCTTAAAAATATCTAATGTCATGTCCATATTTTGTAGTTGGGAAAATTAAGACTCGAAAGACATACAGTTTCTCAGTATCAGCTGGGACTAGAATTTGACTCCTAATTCTCAGTGTAATACTCTTTCCACTACGTGATAGGATAAAGCATCTTTGAGGGGATAGCCCACATCCAAGGGCAGAGAAGCCCCAGCTAGATGGTAGGAGGGGTGAAATCACGTTTTAGGTATGGACCTGCCAGAGATGCTCAGAGGGCTGAAACAAACCCTGTGTGCACCAGGACCCAGATACCCCACAGAGACTGAGCCAGAACTGTGTATGAGTGTCTCCTGCAGAAGTATGGGTCAGCAGTGGACTGCTACAGGGGCAGGGCTCTGGGTGCAGCAGACCTGGGTATGGCATAAGCCCTCTTGGAGGAGGTCGCCATTAGCCCCACCATAGGGCCACCAGAACTTACACTGGACTGGGGAAACAGACTCTTGGAGGGCACAAACAAAACCTTGTGTGCACCAGTGACCCCACAAGAGACTGACCCAGACTTGCCTGTAAATGTCCAGAAGTCTCTGCCGGAGGTGTGGGTTGGTGGTGGCCTGCTGCAGGGTCGGGAGCACTGAGTGCAGCAGCGCATGCATGGGACCTTCTGAAGGAGGTCACCATTATCTTCATCACCTCCACTATAGTTTGGCCTCAGGTCAAATAACAGGGAGGAAACACAGCCCTGCCCACCAACAGAAAATTGGATTAAAGATTTACTGAGCATGGCCCGCCTATCAGAACAAGACCCAGTTTTCCCCTCAGTCAGTCTCTCCCATCAGGAAGCTTCCATGAGCCTCTTATCCTTCTCCATCAGAGGGCAGAGAGAATGAAAACCACAGTCACAGAAAACTAACCCATCTGATCACATGGACCATAGTCTTGTCTAACTCAATGAAACTGTGAGCCATGCTGAGTAGGGCCACCCAAGACGGACAGGTCATGGTGGAGAGTTCTGACAAAATGTGGTCCACTGGAGAAGAGAATGGCAAACCACTTCAGTTTTCTTGCCTTGAGAACCCCATGAACAGTATGAAAAGGCAAAAAGATGGGACACTGAAAGATGACCTCCCCGGATCCATAGGTGCCAAATATGCTACTGGAGATCAGTGGAGAAATAACTCCAGAAAGAATGAAGAGACAGAGCCAAAGCAAGAACAACACCCATTTGTGGATGTGACTGGTGATGGAAGTAAAGTCTGATGCTGCAAAGAGCAATATTGCATAGGAACCTGGAATGTTAGGCCCACGAATCAAGGCAAATTGGAAGTGGTCAAACAGGAGATGGCAAGAGTAAACATCGACATTCTAGGAATCAGTGAACTAAAATGGACTGGAATGGGCGATTTAACTCAGAAGACCATTAGCAATGGCACCCCACTCCAGTACTCTTGCCTGGAAAATCCCATGGATGGAGGAGCCTGGTGGGCTGCAGTCCACGGGATCACTGAGAGTTGGACATGACTCAGTGGCTTCACTTTCACTTTTCACTTTCATGCATTGGAGAAGGAAATGGGAACCCACTCCAGTGTTCTTGCCTGGAGAATCCCAGGGATGGGGAAGCCTAGTGGCCTGCCGTCTATGGAGTCGGACACGACTGAAGTGACTTAGCAGCAGCAACAGCAGGAAGTAACACTATAAACAAAGCTAGTGGAGGTGATTGAATTCCAGTTGAGCTATTTCAAATCCTAAAAGATGATGCTGTGAAAGTGTTGCACTCAATATGCCAGCAAATTTGGAAAACTCAGCAGTGGCCACAGGATTGGAAAAGGTCAGTTTTCATTCCAATCCCAAAGAAAGGCAATAATACCAAAGAATGCTCAAGCTACTGCACAACTGCATTCATCGCACACGCTAGTAGAGTAATGCTCAAAATTCTCCAAGCGAGGCTTCAACAGTACGTGAAACGTGAACTTTCAGATGTTCAAGCTGGTTTTAGAAAAGGCAGAGGAACCAGAGATCAAATTGCCAACATCCGTTATATCATTGAAAAAGCAAGCGAGTTCCAGAAAAACATTTACTTCTGCTTTATTGACTATGCCAAAGACTTTGACTTGATGTGGATCACAACAAACTGGAAAATTCTTCAAGAGATGGGAATACCAGACCACCTGACCTGCCTCCTGATAAATCTGTATGCAAGTCAAGAAGCAGGTCAAGTTAGAACTGGACATGGAACAACAGACTGGTTCCAAATTCAGAAAGGAATACATCAAAGCTGAATTTTGTCACCCTTCTTATTTAACTTATATGCAGAATACATCATGAGAAATGCTGGACTGGATGAGGCACAAGCTGAAATCAAGACTGCTGGGAAAAATACCAATAACCTCAGATATGATACCACCCTTATGGCAGAAAGCAAAGAACTGAAGATCTTCTTGATGAAAGTGAAAGAGGAGACTGATTAAGCTAGCTTAAAACTCAACATCCAGAAAACTAAGATCATGGCATCAAGTTGCATCCCTTCATCACAAATAGCTAGGGGAACAATGGAAACAGTGAGAGACTTTATTTTCCTGGGCTCCAAAATCACTGCAGATGGTGATTGCAGCCATGAGAAATTAAAAGATGATTGCACCTTGGAAGAAAAGCTATGATCAACCTAGACAGCATATTAAAAAGCAGAGACATTACTTTGCCAACAAAGGTCCGTCTAATCAAAGCTATGGTTTTTCTAGTACACATGTATGGATGTGAGCTGGACTATAAAAAAAAAAGCTGAGCGCCAAAGAATTGATGCTTTTGAACTGTGGTGTTGGAGAAGACTGTTGAGAGTCCCTTGGACAGCAATGAGATCCAACCAGTCCATCCTAAAGGAAATCAATCCTGAATACTAATTGGAAGGACTGATGCTGAAGCTGAAACTCCAATACTTTGGCCATCTGATGCCAAGAACTAACTCATTGGCAGTTCTGATGGTGGGAAAGATTGAAGGTGGGAGAAGGGGACAACAGAGGATGAGATGGTTGGATGATATCAATGACTCGATGGACATGAGTTTTAGTAAGTTGTGGGAGTTGGTGATGGACAGGGAAGCCTGGTGTTTTGCAGTCCATGGGTTCGCAAAGAGGTGGACATGACTGAGCGACTGAAATGAACTCAACTGAAAGCATCTTTCTCATCATTAGCAATGCTGCTGCTGCTGCTAAATTGCTTCTGTCATGTCCGACTCTGTGCGACCCCATAGACCGCAGCCCACCAGGCTCCCCCATCGCTAGAATTCTCCATGCAAGAACACTGGAGTGGGTTGCCATTTCCTTCTCCAATGCATGAAAGTGAAAAGTGAAAGTGAAGTTGCTCAGTTGTGTCTGACTCTTCACAACCCCACAGACTGCAGCCCACCAGGCTCCTCTGTCCATGGGATTTTCTACCCAAGAGTACTGGAGTGGGTTGTCATTGCCTTCTCAATCATTAGCTATAATTAGCTTATAATTTTCCCATCCTGAATACAGCATAGGAAACTTATTTAATAGTATATTTGGAGAAGGCCTTAAAGATTATTCAATACAGCCTCTAATTTTACAGGGAAGAAATCTATAGTGCAAAAAATTTGTTTAAAGTGAACTCGTTAGAAAATTGACATTCAAACTCAAGTCTTTAGATCCCGGATCCATAGTACATTCTGTGTCATGCTGGAAGACATTAGTGTACTTAAAACTGGTTTGCTTTTTCATTGTTTGATGGCATATGATCGTCCAAATGTGGGCAACAAGAAATGTTTATTTATTTACAAGTACATGGGAAAGCAATTTCCATTCATCTTTTTTAAAAAATTCTGTTACAAATAAAAAGTTATTAATACATTCATCCTTTGCACACAAAATACATTCTTTTTACTCTCAGTATGAATTATTTCTTATAATAAAAACCAAAGCTACAATGGACAGTCAAGTGGTTTGGCAATTTGACAATGTTTTTTCAAGGAAAATCCACACTTTGAAAGACAGTCGATATTCATAAAGGAATTGTATATTAAAAGTCCTCTTTCATTGAATCCTTGAAGATTGAGTGCTGCTCTCCAGTATTTGTAACCATCCTTTCCCACGAAATTCTCCATGTGATGAAAACCCAATTTGCACAAGACTGAAGCAGTCTTCATGACATTGACTATCATATCTAAATGATGGCCTCATAGAAAAATTCTTATAGACACAGTAGTGTGTCAGCCATTATTCAAGAGTCTCCTAATTGACCAACTGATCTAAGATTATAAGTTGCATTCTCTAAGGATTTTAAGAAGCTCTGCTTAAATGAACACAAGTGACTTGATTTGCTAGACTAATTGCTTAAATTTTAAGAGACGTGAAAACATATCCCCAGACAGAAAACTTGTACACAAATACACACACACACACACACACACATATACATATAGCAGCATTATTTATAATAGCCAAAAATTGAAAACAACCCAAATGTACATCAACTGCTGGACAAGTAAAATGTGTTATGTGTATACATACAATGGATTATTATTGAGCCATAAAAATGTATTAATTCATGCTACAACATGATAGTTGGTACAACATGAAACTTAAAAACATTATGCTAAGTGAAAGAAGCCAGACACAAAAGAGTACAGATTGTATGATTCTATTTATATGGAATGCCCAGGATAGGCAAATCTGTAGCAACAAAATAGATTAGTGGTTGTGAGAGGTTGATGGGGAATCAGGAAAAGTAATTGCTAATGGGTACAGAATTTCTTTGGGAGATGATGAAAATGTTCTGGAGTCAAAGAATGGTGATGGTTGCACAACTTTGTGAAAATACCAAAAAACATTGAACTGTACACTTTACAGGGGTAAATTACATGATGTACAAATTATGTCTGCATTTTGAAAAGAGAAATGCAACTTCATTTTAAAATATCTTGTCAGATTTCTGCTCCCTCTACCACTTTTTAATGTGGATTAAAGTGTTCAGACAATCACCTTTCTACAAAATGTTTTCAGATAATTGCACTCACATCATCGGCTTATACTTCTAACAGGCATTTTATTAAAAACGAATACATGAACACAGAAGACATGATACAGCATACCGTTAATATCTGCATATTAACATTTAAAATCAAGTATTTTGCTTGTGTTGAAGCTAGTAGTTAGATTTTATATATTGATGTATTTAGATATTATTGAGAGCCTANCATTTTATTAAAAACGAATACATGAACACAGAAGACATGATACAGCATACCGTTAATATCTGCATATTAACATTTAAAATCAAGTATTTTGCTTGTGTTGAAGCTAGTAGTTAGATTTTATATATTGATGTATTTAGATATTATTGAGAGCCTATGCTTAAAACCAATAACCAATAAAGAGCTGAGTTCATAAGATTCCATGATGAACAATTTTGTTCATGTTTGTTGGTTACAACTATGTTTATGTTAAAGATCCATTTCAATGGAGATATATAAAGGGAAACTAGGGATTTTCTAAGTCTTCATAAAACAGCTTATCTAAATATTTTAACTAGCTGCTGAGAAGATCTCCAGAATTACATATTTTGTATTTTATTTCATCCCTATACTAAAAGTCATGCATTAAAATGTATGCAACAATATATATGGGGCATACGTTTTCCCTTTAGATTATGAAAAAAACCTCTTCTTAACCTTTTATTATCTGAAATTTTAATCAAGTGTTTTTGTTTGGTTTTTTGCTGAAAACAGCAATTTTATTCACACACTTTATGTAAGTGTATTTAAGTAGCTCCCTTCAGATCATCAAAGTGGCCCCAACCATCTGATATGTCTAGAGGCCACTTCAGTGAGCAAAAATTAGAAGCCAGCATTCCAGTCATTTGAAATTTTCTACAACAGGAACATGAAAGCCCCAAAATGCCTTAAAGGAATAAAAGGATTCACACACAAAAATTTTTTTAATAAATCAATTGACATTCAAGTAGCCTACAAGAAATTTCCACTAACATTCGGCAATTGTACAGAACAAGAGAATATTTATTCTTAATGATTACTTTCCAGAAAGCAGTATGTTTAGCAGCTGTTTTTTCAGAGGGCTTCTCAAGTTTTGCTATTGTTATTTAATCCAGGCATAACTGTGTAACTTTAAACAAAAGCTCTGCACCATTCAACCAACTAGTGACAAATTATTCTAGCAGAACAGATTCTTACCTTTTGCTATTCTGTGCAAGAATTTTTGCTTTATTAGGCATTTGGTATTCTGATTTTTATTTCAGAATGTAAAAAAAGGCAAGAAACCCTGCTAATATTAGGTGTTGGTAATTATGTCCATCAAATTATGTCATATATGAAATTACATTCTAAAAGTAGTTGACAAAAGCTGGGATTCGTGACTCCACTTTTACCAAGAGGAGAAAATGAGAGCCACACCACCAGAATAAGTCTTCAGAAGCACACTTGGTTATCAATAATATGTTAACTAAAGAAGAAAATACTGACTAACTGAAGAGTTAAAACAGTGTTTGTGATCTAAATCTGATCGCTATCAATAAGAATCCTGACATTCCACAAGGGGATAATAATTATCACCTTAATGAGCTTTTTCTGTCAGTTTTTTGTTTTTTAATGAGGCAAAAGGGTAATAATAAATGGCAAACATGGCCCTTTAAAAAAAGAAGACAGGATCAACCAATTTTTCTTCACATGGAGGGATGGGATCAAGAAGAAAGAGGTTCAAATTGCACTGTGAGGTATTTCAGTAATAAGGTTAAGTTTCCTGATAATGAGTTTACAACCCTGGAATTGCCCATTGGAAGAGAGAGAATACCTTTCTTGAAGTACATAAAGAAGTGGAGTCTCTTGGGTAACAGTTATGCACTAAGGCAGAAAAATGGATTAAATACATGACTTTCTTTTAAGGCTCTTTCAGAAACGGAGTTTTCATTTTTGTTTTTCTGAAGTCAGGAGGGTTCCTTGTTTTGCTCAAAGGATCTATACTTGTATCAAACCATCCAAAGTCTGCTCTTCATCAAGGAGAAAAGAACAAATATTTGGGTGCTTACTGTTTACCAAGTTCAGTACTTTTAATTTATCTAATCTTCACAATAATCCTGACAGGTATATTACTATTAGTCTATCTGGTAGATGAGGAAACGATGCTCAAGAGATTGTGCTTTGCATAATGTTACAGCTAATTCAAGGGGATTCTAGGACTCCTCACCCCTAGCCTAGTGTTCCATCTTCTCATCACCTCCCTACATCACTCCCTGATGTGTCAAAGTCACAACCCACCAAGGAAAATCAGGAACTAGAACACAACACCTCTAAAAATTTTGCTTTAACTCAGTGGAAAAGTAAAATTTTGACTTATGCACATCATGCAGTCAATTAAAGAGGAGGCTAGCTTTTGTGCTCTGATTTCTCATCCAAAGGAATCAAAGAAAGTCTCACCCAAACTCAAGTGTTTCTCACCATAGTGATGCAAGACCAATGACTCTTGTTTAAGAAGACCAATAAAGAGCCATCTCCCAGCCTTGCAAGGATGCAAGTTATTTTGCAGGTGGAATTATTAGAGTCATGGGCTTTATTAGTAAATATTGCTTATAATTATCTCTGATTTTCAAATCAAAGATCTATATGTTGTTACTTTCTACATAAAGCAACTTGGTCTCCATTCTTTTAAAACCATTTTCAGATCATGTTTATTCAAAAGAAAAACTGACCAAACGTCATTTGAGATTTTTCCAAGATCAATATTGGGAACTGCTTTATGCCAGTGACCACCAGCCCGTCTGTGATGGGAGCTGTAAATTTTCATGTTTGTATATTTATGGAATCTTTTACTGAAGATTCTGCTCTGCTAAAAAGGTTTATCCTGAAACCCTGAGGAGATAGCAACTATTCACTAAAACTGAGCATGGCCTATGTTTGGCAAGTGACAGATACATAATTTCCATGATTCCACATGGGCTTCCCTGGTGGTTTAGACAGTACAGTCCGTCTGCAATTCAGGAGATCTGAGTTTGAGCCCTGGGTTGGGAAAATCCCCTAGAGAAGGGAACAATTCACGCAACTTCTACTAAAACAATATATTTTTAATCTTTAACTCAAGATCCAGTTTGTGATTTCAACAAGACATCAATGAATGGACCAAAAAAAGCAATTCCAGCCTAAGGAATTGGGTATAATGGCCAGTCTCGACCTAATGACATGTAAGCAACCTCCTTCCTGGAGAGGGGCATGCACTTTGGGCAGAAGAGCAAAACCTTAAAAAAATTATTAGCTGTGGGTCAACAGATATTTAATTGAACATGTTACAAGGAGCAAAGTGCTAGAAATAGAATTTTAATAGGTCATCTCGTCCACTCCAAGAAGTGCTGGGATCCTCTCCACACCATCTTTGCCAAGTTCTCATTGAGCCTTTGCTTGACAGAGGCAGCCCCTTCCATGGAGAATCAACTTGTTGAGAAAGTTCTTTCTAATGTGAAGTTCAAGTCCATGGCCCTGTGAGCTCTATTCAGTGGATCTTATTCCACCCCTTCAAACCAGAGTCTTATTCTAATATACCCACTGTATTCCTCTCTTTCCAAAGCTAAACGTCCCCAAATCCTACAAATATTGTTCAAACGTTTTAAATCTAAAACTCCTTCACCATCTTTGCTTTGCCTCAATTGTTTTCTTTTCTTTAATCACCAGAAACATTTTGTATTGGGCTATAGCTGATCTCAATTTGTTTTTAAACAATGGTTCCCCAAAATGACTGCAAAGTTCCCATGGGCTTAGGAAAGGAGATGAAGTGTTGTCTCCTCTGCTCTAACATTANCAATTGTTTTCTTTTCTTTAATCACCAGAAACATTTTGTATTGGGCTATAGCTGATCTCAATTTGTTTTTAAACAATGGTTCCCCAAAATGACTGCAAAGTTCCCATGGGCTTAGGAAAGGAGATGAAGTGTTGTCTCCTCTGCTCTAACATTACTTTAATTAATGAGCTATTGGAAGGGATGATAATTTCTCAGTTAAGTATGCTCTCTCCCCAGTCTGAAGAATCTAAGGAAAATCATTTTTCCCTCCAAACAAAAATAGGCTCAGGTCACAGATATGAAACCCAAGAAGAAGAAGAAAAGACAAAGCACATCCCTTTCTTAGCCCAAATTAGTGTTTAACCATACTGCTTATGTGGAGTACATTTCGAAGGGTAACATGTTTTTTCACTGCTTTTCATTTTCTAGTTAAGTCTCAAGAGTATTAGTTGCACTAAACCACATCTGTCAGGGCCATGGTTGAAGAGAATAAATAACCAGTTGAAGTTAAAAAAAAAAAAAAAAACTAAAAACTTCTAGAAAAAAAACAAAGGGTAAACCCTAGAAGAGCTCTTTCAGAGGCTAACAGGCCAGTGATCCTTAAAGTACTTATGATTATAAAATACACAGTTTTGCAGGATTGAGAAACAGACAATGTTTATCTTTAAAGCTGTTGGTTTGATACATGGAAAAAACTAGTTTTTTTTTCTGACTATAATATGATCCCATTCATGTACATTATTTTAAAAGGAAGAATAAGTTTTCATTTTAGTCAGAGGACCAATTCAAAATCATTTGCAACTGGTATTTACTCAGAAAGATTCATTAACTGAAACTTGATAGTGGATCTGGAAGAATTATGGGATAGTTTAAAGGGTAAATGAGGCAAATCATTATCTAACATTGGAAGTCACCAGTGTCCTCCAAAGACATATATTCATAAACAGAAGAGGAAAGAAGAATCCAGTCCTTGGTTAAATACTGCCTCTTCTCTCCAACGAGTCTAAATTGCTTAAATAGCCCTAATCCAAGTGTCTTACTTTGACCAATGGCTTTTGCCTCTCTTACCAAACTGTAACTCAGAAACTAACACACTGTCAATCCATTTCATTTTCACTTCTATTTATTTTCTTGCCTCTTTACTTAGAGGTGCTAAGATGAAACAACTTTTAAAAAAAAGAAGAAGAAGAAAAGGCCAGGGAAAGCTAATGGCCTACTGTAAGTAGTCCACAGAAGGATAACTGGCTATATATAATCAAACTTAAATGTGACTATAATTCAATAGCTCTAACAAAACACATGGAGGACTAAAAAGCCTTGCATAGGTAAAGGACAAAGCATAAAATCCTTTGAGGATACAGCCTATACAGAGCCATAATATCATTAATATGAGTAAACTATATGATTTCACAGATTCTCCAGATCTGGCTCTATGACATGATTATGATGCACTGTAAACAGAAAAAAGTTTGCCATATATTTAGCAACTTTATTTAAAGAAAAAAAAAAGATCACACCAAAATGGAGGTGGACATGGACTCTGGTGGTCTCACGAATCAGATCAGGCCAAACTGAACTATGAGAACACAACTCTCTTTTTCACCCATCATTAAATGAGCATTCATTTTCATTTAAGAAGGCTCATCTTAGCAAATATAACCAAGGCAACAGCAACTAATAGACAAATCAACATGTTTGGGACCTGGTCTGGGTTAAGATGACCATATTTAAGTAGTGTCCTTTCTCAAGTTCTATTTGAGAAATTTCTGTTTAACCAGAAAAGCTCCTCTTGTTACTAAGTTGTTTATTCAACTAATATTTACTGAGCACCTACAATATTGTCAGGGCTTGTTCTCAAACTTGAGATACATCAGGGAACAAGTATCCATAAGGCCTAATCTAGAATTCATACAGCTAAGAGAGAATAAAAAAAGAAACAAAGCCCTACATTCTCATATGTCCCTGCTGATGTGGTGTAGATGGGTGAGTGTTAAGTAGAGAAAGGCTGCAAGGAATAAAGGAGGAAAGGGGCCAAGAGCAGAGCCTTCTAATCCCCTTAAAGTTCAGCCAAGAGTAGATAAAGGAGACTGTTCCCTAGGAAATAATCTCAGAATGCAACAGTGGCCCTACAGCCTGCTATTTCACAACTATTATGTCCAATCTAACAGCATTCTGGCCTCTATTTCATAAAGCAACTTTATTTTCAAGATACTTCCTGCTATAAAACAAAGTTGGATCATGATGTACTGGGGACTTTGGGTTTTGCTCTAAATGAGACCTAAACTTAAGGGCATTTCCTGACCATGTTAAAAAAAAAAAGCTCTTCTGCTCACCTTGATCAACTTTTCTGAATATCTTTTATTTGCTGGCTTGATGAGGAAGATGGGGAAGGAAAGGCAACCATGATAAATTATTTTGGTTGGTGTTTATGAAAATGATTTTCTTTCCTATAGAGATAGATTCTGAAATAAAAGCAACTCAAACTTCTGGGATCCCTTTCTCTTACCCACATNCAAGTTCTATTTGAGAAATTTCTGTTTAACCAGAAAAGCTCCTCTTGTTACTAAGTTGTTTATTCAACTAATATTTACTGAGCACCTACAATATTGTCAGGGCTTGTTCTCAAACTTGAGATACATCAGGGAACAAGTATCCATAAGGCCTAATCTAGAATTCATACAGCTAAGAGAGAATAAAAAAAGAAACAAAGCCCTACATTCTCATATGTCCCTGCTGATGTGGTGTAGATGGGTGAGTGTTAAGTAGAGAAAGGCTGCAAGGAATAAAGGAGGAAAGGGGCCAAGAGCAGAGCCTTCTAATCCCCTTAAAGTTCAGCCAAGAGTAGATAAAGGAGACTGTTCCCTAGGAAATAATCTCAGAATGCAACAGTGGCCCTACAGCCTGCTATTTCACAACTATTATGTCCAATCTAACAGCATTCTGGCCTCTATTTCATAAAGCAACTTTATTTTCAAGATACTTCCTGCTATAAAACAAAGTTGGATCATGATGTACTGGGGACTTTGGGTTTTGCTCTAAATGAGACCTAAACTTAAGGGCATTTCCTGACCATGTTAAAAAAAAAAGCTCTTCTGCTCACCTTGATCAACTTTTCTGAATATCTTTTATTTGCTGGCTTGATGAGGGAGATGGGGAAGGAAAGGCAACCATGATAAATTATTTTGGTTGGTGTTTATGAAAATGATTTTCTTTCCTATAGAGATAGATTCTGAAATAAAAGCAACTCAAACTTCTGGGATCCCTTTCTCTTACCCACATTATCAAGACAACCATGGTGAAGCCAAGCATAGCATCAGTCCTTTATATGTACAGTTCCCATGTGCAAGCGACAGGTGACTCTGAAACCTGCCCTAGAAATGCTAGAAAGGCTTCACCAATATTTTGTCTGTACATGACTCACTGCTTTAAAATTCAATAGCTTTCACACATCAGTATACCAAGACTGCCACCATCTACAACAACAGTAGAATTACCTGTCATATCCTAATCCCATGACTCATCAGTTATGCTAAGCAGCAAGCTACTGAAACTTCTGACAGCATCAACAGCAAACAGCTTTAATCATGTTCCCAATTTGCATTTATATCCGCGAACAAATTGGAAGTATGGCACTGAAGAAACAGCAACACGTATTCAGCATCACGGCTTCCATTTGAGTTCTGTTTTTTAAATTGGCTAAGTAAAGGCATACACATTTCCATCTGAATTGGAGATTTGCAGGAACATATGCATACAAGGGAGGCGGGGAGGAGAGGGATAAGGTAAAAAGGGGAAAATCAGAAAACAAAGTGAGGAAAAGAAAAAGATATGGGAATGAATGAATGGTCATGAGTCTGAGAGTAACATTACTACAAGGAGATGACAAATGACTACTCCATCTACTTCCACAAGCAGATTTTTTTCTAAGGTTATCACTGCAGATACAAAAATGGTTCGTGAGACTTTTCATCCACTGCAATTCTCACTTACCATACTAAAAACATCTACAAAATCCTAAGCGTCGGTCTGTCCAAGATGGATAGTACCAGGAAGCAAAAGACAAGACTTGCTATCAAGGACTGTGCTCTGCTTGGAACTCCGCACTGCAGTCCATTAATCCACAGTATTTTGGTCAGATCAGGTCTGGTTTTTCATACTACTCATCATGTCTTAGAGCTAATCTCTTATATGGGGGTGTCAACCATTCTCTCTTTTTTTTTTTTTTCATTTTTCAAACATTTTCATTTACGTGAGGGGCAGGAAAGATGGGAGAATGGAAGAGACAGAGGGGAAGAGTAAAGGAAAAGCATTCTCTTTTCCAATAAATCTATCCTAGGACAGGTTGTAATGAGATTTCGAGAAAGAGAGCTGATTCATGGACTTCCCTTAATTTTTGTTTTGTTTTTATTTCTATGTAAGGTATGTAAGGACATCGATGTACTAAAATGTTTGGTCTGTGAAAGAGCAGAATCATTAGCACCAGAAGGATCATGGAGCTTGTGTACAGTATTAAAACAATGATTGTTACTGTGGTCATGGGTAAAGGTTTCATCTCACTGTTACATCCCAAAGTTCTTGAAAGTGCCCGTGGAATAAAGAGAAATAACACTTGTCAAAATCTCCATGGAGTCATCCACACGCACCACAGAGACAGGACTTGGCCTTCCTGGTTTTGGTTTATCTGGTAGACAAGAAAACCAGGGCCCCCAGAAGCCCTAAAGAGCAGCCCCCACATGCAGCCACTGACGTGCAGGAGGGGTCCCTACAGTACGTTTCCCCCTGGACCGTGTTCAGGAATGCATTTTACTTGCTTGTTTAAAAAAACAAAAGCAACATGCTCTGCAGATCATGGAGCGCCTAGTGCAATTTTCTCCATGACCCGACTCCAGACTGCAAAAGGGTGAAACCGTTATATGTTCCGCGAATGCTGGCCTGCGGACGAGGCCCTGGCCCACCGTGCTTTGTAAGCTCGGGAGCCCACAGGAGTCAGAAGGTCCCAGAGCGGGAGCCACAGTCATCGCCGCGTCTCCCCAGCAACTGGTGGCCCATCAGGGCAGCTGCGGAATCCTCTCGCCTCGCCTTGCCTCAGCCTTTAGTTGAAATTACAACAAGTCAAATAGCTGATACTTTTCCCTTCTCCAGGTAAAGGTGAGGATACATTGTTCACCAGGGTGTTCTGCCTGGCTTCACTGATGAGGCGGCAAGCCAAGTCAAGGAAGAGTTTCTCCACGTTATCGGATTCCTTGGCGGAGGTCTCTAGATAATACATGTCCTGAGCTTCTGAGAATTCTTCCGCTCTCTGCTGGGAGACCTCTCTCCTTTCAGCCAGATCAATCTTGTTGCCTAAAACAGCAGTAAAATCAGAGAGAGAGAGAGGGTTGTCATTTGACCTTTTTGCAGATTCGGAAACATCCAATTCACCTCCGTATCTGAAGTCAAACCAGACAGATGGAAAGTAAAGCGAAACAAATGGGACAATGATTCCTGGGTTGTTTATTTTAAAATATCAGTTCCATTTGTAATGGCAAAGAACTGGAACCAACCCAAAAGCCCATCAGCTGGGCACTGGCTGAATAAAGTGTTATGACCATAGCTATCTGGTGTTATGTGCCACGTGAAAAAGCAATAAGGAAGGACTTCCCTGGTGGTCTGGTGGTTAAGAATCTGCCCGCCAACACAGGGGACATGAGTTCGGTCCCTGGTCCAGGAAGATCCCACATGCTGTGGGGNGTGAGACTTTTCATCCACTGCAATTCTCACTTACCATACTAAAAACATCTACAAAATCCTAAGCGTCGGTCTGTCCAAGATGGATAGTACCAGGAAGCAAAAGACAAGACTTGCTATCAAGGACTGTGCTCTGCTTGGAACTCCGCACTGCAGTCCATTAATCCACAGTATTTTGGTCAGATCAGGTCTGGTTTTTCATACTACTCATCATGTCTTAGAGCTAATCTCTTATATGGGGGTGTCAACCATTCTCTCTTTTTTTTTTTTTTCATTTTTCAAACATTTTCATTTACGTGAGGGGCAGGAAAGATGGGAGAATGGAAGAGACAGAGGGGAAGAGTAAAGGAAAAGCATTCTCTTTTCCAATAAATCTATCCTAGGACAGGTTGTAATGAGATTTCGAGAAAGAGAGCTGATTCATGGACTTCCCTTAATTTTTGTTTTGTTTTTATTTCTATGTAAGGTATGTAAGGACATCGATGTACTAAAATGTTTGGTCTGTGAAAGAGCAGAATCATTAGCACCAGAAGGATCATGGAGCTTGTGTACAGTATTAAAACAATGATTGTTACTGTGGTCATGGGTAAAGGTTTCATCTCACTGTTACATCCCAAAGTTCTTGAAAGTGCCCGTGGAATAAAGAGAAATAACACTTGTCAAAATCTCCATGGAGTCATCCACACGCACCACAGAGACAGGACTTGGCCTTCCTGGTTTTGGTTTATCTGGTAGACAAGAAAACCAGGGCCCCCAGAAGCCCTAAAGAGCAGCCCCCACATGCAGCCACTGACGTGCAGGAGGGGTCCCTACAGTACGTTTCCCCCTGGACCGTGTTCAGGAATGCATTTTACTTGCTTGTTTAAAAAAACAAAAGCAACATGCTCTGCAGATCATGGAGCGCCTAGTGCAATTTTCTCCATGACCCAACTCCAGACTGCAAAAGGGTGAAACCGTTATATGTTCCGCGAATGCTGGCCTGCGGACGAGGCCCTGGCCCACCGTGCTTTGTAAGCTCGGGAGCCCACAGGAGTCAGAAGGTCCCAGAGCGGGAGCCACAGTCATCGCCGCGTCTCCCCAGCAACTGGTGGCCCATCAGGGCAGCTGCGGAATCCTCTCGCCTCGCCTTGCCTCAGCCTTTAGTTGAAATTACAACAAGTCAAATAGCTGATACTTTTCCCTTCTCCAGGTAAAGGTGAGGATACATTGTTCACCAGGGTGTTCTGCCTGGCTTCACTGATGAGGCGGCAAGCCAAGTCAAGGAAGAGTTTCTCCACGTTATCGGATTCCTTGGCGGAGGTCTCTAGATAATACATGTCCTGAGCTTCTGAGAATTCTTCCGCTCTCTGCTGGGAGACCTCTCTCCTTTCAGCCAGATCAATCTTGTTGCCTAAAACAGCAGTAAAATCAGAGAGAGAGAGAGGGTTGTCATTTGACCTTTTTGCAGATTCGGAAACATCCAATTCACCTCCGTATCTGAAGTCAAACCAGACAGATGGAAAGTAAAGCGAAACAAATGGGACAATGATTCCTGGGTTGTTTATTTTAAAATATCAGTTCCATTTGTAATGGCAAAGAACTGGAACCAACCCAAAAGCCCATCAGCTGGGCACTGGCTGAATAAAGTGTTATGACCATAGCTATCTGGTGTTATGTGCCACGTGAAAAAGCAATAAGGAAGGACTTCCCTGGTGGTCTGGTGGTTAAGAATCTGCCCGCCAACACAGGGGACATGAGTTCGGTCCCTGGTCCAGGAAGATCCCACATGCTGTGGGGCATCTAAGCTCATACCACAGCTACCGAGCCCTCACATCACAATTAACGAAGCCCACACACCCTAGAGACCGTGCTCCATAACAAGAGAAGCCTGCACACCACAACTAGGGAAAGCCTGTGCTCAGCAACGAAGACCCAGTGCAGCCAATATGAATAAATGAATGAAAGTAAACAAAATTATTTTTAAAAAGCAATGAGGATTATCTCTACAGGCTATCATGGAATGAGACATTAGGATAGGTCTTTAAGCAAATAAAGCAAAGCAGGAAAAAAGTATATATAAGACCCAGCTCTCGCTCTAAGGAAAGGGGATGAAAAAATACATACATACAGTGTCTTATTTTATTAATGAGAGACTAAAACAAAATTTTAATTTTAAAGATAACAATTACCTGTGAAAGGAACAAAGGTGAGGGGTGAAAATCAGACCTCTCTAAATATACTTTGTGTCATAGTTTTGACTTCAGAACCATATCAATGTTTTATATAACTATACAATATGAAATTAAATTTAAAAAGCAGTTCCTAACATTGAAAACAAAATTAAACAAATGAAGCTGTTTATCATGAAGTGGCATGACCACACAAAGAGGAACTATTTCAGGTAAGTTGAAGGGAATTTAACCAGTAATGGAACCATGCATCCCCAGTGGCATATAAGGGCAAACAGAACTGAAGGAAAAAATCTTAAAGTGCTGCAGAAATCATCTTGTTAGTGGTCATGTTAGCAGCATTACTCTGTGGCTGCTGTACATGTTTTAGGGGATAAAGCGGATAAATAATTATGCTGGTGACCCTGGGTCAGGGATTTGGGACATGGGAGAACGGAAACACGAAGGATATAAGCTTAATGAAGTAAAGGAAAATTCCTGTAGTCTTGAATTACAAATGGAAGTATCGGTGTGAATAATTCATGGTGTTATTTTATCTTTAAAAACTGTTCTACTTCTGTTTTGGAAATCTGACAAAGGTGATACGTCAACTGTGATGCCTGGCTACATTGCTCACGGTAAAAGTGACCCTTAATTGATAAATTCCATCTGGCCTGGGAATTCTATGCATGAATTATAAATACCTAGTGGAAAGCCTTAACTTTGGGCTTCCCTAAGTGTGGCAATTCTTCATTTGGAAAGATCCTGAAAGTTAGGGCTGCCGGGCTACTACAAGAGAGACTGGCTCCTATGGGGGCACTGAGGCTTGCTGCCAGAGCAGACCCTGCCCTTGCCTGGGTGAGCCTGGTTGCCTTACACCTGCACTGTCCCAGGAGGTCCTGGCAGCTCTGTGGACTCACCTCACACCTGCACTGTCCTAGGAGGTCCGGGGCAGCTCTGTGGACTCACTCTATGAGGGCTGCTTCCACTGAAGAGCGATGCTTGGTACTGACTTGCTATTAAGCTGTGTTTGCTGTCCTGTATCCTCCTAAATGTCTGTGATGCCATGTGGCTGATGGTAGTCTTGTGGGTCAAAGTGTTCAGGAGAGCCTAATGAGACACTCCCCTGTAGAAGCTACAGAGTCCACCACACAGACACACAGACACTAACTCTGTCCACTGGGAAGCCTAAAAGCCATCACACCTCCACCCCAACTCTGCAGTAAAGATGATTCCTATCACCTTGGCTTAGCTTCTAAATACAACTTCCCACTGAAAATCAATAGTATTTCTTAAAGAAATGGCTAATTCCAGGTCAGGGGTAGGAAATGCATTAGATGCACCTGGAACATTTCATCCCAGAAAGCAAGAAAACCATCAAGGATTCCTAGGTCATGTCAAAAGGACTCAAGAATGCACTTGAAGAGGCTCCCACTGTCAAAGCTGGAACAATGTAGAAGCATCAATAATAATAACTGCAAAGGACTAGAATACATCAAATATATTTAAATCTATGACAATATTCAAAACAAAAACAAACTTTAATAGTTACTTTTGGAAGACTTGGGAACCAACTCGTTATTTTGAAAAGTAATAAATGAAAAAGAGTGCTTTCCTGGTGATCCGGTGGTTAAGAGTCCATCTTGCAACGCAGGGGACACCGGTTCGATCCCTGGTCTGGGAAGATCCCAACGTGCCACGGAGCAACTAAGCCCTTGCACCACAGCTACTGAAGCCCAAGTACCCAGAGCCTGTGTTCCGAAACAAGAGAAGCCACCACAAGGAGAAGCCCGCACCACAGTGAAGAGTGGCCCCTGATCTCTGCAACTAGAGAAAGCCTGCACCCAACAATGAAGACTCAGAATGGCCCAAACTAACTAACACAATAAAAAAAACTTTTTACGAAACTTCTGTGACTAAGCTTAAAAAATAAAAACAAAGAATCAAGCATATCTCTCGACTGCCCTGATAACAGCACCTGATAACAGCACCTCAGAATACCAACTACACAACTGCTAAAACATACAACAAAACCCCTGAATCTGAGCAGGCTCTAGATTCACCTGCAAATCTGCCAGAGATTTCAGTGACAGAGGAATGCATCAAATGACACCACCAGGCTGAAACAGTAAAATTCAGACTTGAAAACGCCACAGCACAAACAAATGCTTGAACAAGCAAATCCCCAGGAAGCAAATATGGAAGGATAACCTCCAGCTAAAAGGAGAATTAAAAGACATATCTTTAATAGAGATGCACACTGGCATAATACAAACTGAATTAATACGACATCTTGGATTTGCTTCAAAATAATCTGAAGGGGAGGGCAGAGAGAAGAGGTGGGGAACAGATAAAACAAGACTGGCTGTGAGCTGTTCACTGTCAATTCTGAGAGACGTGCATATGGGTGTTCATTATACAGTTTGCTCTATTTTGCTTATGTTTAAAATATCCCATAATAAAAAGTTTTTTTTAAAAAAAAGCCAGTGCCTCTTTTATATCGAGCTGACTAATTATGTTCCCTCATCTGTGCATTTAACTTCCTTAAACGGAATCCCAAGTAGTAATGCGTTGACTCAAGTTCTCAGGGCTTTCTGTCCAGAGCAGAGGGCTTTCAAGCTCTTCCCAGCAAAGATTCTCCAATGTGCAGGCGGGTTTTCAGATCTGAGCCGGGGGCACTGGTTCTCATAGAGAGGCAAATACTTGACCCAGCAGCCTGAAGGAAAAGTCCAGCAATTTGTTACAAGGCAGCATATTTCAGCTGGATAAACACAGCCTCTGGAGTCGATCTAACATGCTGTGTGACCTTGAACAAAGAACTTTACTTCTCTGAGCCTTGCTTTCCTCATCTGTAGATTTGAGATCGTGACACACAACGTTCTTAATATGATTCCTGCACATATACACCAGCTATAATGCTTTGTTCTATAATGTGTTTGTTTAACTTACTGTTAATCATGACTTTTAACTTAATGTTTCTGAGAATCTCTATTAGATTTCCATAAGTTGGGTCTTTCTAGAACATACAACAATGTTACTTCTTAGGGAGAAAAAAATTTTTTTTTTTGGCCACATCACATGGTGTGCAGGATCTTAGTTTCCCAACAAGACATAAACGAGAGATCAAACCTGTGCCCCCTGCAGTGGAAGCATGGCATCCCAACTGGACCACCACGGAATTCCCAGGAAGGAAACTTTTTAACAACCATATATAATTAACATTTTTCCATCACCAGTACAGTAGAGGATTTTTAATAATCTGGTCCATTTCACTGCAATTCCATTTATAACAGGTGCATTTGTTACCACAAAAAAACCATGGGTTGTTTTCTTAGGTTCTACTCTCCTACAAGATGAAATAAACTGCAGAATTTCCCTTAAGGGATTCTTTCTGAAAATTAGAATTTCTCAGATCAGTATAAGCATCAGAAGGGAAAAAAAGTTAACCAAAATCCATTTTTAAAAGCAAAACACAATTGCTTCAATAATGAATTCCTTATCAACTTAGATATATCTTCTAGATCAGCAGTTTCCATGGCTTAGTTTTTTTTTGTTTTTTTTTTTAATGCTTAGTAGTAATACTGTTAGTTGCTCAGTCATGCCTGACTTTTTGCAACTCCACGGACTGTACCCTGCCAGGCTCCTTTGTCCATGGGATTCTCCAGGCAAGAATACTAGAGTGGGTTGCCATACCCTTCTCCAGAGGATCTTCCCAACCCAGAAATCAAACTTGGGTCTCCTGCATTGCAGGCAGATTCCTTACCGTATGAGCTACAGGGAAGTTCCTTTTTTAATGCTTAGCAGCCCATGTAACTTTCATGGCAATCCACCTTCTTCTAGAGACTATGCTGATAGGAAAATCAATCAGCAGTATCCTCTACTTTTCTAAATCATCACCATGGGTTAGACTCTATTTCATTTTCTCTTCAACTGCAATCAGAAGAACCGAATGCTGACTGTATGAATTATAGAGGTGTAGACCAGTGGTCCCCAACCTTTTTGGCACCAGGGACCAGTTTCGTGGAAGACAATTTTCCCACGGGCGGAGTAGGGGGATGGTTTCAGGATGATTCAAGCTCATTACATTCATTGCGCACTTTAGTTCTCCTCTAATGCTGCTGCTGATCTCACATGAGGCACTGGTCTGCGGCCCAGAGGTTGGGGACCCCTGTTGAAGACTATTCTTGCAAGGTGCCAAGGCACTAGCCTTATGTGATTATAAATTCTCGGATGCTCACAAATCAATTTCCTTCCTCATCAGTCCTTACTTACCCACTAGCACAGTGATGACCTTGTTGCTAGCATATTGTTCTATCTCCCGCAGCCATTCAGGAAGGCAACGGAAGGATTCCTCACAGGTTATGTCATAGGTAAGGATCAAGGCATTGGCGCTTCGGTAATAACTCTGGGTAATGGACCGAAATCTCTCTTGACCTGCTGTGTCCCAGATCTGAAGCTGTAAAGGCATAAAAGAAGGATCAGGTTGGTGAAGGAAAGAAAGAAAGAAAGCCTTGCCTTCTTCTTGTTGTTTGGACGCTCAATCACGTCCGACTCTGCAACCACATGGACTGCAGCACGCCTGTCCTTCAGTGTCTCCTGGAGTTTGCTCAAACTCATGTCCATTGAGTCACTGATGCCATCCAACCATCTCATCATCTGCCACCACCTCTCCCTCATCAAGGTCTTTCCCAGTGAGTCAGCTCTTCGCATCAGGTGGCCAAAGTACTGGAGTTTCAGCTTCAGCATCAGTCCTTCCAATGAACCCCTTCATGGATTACAGCCTTGTCATGGTGAAGGAGCTTGTGTAACTCAATGAAGCTATAAGTCCTGCTGTGCAGGGCCACCCAAGATGGACGGGGTCATAAGGAGTTCTGACAAAACGTGGTTCACTGAAGAAGGAAATGGCAACTCACTCCAGTACGCTTCCAGTGTGTAGAAATAGAAACACCGTCACCCAAATAAATTCAGGGCTGTTTTCTGCTGTAAGAGAAAGGCACCTCTAATTTTTTAAAAATTCCTTCTGGTGAAAGAGAGGGACTTGCTTTTTCTTTGCTAAATTTTGTTTCCCCTTTATTCTTTTTTTAAAAGGCATTCATATTATTTTCACACAATTTCATTTAAAAGGTGAAATTAGGGTAATTACAATCCACTTAACTTTTATTATAAGCCTGTTTCCCCTAAGAACTGCTTTTAAAAAAATTTTAATTATTTTTAATTGAAGGATAATTACAATACTGCGTTGGTTTCTGCCATATAAGAACTGCTCTTTTTATCCATAGATTCTTCATTGCTCATATCTTTAATTTTCCATTTTGTTTATTTTCTAAATCAGAAAGTATACTCCTAGGTCTTATTAAAGGTTTACACTCTTAGAACATATTTCAAATGCTCTCATTTTTATTTTGAGCAACTCCCTCTATTCTTTATTTAAAAAAAAAAACTAGACAACAAAACTGTTGAGCATTTATGTGCCAAGCTCTATTCTAAGTACTCTACACATAATAACTCATTTACTCCTCACAAGAACTCTATGAGGTAGGTAAATACTATTCCTGTATCATTTCTCATGTGAGGAAACTGAGGCACAGAGAGGTTAATTAACTTGCCCAGAGTCTCACAGCCAATATGTCCTAGAGCTGACTCAACCATTCGGTGTGGTCTGAGTCCTTGCTCTTTTTTTTGAATTGGCCATGCTAAGTGGCCTGTGGGATCCTAGTTCCCTGACCAGGAACTGAACTCACACCTTCTGCACTGGAAGCCTAGAGTCTCAACCCTTGGACCGCCAGGAAGTCCCAGAATCTCTGCCCTTCATCATGATGCCCTAGTACAAAAGTCGGGATTCAGGGCAAGGTGTCACTCTGTGACTGTTGGCATTTCAGCCAACAACTGGAGAGGGCCAAAAAAAAAAAAGAAAATCCATTCACATGAATATATTAAGGTATGATCTTTGTTCATAAAAACAGGAGCAATGCCATGGCAGACAAGGAAAATAATCTCCCTTCACTACCTGTAAGCCCTCTGACCTTCGGCAAGTCACCTAATCTCCTTTGGCTTCAGCGGCTTCTTTATTAACAGAGGTTAATAACGTGCAAACCTGCGGAAGTCATTTACCAGTTTGAAGACCTCATAACTGATGGTTCTAAAAACAAAGAAGGCAAAACACCTCTCACTTCAACCTGAATTTCCCTGCACAGAGCAGACTTCTGAGAGAGAACTGTTCCGTAGAGAGACTGCTGAGTGCGGAACAAATCGGAGGCCTTGAGAAATCACACTGACAGTAATCTTCCCTTCTCACTGCATCAATTTCATGTGTCATAAGGTGCATCCACCCCATTAACGGGACATCATTTCCTCAGGGAAGACTTTTGGAACCTTCAGATTAGGCCAGGTTCCCCATCTCCACCCCCAAATCATCTCAACTCCAACCAAGCCTATAATTTCCTATCATAGTACCAAACACACTTTTTCTTTGGGGCTGCACTGGGTCTTGGTTGCTACTTGCAGGCTTTCTTGAGTTGCGATGAGCAAGGACTACTCTCTAGCTGCACTGCATGAGCTTCTCAGCTTCTCAGTGGGCCCTGTGGCCCATAAGCTCTAGAGTACAGGCTCCGTAGCTGGGCACACAGGCTTAGCTGGCCCCGCAGCATGTGGGATCTTCCCAGATCAGGGATCAAACCCGTGTCCCCCGCATTGGCAGGCAGATTCTTCACCACTGGACCAGCAGGGAAGTCCCTCCTGACACATCTGAATCACTTATGTATTTGTAATAACGTGTTCCATAACCATCTTTCTCACTAGATGGAAAGTTTCATGAGGGGGGGAATTTGGGGTCCATTTTCCTCTCAGTTATCCCCTACAGTGTCTAGAAAAGAGTAAATGTTCAAATAGTTATTCATGGTCTCATCTCATCCTTACAACAAATCCCAGTGAGGTAGGCAAGTTTACGCCTCCCTTTCTGTAGCAGGTAACTCACAAGGCTGGGACTCAGACTCCAGACTCTGACCCCCCAGGAGAGGACTCAGTCCATACACCGTGCTGCTCTGCTACCAGAGGCTGATTTAGACGTCCAACTGCATCCAGAGAGGATGAGGCAGTCAGTGTCACCCTCTGCTCAGATCAGCTTAGCTGAGAAGACTGAGAGTGACCGGTGGTCCCTGCCACCAAAGAGAGGCACACAGGCTCTCCTTTGATTTGAAGTCACAGCTGCTCTTTGATGATGTACATGAAAGCCTGTGTATGCTGAGGGCGGCCATACAGATGTTACAGCTTTTGCCAGGACAAAAGCTACTTCTCTTCTCTGTCTCAAACCTAGGGACATGGTTCCCCTCTCCAGGCTGTGTCTTAGAACAAAAGACTATTATCTTAATGCCACAGTGAACCTTGAAAAACACTTGTGATTGGATTTAACACTGCTGATCCTTAGACATCAGTATGTTCTCATGACAGGCACATCTTGAGAACAGCTCTGAGAATTAAAACCACCAAAATATCTTCCAGAAGAGTGATGTCTTGGCCGAGATGCAGGCTGCTTTCCCAAAGGGAGCTTCCTCTTTCTAGCCTTATGGTTAATTTCTGAGGAGATCCATATTCCACTGCCTTTATTACTCAACTTAGTTTCACTATTCTCTCTGCAATTTGTTTGCTCTTTTTCAGCATTTACAGATCATAAATAGATGCCGAGCACTGTGCTAAGCATAAGGAAGATATAAAGATAAATAAAACACAATCCCTGATATAAAAATGCTCATAGTAAAGGAGGATGAATACACAGTTGACTATGATAAGATAGGTGGACATGTGAAGTCACTTCAGTCATGTCTGCCTGTTTGTAACCCTATGAACTGTAACCCACCAGGCTCCTCTGTTCATGGAATTCTCCAGGCCAGAATACTGGAGTGGGTTGCCGTGCCTTCCTCCAGGGGATCTTCCCGATCCAGGGATTGAACCCATGTCTCTTACATCTCCTGCACTGGCAGGCAGGTTCTTCACCACTAGCGTCACTTGGGAAGCCCAAGGTAAGATATGAGATGTTCTATTAAAGAGGGGTCAGCAGGAGAGTGTCTCCTGGTATGGGTCTTCTGTCCATCGATATGTTCTCAATAACCCTGCCCAGGGCTTTCAAACCACTCTCACTTCCAGCACGAGGCTGTGCTATCGTCCACTCTTTTCTTTGCACTACCACTCACACCTCTACTGACTCACTGCTACAAAAATGTACTTCAGGGACTTCTCGAGTGGTCCAGAGGTTAAAATTTTGCACTTCCACTGCAGGGAGTGCAGGTTCAAACCCTGGTCAGGGAACTAAGATCCCACATGCCATGTGGCACAGCCAAAAAAAAAAAAAAAAAAATATTGCAAGCTACTGTGTCCCCTTGTAAGACTGAGTTCTCTGAGGGCGAAGGCTGTCTCTTATTTGACCATATATCCCAGGGCCCCACCTAAAACAGTCTGTGGTTCATGGTGGACACACTGAAGTGATGGCTAACTAAATGACCTGAGGATGGTGGAATCACAAAGGAAGGATGGACTCATTCTGCTTAAATGATTAACAGGGAGTCACAGATGAAATGTTTGTGAAAGATGACAGGAAGTTACTAGGGAAGAAAGACACTTTACCATACCACAGTGCTTGGTACAAAGCATTCACTCTGACACAGGATGGCTGGATGAACAAAAGGATGGACAGATGGTTGTAAAAGCAAACACATGTGCACACTCTCAAGACTTTCCTATCTACACAATGCATACCTGATGAGAGAAAAATCCAGCAAATCTTCTATTTCTATTATAACAAATCTCCTAAGGTTAAAATGTCATAGACTGAGCTTAAAGTTTTACTTAATACAGATTAATTTATGACAGGCTAAGAGAAATCAATGGATAAGAGAAAATTCTATATAGGTTTTAATTATATTTTCTACCCAAGGTCACCTTCATAACACAGACCACTTTAAGAGAAGGGCCTCTTCTTTAACTTTGCCTCCACTGATTTGACTCTAAGCCTCAATAGCTATGGGCTTCCCTGGTGGCTCAGACAGTAAAGAATCTGCCTGCACTGCAGGAGATCCGGGTTCGATCCCAGGGTTGGGAAGATCCCCTAGAGAAAGGAATGACAACCCACTCCAGTATTTTTGCCTGGAGAATTGCAAGGACAGAGAGGAGCCTGGTGAGCTACAGTCCCTGGGGTAGCTCGCAAAGAGTCAGACACAAATGAGTGACTAACACTTCCACTCTCTTCACTTAATAGCTATGGGAATCCTTCTAATACCATTGATTAGCTGCCTGTGATCCTGGGAGCCATCCTAGAAAGAAAGGGACTTGTAGGGAAGGCTGAGAGAGGATGGTGAGCAGTCAGGAGAAAAATTAACATTCAGGTCTTGCCCTGCCTCTCACCAGGTGGGTGATTCTGTGCAAACCAGCAGCGAATTCTCTTTCCACGGGCTCTCCAGGGCACTGGGAAAGCCTGCAGACTCCCAGCAAAAAGTCACTAAACTCTCACTAAGAGGTACTCGGTTCGTGTTAAAGAACACTGACAATAATGAGAAAATAACTGTTTCCTCAGTGAGACGCAGCTGCTCTCCTCCTGTGTCCATGTTCATGAGACCCTTGGATTACTGTGGTTGAAGAGGGTCATCTTCTGTCTTGATTCTACATATATGGCTAGAAAGATTCACAGGCAAAGAGTCATTAAAGCTGGATTTGGGAGATGAGCCAGCTCTCACTTCTCACAGATGAACGACCAGAGGCCTGAAGTGATGACAGAAATGGGAACTGTGCTGTGATCCAAAGATGAGTAAGACACAAACCTTCTTCTCAGGGAGCCTGTGGTAGATTCAGATGCTATAAAAAGATGGATTTGGGGCTGAGTATAAGTACTTAAAAATGAGGTTATGGTTCACAGAAAGTGGAATAAATGTAATAACTAAACTTGGGAATTGAGGAAAGAAAAATAAGCCTGTTCTTTAAAAATGGGGACCATTTCTTTATTTGCTGCTTTCTATTCTCAGAACCTGGCACATAGCAGGCGTGAACCTTTCTGGTCAAAGGAAGGAACTCATACATATATAAGGATATAAATGAGAAAATCAAATCTCTGGAAATAAAATGCCTAACGGCACCCCACTCCAGTACTCCTGCCTGGCAAATCCCATGGATGGAGGAGCCTGGTGGGCTGCAGTCCCATGGGGTCGCTAAGAGTTGGACACAACTGAGCGACTTCACTTTCACTTTTCACTTTCATGCATTGGAGAAGGAAATGGCAACTCACTCCAGTGTTCTTGCCTGGAGAATCCCAGAGATGGGGTCGCACAGAGTCGGACACGACTGAAGCGACTTAGCAGCAGCAGCTTCAGCAGCAGCAGTGATCTTAACCCAACCCTTGGGATGGCAACCAGCTCCCTCTGCTGGAACAAGGGAGAACTACACGTGGCTCTTCCTGCCACTGCCTCGTGAGTGCACACTCCTGGCTCCCTCCTCTCCCCATATCCGAGCTCCTTCTCTCCACCTCAATGCACTGATTTTCTGCACTTTCCAGTGGACGCTCACATGGAGTCCACATGCTGTTTTCCAGAGGGCCCAGCTCTCCATCACTATTGTATCTGGTGTAGATGTCTGCAGTAACGAACCCCTCTGAGGAGTCAGGGCTGGAAGAGACACTGGCAAAGTTTCTGTCCCCCACTCAGGAGCCTCCTCCTAAACACAGTTCTGTGTGCCTGCGGCATGCTCTAAGAGCACCCTGGAGCTTCTCTGTCCTTCCTGAGGCATCCAAAGGTAGGACTGCATGTATCTATGGGAGAAGGATGCAAGTGGCACAGACTCACACTTAGGATGCTGAGGTTGGGGTATGAGGTTGGGGTATGANGGTCTTCTGTCCATCGATATGTTCTCAATAACCCTGCCCAGGGCTTTCAAACCACTCTCACTTCCAGCACGAGGCTGTGCTATCGTCCACTCTTTTCTTTGCACTACCACTCACACCTCTACTGACTCACTGCTACAAAAATGTACTTCAGGGACTTCTCGAGTGGTCCAGAGGTTAAAATTTTGCACTTCCACTGCAGGGAGTGCAGGTTCAAACCCTGGTCAGGGAACTAAGATCCCACATGCCATGTGGCACAGCCAAAAAAAAAAAAAAAAAAGTATTGCAAGCTACTGTGTCCCCTTGTAAGACTGAGTTCTCTGAGGGCGAAGGCTGTCTCTTATTTGACCATATATCCCAGGGCCCCACCTAAAACAGTCTGTGGTTCATGGTGGACACACTGAAGTGATGGCTAACTAAATGACCTGAGGATGGTGGAATCACAAAGGAAGGATGGACTCATTCTGCTTAAATGATTAACAGGGAGTCACAGATGAAATGTTTGTGAAAGATGACAGGAAGTTACTAGGGAAGAAAGACACTTTACCATACCACAGTGCTTGGTACAAAGCATTCACTCTGACACAGGATGGCTGGATGAACAAAAGGATGGACAGATGGTTGTAAAAGCAAACACATGTGCACACTCTCAAGACTTTCCTATCTACACAATGCATACCTGATGAGAGAAAAATCCAGCAAATCTTCTATTTCTATTATAACAAATCTCCTAAGGTTAAAATGTCATAGACTGAGCTTAAAGTTTTACTTAATACAGATTAATTTATGACAGGCTAAGAGAAATCAATGGATAAGAGAAAATTCTATATAGGTTTTAATTATATTTTCTACCCAAGGTCACCTTCATAACACAGACCACTTTAAGAGAAGGGCCTCTTCTTTAACTTTGCCTCCACTGATTTGACTCTAAGCCTCAATAGCTATGGGCTTCCCTGGTGGCTCAGACAGTAAAGAATCTGCCTGCACTGCAGGAGATCCGGGTTCGATCCCAGGGTTGGGAAGATCCCCTAGAGAAAGGAATGACAACCCACTCCAGTATTTTTGCCTGGAGAATTGCAAGGACAGAGAGGAGCCTGGTGAGCTACAGTCCCTGGGGTAGCTCGCAAAGAGTCAGACACAAATGAGTGACTAACACTTCCACTCTCTTCACTTAATAGCTATGGGAATCCTTCTAATACCATTGATTAGCTGCCTGTGATCCTGGGAGCCATCCTAGAAAGAAAGGGACTTGTAGGGAAGGCTGAGAGAGGATGGTGAGCAGTCAGGAGAAAAATTAACATTCAGGTCTTGCCCTGCCTCTCACCAGGTGGGTGATTCTGTGCAAACCAGCAGCGAATTCTCTTTCCACGGGCTCTCCAGGGCACTGGGAAAGCCTGCAGACTCCCAGCAAAAAGTCACTAAACTCTCACTAAGAGGTACTCGGTTCGTGTTAAAGAACACTGACAATAATGAGAAAATAACTGTTTCCTCAGTGAGACGCAGCTGCTCTCCTCCTGTGTCCATGTTCATGAGACCCTTGGATTACTGTGGTTGAAGAGGGTCATCTTCTGTCTTGATTCTACATATATGGCTAGAAAGATTCACAGGCAAAGAGTCATTAAAGCTGGATTTGGGAGATGAGCCAGCTCTCACTTCTCACAGATGAACGACCAGAGGCCTGAAGTGATGACAGAAATGGGAACTGTGCTGTGATCCAAAGATGAGTAAGACACAAACCTTCTTCTCAGGGAGCCTGTGGTAGATTCAGATGCTATAAAAAGATGGATTTGGGGCTGAGTATAAGTACTTAAAAATGAGGTTATGGTTCACAGAAAGTGGAATAAATGTAATAACTAAACTTGGGAATTGAGGAAAGAAAAATAAGCCTGTTCTTTAAAAATGGGGACCATTTCTTTATTTGCTGCTTTCTATTCTCAGAACCTGGCACATAGCAGGCGTGAACCTTTCTGGTCAAAGGAAGGAACTCATACATATATAAGGATATAAATGAGAAAATCAAATCTCTGGAAATAAAATGCCTAACGGCACCCCACTCCAGTACTCCTGCCTGGCAAATCCCATGGATGGAGGAGCCTGGTGGGCTGCAGTCCCATGGGGTCGCTAAGAGTTGGACACAACTGAGCGACTTCACTTTCACTTTTCACTTTCATGCATTGGAGAAGGAAATGGCAACTCACTCCAGTGTTCTTGCCTGGAGAATCCCAGAGATGGGGTCGCACAGAGTCGGACACGACTGAAGCGACTTAGCAGCAGCAGCTTCAGCAGCAGCAGTGATCTTAACCCAACCCTTGGGATGGCAACCAGCTCCCTCTGCTGGAACAAGGGAGAACTACACGTGGCTCTTCCTGCCACTGCCTCGTGAGTGCACACTCCTGGCTCCCTCCTCTCCCCATATCCGAGCTCCTTCTCTCCACCTCAATGCACTGATTTTCTGCACTTTCCAGTGGACGCTCACATGGAGTCCACATGCTGTTTTCCAGAGGGCCCAGCTCTCCATCACTATTGTATCTGGTGTAGATGTCTGCAGTAACGAACCCCTCTGAGGAGTCAGGGCTGGAAGAGACACTGGCAAAGTTTCTGTCCCCCACTCAGGAGCCTCCTCCTAAACACAGTTCTGTGTGCCTGCGGCATGCTCTAAGAGCACCCTGGAGCTTCTCTGTCCTTCCTGAGGCATCCAAAGGTAGGACTGCATGTATCTATGGGAGAAGGATGCAAGTGGCACAGACTCACACTTAGGATGCTGAGGTTGGGGTATGAGGTTGGGGTATGAGGTTGGGATGCTGAGGTTGGGGTGCTGAGGTTGGGATGCTGAAGTTGGAGTATGAGGTTGGGGTGCTGAAGTTGGGGTATGAGGTTGGGGTGCTGAGGTTAGGGTATGAGGTTGGGGTGCTGAGGTTGGGATGCTGAAGCTGGGGTATGAGGTTGGGGTGCTGAGGTTGGGGTATGAGGTTGGGATGCTGAAGTTGGGGTATGAGGTTGGGATGCTGAAGTTGGGGTATGAAGTTGGGGTGCTGAGGTTTGGATGCTGAAGTTGGAGTATGAGGTTGGGGTGCTGAGGTTGGGGTATGAGGTTGGGATGCTGAAGTTGGGATATGAGGTTGGGGTGCTGAGGTTGGGGTATGAGGTTGGGGTGCTGAGGTGGGGGCATGAGGTTGGGGTGCTGAGGTTGAGGTGCCGAGGATGGGGTACTGAAGTTGAAGTGCTGAAGTGGGGTCTGGGTGGAACGCTGATGCCACAGTGCTCACTGTGCTGTTGATCCCAGGATCATCCCTTCTTTCCATGGCACTCAGCTCTGAAAGGTCTGACTGTGGAATCTCACTCACTCTGACAGGCATAGCGCCAAACATCAGTATCTCTACCCTCCTTCCAAGTAACTTAGTCTTACTGCACATTTCTTTCCATCATCTCCCTCTTTCCTTGCTCCAAGGTAATGGCTCATTATGCCTGCCGTCTCCCCTGCTCCATAGCAGGGGAGACCCCAGGAAGGCAATGGTGTTCACTGGCTCATATAAAACCAATTCATATCCCACCTACCTCCCTTGCTAACTGTGTAATCATGGATAAATAAATCACTCGACCTCTCTAAAAAATACAAAATGAAGATAATTTAGCACTTACCTCATAGGGTTTACAATAAGGATTGAGTTAAATGTAAAAGAAGGCAGCGGAGGGATTGACATATATTAGGCACTTGAAAAACACCCCTTCCTTTTTCTTGTTACTGAACCCAATGTAGCTCTTTCAGGTACTAAACAACCCAGAGGCCACAAAGCAGGAGTCGGGGGCAGATCATGGACCCTTCCTGGACCCCTCAGTTAGTATTTCTCACTTATCAGGGGTTGGGGTAGGGTGGAAGACGGAATAATTCTAATAAATGATTCACATGGCAGAATGATGAATGTAGAAATCAGCAGGCTCTCTAATGAGGCTGCAATTAAGAAAGTAGGGAATTCCCTGGTAGTCCAGTGGTTAGGACTCGGTGCTCTCACTGCCGAGGGCTCAGATTCGGTCCGTGGTTGGAGAACTAAGATCCTGCAAAGTGTGCAGTGTGGAAAGAAAGGCGGGAGGGAGGGGGAGACAGAGAAAAAGAAAGAAAGAGAAAAAGAAGTACCTAAGTCTTAAGAGCCCAATTCAAGACATTCCCAGAAGAAATTTCTTCCTTGTTTTTACATCTCATCCGACATGACAAGAGCAAGACAAACTGGCCTTAGCTCTTCGCTCATTGTCTTCTGATCTCTAAACATATTATCCTCAACCCCGTCCTGCCCCTGTGAAGGGAACAGAGGAACTCTGTCTGGAAATAAGCTGTCACGGCTGAGTACATCATTTTCAGTGTGGGTTTCCACTAGGTGATTTACTAAATGTTATGAAAACAACTGCTTCTTCTCACATAGCACAATGAAAGCCTTATTGGACATTTGGCATCTTACCTTTACTTTTTCACCATTAATCTCCACTGTCTTAATCATAAAATCAACTCCAATTGTGGCTCCTTGTCCTGGGGGGAAAAGACCCTAAAGCAGAAATAACAGAAAATTAACAATAAGCAAACCTTTCAATTAAATGAAATCCTCCCCTACCCCCATTGCCAGCCCTTTCTTTTGGCTGAGTTAACTGACGGAAGAGAGAACTCTGGTTAGTGTCATGGGAACCCTATTTAATTTACCTTTGTGTGTATGTTTCGAGGGAGGAAAAAGGAGGATGAATCGGGGAGAAAGAAATGTTGAAAGAAGAAGGAAGGGGAAAGAGAGGCAAAGAAAGAAGGAAGCAGACAGAGAGGGTAAAGGAAGAGAACTGGGAAGGATAGGGGAATTAACTCCAAAGAATGAAACAAAAGTCAGAAACAAGGGTAAGTCTCAGGAACATGGAGCCATAGGGATGAAATTGGGACGGTTAGGGTGCAGGCAAAATGGATAGGTGCTCTAAAAGATAAGATCAAGGAAGATGACAACTGGCTATTAGCCTAGGGCATGAACAGCCATGGGTGTGAACCACCAGGCTGAAGAAACAAACAAGAAATCAACACAAGAAAGGTGAAGGAGACAGCTGATGCTCTGAATTTCCCTCTTCCCTGACAGTGGTAACTATTTCCTCTACATAGATACAGCTACATAAGATCAGGGCCAAGGACCCTGGGACAACAACTGAAAAAGATAAATTCATCCAGGGGCACAGAATAGTCGAAATAGCACCAGCCCAAGAGGCAGTAAGCAGCCTAAGGAGCTCTGGGTGACCTCAGAAAAACCAGTCCCTCTCTGGTCTAACGTAAGTACTTCAAAACAAAGCTTTGCATCAGATTGGAAGCTGAACTAAAAAGGTATGAGTTTAGTAAAATCATATGTATACTGTAATTTACTGTTGCATAATATTTCCCATAAGCTTAGAGAGGAAGCTGGAGGGAAGGAATTCTATCAAGAAAAAACCCTCCACCTAGTTTCTCTTCCCTCTTCACATTCACACTCCAGAATTTCCAGAAATTAAAGTAAAATGGACTTTATTAGCTCTGGGAGCTAAGATTGGGGGCATCATTAATTAAGCCTATTCCCTAATAAGAGAGGTCTTTAATTAAAGTTTGAACTAGAAAGACTGAGCATCACACCGACAGCAAATGCTCCACTGCATGTCTGCAAACCCTGTAAATATAAACATTCATAACTTCACTTACAAATATTGAATCAATGTTCTTCTATTTTGGTTTGGCTCAAACACAAGGCTGCCAAGCTTCAAGTTTATAGCTCCAGCTGTTTCGCAGTGGAACAAATGCCAAAAAATAAAACAAACCCTTCCCAGTGTCTCCCTCATCATTTCATTCCCCAATTCCTCATGCCTCAAAAACAGCTGAATCCAATCCATTTTTAACTGTCAACTAAATAACAAAACCAAACATAATCCTGTCTATGAAATATGAACTCTGGGCAGGGGGCAGGGGTGGAGTTGAGGAGCCAAGATGGGTATGAAGTAAACAGAAAAGAAAAACTAAGGGGTGATGTGCTTATTGGTTGGGCTTCCCTCATAGCTCAGTTGGTAAAGAATCCGCCTGCAATGAAAAAGACCCTGGTTCGATTCCTGGGTTGGGAAAGATCTGCTGGAGAAGGTATAGGCTGCCCACTCCAGTATTCTTGGACTTCCCTTGTGGCTCAGCTAGTAAAGAATCCGCCTGCAGTGTGGGAGACCTGGGTTCGATCCCTGGGTTAGGAAGATCCCCTGAAGAAGGGAAAGGCTACCCACTCCAGTATTCTGGCCTGAAAAATTCCATGGACTGTATAGCCCATAGGGTCACACAGAGTCTGCTAAATATAACTGTTTAAAAATGGAAACATGTCTGGACTTCCCTGGTGGCCCAGTAGTTTAGACTCCAAGCTTCCACTGCAGGGGCACAGGTTCGATCCCTGGTAAGGGAACGAAAATCCCACATGCCTAGTGGTGTGACCAAAAAAGGGGTGGGGAGGTATTTTTATCCCTAATGATAAGAATTAGGCTTTTAAATAAGAAAGGCCAGATTCCTATGGTCTCCAAGGAGAGAACATGAAGAAGATAAAAATGATCAGGCTGTGATCTAGAAGATCTAGCTTCTCATCCCAGCCTTGCCACTAACATGATACAAGATTACTAACAAGTCATTTCCTTCCTCTAGACCTCAGGGGTTTTTTAACCTATAAAATGAGAAGAGTGGGCTGAAAAATGTCTAAGGGAACTTTCAGTAATAAGACAAGGTCAAGGGAATTTTCAATAAAGGGGCTGCAAAGTTCTCTGCATCTCTGCAGTCTCATCTCATCCGCTTGCCAAAAGCAGAAAAGATTACTGACGTTAGATGGAGGTAAAACCAGCCGAAGTTTCAAATATTACGCCATGGCGGCTGACTGAACCCAGAAGCCAGTCAGCTTCTCATTGTTTATTTCACCAGACCATGGTTTAGTAGGCTTTCCCAAGTGGCTCGGTGGTAAAGAATCCGCCTGCAACACAGGAGAAGCAGGAAATGTGGGTTTGATCCCTGGGTGGGGAAGATCCTCTGGAGAAGGGAATGGCAACCCAGTCCAGTATTCTTGGTGGAGAATCCCATAAACAGAGGAGCCTGGTGGGCTACAGTCCATAGGGGCTTAGTAACAAGTTCTATTCTGTGTTCATTATCCTGGGAAAATCCTTGACATTTCCAAAGATTGCTCTGTGCCCGCCCCCTCCAGTTGTTTGTGTTATTCAATCGGCCTCTCTGGTTTTCCACAGAACCACAGACTCTCAGAGCTGGAAGAGGCCTTGGAGATCAAAGGAAAGCAGGGAGGCTGGGCAAGGCTCCCAGCCGAGCCAGGGCAGAGTTGGGATGAAGGTCCAGGTCTTCTCAAGCCAGTGTGCTTTCCTCAGCATCCAACTGCCCTCTGCCTTAGACAGAAGAGCTATTCTCAACTTCCCCACTAGCACTTGACGAAAATGCAAGATGCATGCATGATAAATTCTGAAAAGGATGCCATTCATCATTTTCCGGGAAAACACAAAACAAGGTCAATCTCAGAATGACTTTTCTGGGTAAAATCAGGTATATAATCTCTGGCAATAATTCTCAAAAGGGCAGCCCCTAAAGGGAATTATACTTAGAACAAAGGACTCAACCCAGAGGGAACGTCTAATTTGGTTCAAATGGTTCTTCATTGCTCTCATTTCATTCTCATGGAGTAGGTTAGAAAAATCAGCATATCTGATTCTAAACCAAAATGATTCAGTCAGTTTTCTGGGAGGAACTGAGAGGGTATCAGCACGGAGCTTGAGTGATTTAATTTGAATCTGAGTCTTTCAAAAGTTAACAAGTTTGTTTAATTTGATGTACAGATTCGTTTCCACTTAATTATTATTGGTTTTCATTTGTATTATTATTAATGAGTAATCTACAGGGTTTTTTTTAATCCAACAAGGTATTTTTGATGGGTTTCCCAGGTGGCTCAGTGGTAAAAAGAATTCGCCTGCCAAGCAGGAGACATGGGTTCGATTCCTAGATTGTGAAGACTCCCTGGAGAAGTAAATGGCAACCAACTCCAATGTTCTTGCCTGGAAAATCCCATGGACTGAGTCTGGAGGGCTACAGTCCATGGTGTTGCAAAGAGTTGGACATGACTTAGTGATTCAACAACAACAAAGGTATTTTTGATACTGAAGACTGAAAGCAAAACCACTCACCCCTTTCACTAGAGGAAGCCATGGGAGGCTTGGTGGTAACTCACTGAGCCATGGTCCCTGGGGATGGTTTAAAATCTCTAGTCTATACAAACTATTACATATTAAACAAATAAGCTGTGTGCACCTTTTACACAACACAGGGAATACAGCCAATATTTTAAACTCTAAATGGAGTATAACCTTTTAAAACTGGTGAATCACACCTGTAACATATAATATTGCTTACCAAATATACTTCAACTTAAAAAATCAAAACAAAAGGAAAGAAAAGAGCAAAGGGTATTTCACAGAGGAAGGAGTGGTCGTGTTCACCACTGCTGAGATTTCAAATAAGATGGAAAATTGTAAATGTCAAAAACAAACCTTCTAGTTTAGGCTACAGAGCTGGGACACTTGGAAAGGGGTTGTAAAGGACTGGCAGCCAGGAGGCTGGGGCGGGTACCATTCACCCATCCTATTAGGATCCCCTCACCCTGTGGCCCAGGTGGCTCAGCAGTAAAGAATCCGCCTGCCAAGCAGGAGACTCGAGTCTGATCCCTGGGTTGGGAAGATCCCCTGGAGAAGGGACTAGCAACTCACTCCAGTTTTCTTGCCTGGAGAATCCCACGGACAGAGGAGCCTGGCAGGCTATAGCCCATGCGGTTGCAAGAGTCAGACACGACTCAGGAACTAAACCACCAGGCCACACAGAGAAACCCAACCCAGACTCCAGGGTTCTTACCTGAGTGAACCGTCGGACTAGGCACGTCTTCCCCACACCAGCATTGCCGATTAAAACAATTTTAAACAGGAAATCATAATCTTCCATACTCATTTACACAGCTGCAAGGCAAACACAGGCACGAGTGAGATGGGCCTGGTCAGACTTGCCCACAGAGCTCAAGCTGCGCCAGCCCGTCTCCCCAGGAACCACGGGGCTGACTCATCGGAGGAGCAATGTAACGCTCCCCTCCAGTGACCCTGCAAGCGAGAGAGGAACACAGGTGTGTGGTCACAGATGGCCTTTAACCCTTCCCGGTCCCCTCACGCCATGGGCAGCAAATGACACAGACGCCCTTTCACCTGGTAACCTTTATTCTTCCAAGCAGTCAAGTCACAGGTCGCTCCTGTGCTCAGCTGTTTTCTTTTAGTCACAAAAAGGAGATTATGAATCTCTGAGCAGACAAGCTGGGGGGTGCAAGGAAGCGGAGCAAAGAGGAGCCCATGCAAAGCTGGAAGGTGGTTTACGTAGATGCTGTTGGGTGCCTCTGGGAGGAAGGGCTAGAGACTGGGAGTGTGAATGAAAGGAGGAAGCTTTCACTCCTGGGGGACCTGGGGCCCTACCAGGGGAAGATGATGCCATCTTCCCCTCAACCACCTCCCTGTTGCTATTCACCTCCTGCCAGCCGTGTGGATGCTACGGCACCTCTCAAAGTACCCTTCTTCTCATCCCCCTGGACTACGCACCAGTATTTCCTCTGCCTGGGAAGCCCTCTTGATCACTTTCTGCGTGTGTGTTTTCATATTACAAATGTTTATTGAGTACTTGTCACTGTAGGGAATCAAGTGTATATAAAAAACAATCCTTAACCTTTCTATGTTTGGAAAGTCAGTCCTTTAGGGACTGATGGAAGCATCTCTTTCTCTCTGAGTTTTCTGCTCATCTTCCCCAAATAAACACGTTCACCGTTCCTCTGTCCTAAAACGTCATACAATTCTTTGTTCTAATGTCTGCCTCATCTTTGAGGGAAAGGATGATGTCTTTCAGCTCTATTTTCCTAGCCCATGGGACACAGTTACACTTAGTCAATATTTACTCTGTAGAATTAAATAATTAACTAATGAGCCTACAGCTGAAGTAAAGGCCTTAGTTTCCCGACTACCTGCTTTGTCTCCTTCAGAGAACTGTTATGAAGAGTTAAAGGGGAAAAGACCATGTAAAAAAGCCTTGGTACCCATAAAACCCCATCCTGGTAAAAACAGTTCAGGACCTATTTATAGCACTGTGCTAGTCACTTGGACTTCCCTGGTGGCTCAGAGGTAGGGAATCTGCCTGCTGAGCAGGAGATGCGAGTTTGACCCCTGGGCTGGGAAGATCCCCTGGAGAAGGGAATGGCAGCCCACTCCCCTGGAGAAGGGAATGCCTGGGAAATCCCATGGACAGAGGAGCCTAGCAGGCTACAGTCCATGGGGTCGCAAAAGAGTCAGACAAGACTTAGCGACTAACAATGAAAACAGTCATCCTAGGAAATACAGAGATGAAACAGTCTCTGCCCTTGAGATCAACATGAGAAAAGCTAAAGAACAATAACGAAGTTAGTCACAATTCAAAACAACAGGAGCACAGCTCATTTCATAAGGTGAAGGCTGAATAGGCCTGATGGACTCTGGAGTGAAGGACGGTCAGTGTAAAGGAGGTGAGCAGAAAGGGTCAGTGAACACATGGGGGCGAGGGAGCCTGGGGAGGGGGTGCCGCCCAAGGTGACGCCCACCTGCCACCGGAGCTCCAAGGGCTGAGGGCTGCAGGGTGCAGGGATGGAGGGAGAGGCCACTGCAAAGCGACCTCCGAAGGAGCTTTGTGAACAAGGGTGATTTCTATGTGGATTCCAACGGTCCTCGGAAAGACGACTGACAGACAAAGCCAACATGCAGGTCTCCGTTCCCTGGGACAGCGGAGGAAAAGTATCTCTCTGTCAAGAATCTGGGTCCATAAATGGTCACTCAACTCACCATGTGTCAGGCACCATACCTGGCGCTTCGTGTCTATTTCCATGTCTTTTCATAAGTCTACGAGGCGGGTGTTTCATGTAGCCTAGTTTACAGGCGAGTAAACTGAGGGTAGTCCAAACATAAAGACAACAGCCAGACTTCAGGTCCAGAAGACACACATGCCATCAAAAGGGGCCTCCCCTGTCCCCGCCCTTCACCAAGTTTTACTGTACTTATTTATTTATATCTGTCTCATGTTCCAAGTGCATCCCTTAGCACACGCGGGCACGTGCATACGCGACTGTGAGCAGCATGAAACCAGTGAAGCATCTCTCTGGTTGAGCTCTGATCCTAGTCCCTCCGTACCATCATCATTGCTGTAATTATGGTCTTCGCCACTACCACCACCACCATCATCACCTCATTCGATATTATTAACTCATTTAATCCTCACAACACTCCTATCAGGTAGACACTATTAGCATCCTAACTTGACAGATGGGGACACTGACGCACGGGATAAGAAGTCATTAAGGTCCCACTTAAAGAGCTGATGGAGCTGAAATTCAAACCCAGATAGCCTGGGTCCAGCACTCACATTGCCCGAAGCACCACCCTAGAGTGCCTTTCACAAAGCCTGGCTCATACTAGCAACTTCAGAAAATCCTGACAAATCGAAAGACTAAGTAAACGTGATTTTCCTTTTCTTTTCCCCTCTGGGTTCAAATCCAAAATTCTTTCTACCACACTGGAGCAGTTTAGATAAGAATCAAGATCAGACTCTGGCTAAAAACGCGAGGGTTAAAACTCAATAAAGCTGTTAAAAGTGAAAAGAAAAGAAATCTCAGGATTAGGTGCAAGGAGAGCGGGAAGATGTGCGGCCGTGTGGCTCACACACAGACCACAACTCACACATCCTAAGTCAACGAAAAGAGAACACGGCCTTGGGTCATGTGCTTTTTCTGCGCTCAGATCATTTGCGACACATCGATGTCTCCATCTTGGGCAGAGTTCAAAGAAACAAAGCAGAAGATCAAGAGGAGAATGTCCAAAAATAAAGGGCTGAGATACAGGGCTCCTAAGAGGTCAGCAGAGCCCAAATTATGCACCTTCGGGAAAGAAGATGAAGTTGCCTGCGCAGAGTCAGGCTCACAGTCAAGCCGCAGACAGTGACCACCTGGAGCGAGCCACAGACTGAAAAAAAGCAAAGGTCCCACCCCTTTCTGTAAGAAATTACTTCAGTGCTCCATTGAGTGGCTGTTTTTGTTTTTTTTTTTTAATAAACCTCTGAGAGGGAAAGTGTTTGGTCCCTTTAAAAATGCAGACTGCCCGTGGTGAACGCTGCACTGTAAACTCCTGGGGACGGGCTGTGGTTACTGTTTCGTTCTTAATAGAAGACTACCGCTGGGTGAAAAGCTCACAAGACTGTCTGGAAACTGCGCTCTGAGGAAGTCTTTCTGTTTGGGAAGTAACGGAACAACCCAGGCATCACCAACCGCACGTGGTGACACAGCGTCCCGGGAGGGAGGATCCACTCAGGAGCTATCAGTTATACCCCGTCCCAAAACTGACAACAAAAGTCACACCTTGTCTGGAGCAAACACGTCGCAAGATATGCTACTGGCCAAGCACAATTCTAGTAACTGTATGTTCTATTATTGTTAATAATAGCTGACACCTACTCCATGTTTCTCTTGTTAAGGTTTTTAAAAATTTGTTTTTAGCGGTGTTGGGTCTTTGTTGCTGCAGGCAGGCTTTCTCTGGTTGCGGCGAGCGGGGGCTACTCTCCAGCTGCAGTTTGCAGGTTGCTCATTGCAGTGGCCTTCTCTTGTAATTCAGCATTTCTGGCTACTGCTGTCTGGTTGCTCAGTCATGTTCGACTCTTTGTGACCCCATGGACCGTAGCCCGCCAGGCTCCCCTGTCCATGCGATTTCCCAGGCGAGAATACTGGAGCGGGGTGCCATTTTCTTCTCTTCAATGTTTCTTACATGCAAGGTATTCTTCTACATGTATTTGCTCATTTACTCCTCACAACGCATGTGCATACTAAGTTGCTTCGTTCTGTGTGACACCATGAACTGTAGCTCTTCAGGTTCCTCTGTCCGTGGGATTCTCCGGGCAAAAATACTAGAGTGGGTTGCCATGCCCTCCTTCTGGGGATCTTCCCAACCCAGGAATCAAACCTGGTTCTCCTGCATTGCAGGCAGATTCTTTACTACTAGCGCCACCTGGGAAGTCCCACAACGTATGAGGTAGGTACTACTATGACCATCCCTAACTTGCTGCTGTTGTTCAGTCACTCAGTCTTGTCTGACTCTTTGCAACCCCATGACTGCAGCACGCCAGGCTTCCCTGTCCTTCACTGTCTCCTGGAGTTTGCTCAAATTCACGTCCATTGAGTCGGTGATGCCATTCAGCCATCTCAACCTCTGTTGTCCCCTTCTCCTCCTGCCTTCAATCTTTCCCAGCATCAGGGTCTTTTTCAGTGAGTCAGCTCTTCGAATCAGGTGGCCAAAGTATTGGAGCTTCAGCTTCAGCATCAGTCCTTCCAGCAAATGTGCAGGGCTGATCTCCTTCAGAATGGACTGGTTGGATCTCCTTGCTGTCCAAAGGACTCTCACGAGTCTTCTCCAACACCACACTTCAAAAGCATCAATTCTTCAGTGCTCAGCCTTCTTGATGGTCCAATTCTCACATCCATACATGACTGCTAGAAAAACCATAGCTTTGACTAGATGGACCTTTATCAGCAAAGTAGTATCTCTGCTTTTTAAGATGTTGTCTAGGTTGGTCAAAGTTTTTCTTCCAAAGAGCAAGCGTCTTTTAATTCCATGGCTACAGTCACCATCTGCAGTAAGTTTGCAGCCCAAGAAAATAAAGTCTGTCACTGTTTTTATTGTTTCCCCATCTATTTGCCATGAAGTGATGGGACTAGGTGCCATGATCTTCATTTTTTGAATGTTGAGTTTTAAGCCAGCTTTTTCACCCTCCTCTTTCATCAAGAGGCTCTTTATTTCCTCTTTGCTTTCTACCATAAGGGTGGTGCCAACTGTGTATCTAAGGTTATTGATATTTCTCCCGGCAATCTTAATTCCAGCTTGTGCTTCTTTCAGCCCAGCATTTCTCATGATGTATCCTGCATATTAGTTAAACAAGCAGGGTGACAATATACAGCCTTCACGTACTCCTTTCCCAATTTGGAACCAGTCTATTACTCCATGTCCAATTCTAGCTGTTGGTTCTTGACCTGCATACAGGTTTCACAGGGGGCAAGTAAGATGCTCTGGTATTTCCATCTCTTTAAGAATTTTCCACCGTTTGCTGTGAAACACACAGTCAAAGGCTTTAGCAGAGTCAATGAAGCAGATGTTTTTCTGGAACTCTCTTGCTTTTTCTATGATTCAACAGATGTCAGCAATTTGATCTCTGGTTCCTCTGCCTTTTCTAACTGAGGCACAGAGGGGTTATTCTAAAGTCATGCAGCTAGTTAGTCTTAATACCAGGATTCAAAGCCAGATGCATCTAACTCCTAATTCCAGCTCCTTCTGAAGTAGAATGCTGCTGCCCTCTGCCTGGTGGTAGAGAACACTGCTGTAACTGTCATGAGGACTGAAGGCGAAGCTGAATGGACCCCCAGGCCTCTCTGAACTGCAGTGTTCTGGAACCTCCCTGATCTGAGAGCAGCACACCACAGTGAAAGGGCCGCACACTGATGCCAGTCATCCAAGCACAGCTCCACCCTCCGTGCCCACGTCTCTTTTCAGAGCCAGATCCAGACTTTCCCGAGCAAACCACATCCACCATTCAGTTTGTCCTGCAACCAAGTATCGGCACAAGGGATATAAACAGGAACACTGCTCAGATAAACAAGCCAAGCCTCAAATACCGTAAATACCACAATAGCTCTAAGTAAGTGGATATGTACATAAAATTCAAAAAAAGGAAAAACAGATGAGGAAAAGAAAAAAAAATGACTTTAAAAAAGATAAGGAGGGGCTTCCCTAGTGGCTCCATGGGAAAGAATTCCCCTGCCAGTGCAGGAGACATGGGTTCGATCCCTGGCTGGGGAAGATCTCACATGCCTCAGAGCAACTAAACCTTTGCACCACAACAATTGAGCTTGTGCTCAAGAGCCACGGAGCCACAACTACTGAGCCCGTCTGCTGCAACTACTGAAGCCGGCATGCCCTGGAGCTCATGCTCCACAACAAGAGAAGCCGCTGCAGGGAGCAGCCCGCGTACTGCAACCGGAGAGTAGCCCCCACTCTCTGCAACTAGAAAAAAGCCCACGCAGCAATTAAGAACCAGCACAATCAAAAATAAATAAATGAATCGTGTCTAAATATATATTTTTTAAAAGATAAGGAAACAAGATGTACTGTGAAAAGCTTAAAAGGAAAAAAAAAAAAACATTCTAACCAATGTGATTTTGGCAACATAAAAGCACTTATCAAAGTGACCTTTTCAAAAAACAAAACAAACTGTATTCACTGCTGTACATTAGAACATTCTCCCCTTGCTTTTTTGGGCTCAGCACAACCAATAAAGTCAAGGCTTCTGGTGAACACAGGGCCAGATCCCTGCCCTGTCTTCTGTCCCCCAGCCCCTGCCAAAGAAAATATTTGGGGGACTTGTCCTTGTTCCAAGGCTGTATGTCTCATGCAGGTCCTTCTCCCGTTCAAGGTCTCAACCGTGCTCTATAAACTGAGAGGGTCGGTGAACAGGAGCCGTGGTCCCTCCCCAGCACTGCACGTGCTGCCCCTTCACTAACCCAAAAAGGAAGCATGAGTGTTTCAGGAAAGCGAGAGACCTGGGTCTGCCAAAGAGCTGTGTAGTTTCCTCATCCATAAAGCGGGGATTTACGAGGCTTCCCTGGCGGCTCAGTGGTAAAGAATCTGCCTGCCAAGCAGGAGATGTGGGTTCAATCCCTGGGTCCAGAAGATTTCTCTGGAGAAGGAAATGGCAACCCAATCCAGTACTTCTGCCTGGAGAATTCCATGGACAGAGGAGCCTGGAGGGCTACAGTCCATGGGGTCGCAAAGAATTGGACACAACTTAGTGATTAAACAACAACATTAGAACCTACATCACTGAGTTGCAAATCAGGAAATAAACAGAAAAGCAGTATGTAAATAAACATACAATAATCAAATGTTTTCAAAAGTATAATAATCAAACTTTTTTAAATTCCTAACCCTGAGTCAAGAGTCATATATACTGATTGCAGAACATATAGTCAAACAAGAGGGAAAGAAAAGTCTGCTAGGGAAAATCTCTTTCCCTACCCACACCCGCCCTGGGGACAGTGCGGTTAATAATTTGTTCTACAATCTTCTAGCTTTTTTAATATATATATTCGCATATCAATGTGTTTATTTTTTAATTTAAAGATTTTTAAAACAAAAACAGAATCATAATATTATACAAACTCTTTTTTATTTTCTACAGAGGGCTTGGAGAAGGAAATGGCAACCCTCTCCAGTATTCTTGCCTGCAAAATCCCATGGACAGAGAAGCCTGGCAGGCTACATACACTCTATAGGACTGCAAAGTGTCAGACACGACTGAGTGACTACACACTGAGGGCTATTTTTCCAAAACCCCAAATCAGAACTCATGGTCTGCAAACAGAACAGACACCCGGAAGGCCCATCAGCATTCACTCAACATTTGCTCCTAAGACTAAAAACGCAGGAAGCAGGAGGGGGAGGACAGTGACATAACTTCGAGAAACACTAAATACTATAATCCAGGGCTGGAGACTTAAAAGGTTCTGAAAATTTTTCCACAATGAAGAAAACTGGTTAACTGTTTAAACCAGAATTTACCAAACATGATTTTAGCTGAAAAATCTTTTCTAAGATTAATACCTTTTACTATCCCTTGCTACTTGGACTCCATGAAACATGAGTATGGTAAATGCTATTTTATAGCATTTGAAATCAGGGCTATTCAGATAGGGTTTTAGGAGGAGGAATGGAGGGAGGGAGGAGGGAAGAATGGGAGGGAAGAGGGAAGGAGGAAGAAACCCAGTTAAATTTCAATTTCAGATAGCAACAAACAAACTTCAGTATGTTTGCTCCAAATATTACATGGGACATATGAATAGTTTTTAGTAGATAAGTATAATTCCAATATTGCACAGAACATACTTATATTGCTACTATAAAGTTATTAGTTGTTTATCTGAAATTCAAATTTAACCAGGCATCCTACACTTTATGTAGCAACTCCTACCCTGGGAAAAATTGGACTCATCAGGTCTAGGAGAAACAGAGACCTTAAACAAAGCCCCAGCTGTGGAGGAAGATGGGTAGGGCCCGAGAAACAAGATATGAGACTGATGAATCCAAAACAACCAAATGAGGAGCAGAAAAGGGCAGCAAGTAACATCTGAAGAAAGCATTACTGAGCTGGGGTTCTTCAGTCTGGGCCGGGCTGCAGGGACTGGGTGCAGACGGACACACAGGGCTGAGCCGGTGGTTCTCTCCCTCCTGGACAGTCACAGGGCACTGCGGACCTTCCTCCCAGTTTATCTCCACATGTGCTCTGCTGCAGGGGGCTGTGCCCTACACGTCTACAGCTCCTCCCGTCTGTTCTTAAAGACAAGAACCACACTTCCACAAGGTACTCGAGTCTGCATACTCCCCTGGCTGTGTTCAAGAAGCGTACGCTGAACTGGAAGGGCTTGATCTGTCTTTTGCTCTAACAAGGTTCTGTCTCAGGAAGCTCATTATTGCTTAATTACTAGAAGGCAATTACTAAACATTACTATAATCAAGTACTGCAAGCTCACTTGCTTTACATCAGCTGCTAATTTCAGGTTATTGCAAATTAATTATTCTCCCCGGCCAGAGATGGCAAACACCCACCTGTCCCGTCGCTGCTTCTCATTCATCAGGCAATAATCTTCAGCATTTCTGTTATGGCCCTTTACAGTTGACCAAATGCTTTCACAGACATGATCTAATCTGGACCTCTCCACAAGAACTAGTTCTTATCGCTCATTATGCAGGTGAGGAAACCAAGGGTTTCAGTGACTCACCCTAAGTCACACGCTGGCGAGTTGCAAGGTGACCTCTGTATCCCATGTACCTCAAACTCCTCCCCTTGTGGGAACACCCTGCTTCCCCAGGTTCCTGGGTATTTGGACCATGATTTGAACACTTAACTATATGCCAGGAACTATTCTGTTTCCATACATAATCTTATTTAACCTTTTCAACAGCCTCACTAGGTAGGCATTATTATTCCCATTCCGCAGATAAAGAAATTGAGGTTCAGAGTTAACTTATTTGTTTAAAATTACACAGCTAATGAGCTAAAATGCCAGGATTCAAAACCCATGTTTTTCTATGAAAAAAATTAAGCTGGAATCCTGTCTCACTCCTCTTACTGAAATAAATTCCAGATGGATGAGAGATTTGGTTTTTTAAAAATGAAAACATGCAAGTGCTAGAAGAAAGCATGATATACATAAATACAGAAATCTTAAAGTGGGGGAGGCTTTCTAAGAATTGCACAAAATCAAAGCCATTAAATAAGGATATTGATCCATTTGACTAATTTTTTAAAATTCTGTATCATAAAACAAAGATGAACTAAAATATCTGAAATGCATATAACTAAGGGCTAATGTCCTACAAATCAATAAGAAAAGATGAATAACCCAATAGAAAAAAAAGGGTAAAAGACATGAGCAGACAATTTATCAGATGAAATTAAAATGGTACTTACATTAAAAAAAAAATCAGCCTCTCTCATGAGTAAATTCAAACTGTAATGAATTTATAAATTATCATTTATGATGAAAACTACAATGAATTTGTTCAGAGGCTATTTTTCATATCACATTGGTAGCGTTCACTCTGTATTGGACAGAGTATAGAGAAATAGGGCACCTGTATACTGCTGGTAGGAGGCAAACCAATGCAATTTCTACACAACGCTGTATTGACTGAAAACTAAAGACTATTATAATCCCTCTGACTCAACAATTCTACCTCGAGGAATTCATCCTGCACTGATACTGATACATATGTGCAAAGACACATGGAGTGGGATATATTACAACAATGTTTATAGTAGCAAATATGAAATCAGCCTAACTCCATCAGCAGGAAAATAGTTGTGCAGACTGTGAAAACTATACATCAATATTCCATGCAGCCCACTATGGACATCTGCAAAATACATTACGTGAAAGAAGCAAGGTGGAGAATGGTGAGCATAGTATGAAAANGAATGGGAGGGAAGAGGGAAGGAGGAAGAAACCCAGTTAAATTTCAATTTCAGACAGCAACAAACAAACTTCAGTATGTTTGCTCCAAATATTACATGGGACATATGAATAGTTTTTAGTAGATAAGTATAATTCCAATATTGCACAGAACATACTTATATTGCTACTATAAAGTTATTAGTTGTTTATCTGAAATTCAAATTTAACCAGGCATCCTACACTTTATGTAGCAACTCCTACCCTGGGAAAAATTGGACTCATCAGGTCTAGGAGAAACAGAGACCTTAAACAAAGCCCCAGCTGTGGAGGAAGATGGGTAGGGCCCGAGAAACAAGATATGAGACTGATGAATCCAAAACAACCAAATGAGGAGCAGAAAAGGGCAGCAAGTAACATCTGAAGAAAGCATTACTGAGCTGGGGTTCTTCAGTCTGGGCCGGGCTGCAGGGACTGGGTGCAGACGGACACACAGGGCTGAGCCGGTGGTTCTCTCCCTCCTGGACAGTCACAGGGCACTGCGGACCTTCCTCCCAGTTTATCTCCACATGTGCTCTGCTGCAGGGGGCTGTGCCCTACACGTCTACAGCTCCTCCCGTCTGTTCTTAAAGACAAGAACCACACTTCCACAAGGTACTCGAGTCTGCATACTCCCCTGGCTGTGTTCAAGAAGCGTACGCTGAACTGGAAGGGCTTGATCTGTCTTTTGCTCTAACAAGGTTCTGTCTCAGGAAGCTCATTATTGCTTAATTACTAGAAGGCAATTACTAAACATTACTATAATCAAGTACTGCAAGCTCACTTGCTTTACATCAGCTGCTAATTTCAGGTTATTGCAAGTTAATTATTCTCCCCGGCCAGAGATGGCAAACACCCACCTGTCCCGTCGCTGCTTCTCATTCATCAGGCAATAATCTTCAGCATTTCTGTTATGGCCCTTTACAGTTGACCAAATGCTTTCACAGACATGATCTAATCTGGACCTCTCCACAAGAACTAGTTCTTATCGCTCATTATGCAGGTGAGGAAACCAAGGGTTTCAGTGACTCACCCTAAGTCACACGCTGGCGAGTTGCAAGGTGACCTCTGTATCCCATGTACCTCAAACTCCTCCCCTTGTGGGAACACCCTGCTTCCCCAGGTTCCTGGGTATTTGGACCATGATTTGAACACTTAACTATATGCCAGGAACTATTCTGTTTCCATACATAATCTTATTTAACCTTTTCAACAGCCTCACTAGGTAGGCATTATTATTCCCATTCCGCAGATAAAGAAATTGAGGTTCAGAGTTAACTTATTTGTTTAAAATTACACAGCTAATGAGCTAAAATGCCAGGATTCAAAACCCATGTTTTTCTATGAAAAAAATTAAGCTGGAATCCTGTCTCACTCCTCTTACTGAAATAAATTCCAGATGGATGAGAGATTTGGTTTTTTAAAAATGAAAACATGCAAGTGCTAGAAGAAAGCATGATATACATAAATACAGAAATCTTAAAGTGGGGGAGGCTTTCTAAGAATTGCACAAAATCAAAGCCATTAAATAAGGATATTGATCCATTTGACTAATTTTTTAAAATTCTGTATCATAAAACAAAGATGAACTAAAATATCTGAAATGCATATAACTAAGGGCTAATGTCCTACAAATCAATAAGAAAAGATGAATAACCCAATAGAAAAAAAAGGGTAAAAGACATGAGCAGACAATTTATCAGATGAAATTAAAATGGTACTTACATTAAAAAAAAAATCAGCCTCTCTCATGAGTAAATTCAAACTGTAATGAATTTATAAATTATCATTTATGATGAAAACTACAATGAATTTGTTCAGAGGCTATTTTTCATATCACATTGGTAGCGTTCACTCTGTATTGGACAGAGTATAGAGAAATAGGGCACCTGTATACTGCTGGTAGGAGGCAAACCAATGCAATTTCTACACAACGCTGTATTGACTGAAAACTAAAGACTATTATAATCCCTCTGACTCAACAATTCTACCTCGAGGAATTCATCCTGCACTGATACTGATACATATGTGCAAAGACACATGGAGTGGGATATATTACAACAATGTTTATAGTAGCAAATATGAAATCAGCCTAACTCCATCAGCAGGAAAATAGTTGTGCAGACTGTGAAAACTATACATCAATATTCCATGCAGCCCACTATGGACATCTGCAAAATACATTACGTGAAAGAAGCAAGGTGGAGAATGGTGAGCATAGTATGAAAAGCTGCTGCTGTGCTCAGTTGCTCAGTCGTGTCTAATTCTTTGCAACCCCGTGGACTGTAGCCCGCAAGGCCCCTCTGTCCATGGGACTTTCCCGGCAAGAATACTGGAGTAAGTCTCCATTTCTTCCTCCAGGGGACCTTCCTGACTCAGGGATCAAACCCATGTCTCCAGGGTCTCCTGGATTGCAAGCAGATTCTTTACCACTGAGGCACTGGGGAAGTCCATAGTATGAAAAGAGGGCATATAATTAATTAACTGCACCTGCATGGGGTTCCCAGGTGGCACTAGTGGAAAAGAATCCGCCTGTAATGTAGGAGACGTAAGAGACTGTGGGTTCAATCCCTGAAGATCCACTGCAGGAGAGCATGCCAACCCACTCCAGTATTCTTGCCTGGAGAATCCCAGGTACAGAGGAGCCTGGCGGGCTACAGCCCACAGGGTCGCAAAGAGTCAGACATGACTGCAGCAACTTAGCACAGCCCAGCACATCTGCATAAAATATCTCCAGAAAAACTAAAAAGGAAACTAGTACAGTGTTTGCTTTTGGAGAGACTGTAGTATCTAGCTCTTTTTGGGAAAGAAGATAACCTCCAACTCTTAATAAATTCTAGGGACTTCCCTGATGTTCCAGTAGCCATGACTCCACACTCCCAAGGCAGGGGGCCCAGGTGTGATTCCCAGTCAGGGAACTAGATCCCACATGCCGTAACTAAGACCCAGTGCAGACAAATAAATATTTTTTAAAAAGAAAACTATACTCTGCCCTTTCATCCAGTCTTACAATAGTGCTTAAAAGGCAAGGTAGCTATCCTAATACACTGAAAGGGGCCCTTTTAAAAATATCTATTTGAGGTGCTCTGTCTCTTTCTGTTTTCTCTTTGCCCTGCTGCATCCCTTACTGTGACAGAGACCCTTTAGGGAATGTCCCACCCAGGTTCTGGAGTTGCCTTTCCTAGTTTGTGATGCATATTAAACCATGTCTCTCTACATGGTGAGCTCATTCTTTTATGCCACATTCCCTTAAAACCAAGTATCCATCGTGTGTGTGACAGCCAAATCCAACAGGTAGAACGACAGGCTATTTGTGTCCCTAATAAAAACAAAACTCTTGCCCACGAGGATCATGTACTGCCGCTCAGAAACTGCTCTCACTGGGCTCTGACACAGAACCCTCCTGAGAAGGCAGGAGGAACCTGTCTCCTCCTCCCCATTTTACAGAAATGGCCTTTGAAAGGACAAAGAGTGACTTGCCTCCAGCTGCACAGCGTGCAAGCAGTAGAGTCAGAAGAGACACCTGGATCCCCTGACTCTAAATCAGAGCTGCTGCCAGGACAAATAAAGTCTGCAAATATAAATCCCCACTGGGCAAGCCTGGGGCCTAACCACCACGGAGGTTGGCAGGGACCCATGGATGGGAGGGAGGTCAAAAGCAGCCCTGGGTTTGCTTGCATTTCCAACTTGGGTGGCGTATTATGAATCCAATAAAAGGGAAGAAAAGCAAAAAAAACCCAGCAGCCTCTGAGATTCTGGGGGGGTGAGGGGGGTGGCGACCGGGAGGGCTCCAGGTCTTCCTTGCAGTATGTGTAATTTAGTTCCCTGACCAGGGATCGAACCTGGGTCACCTGCTTTGGAAGCACAATCTCCCGTCACTGGACCGCCAGGGAAGTCCCAAGAATATTTTTTGAGACACATGAAAAAAATAAAGATAAAAAAACAAAGTAGGCCTGAGATCTCCACAGTATTATTTTCAAAGGCAAGACAGTAAGATATTTTATCTTATTCTTCGTACACATTATCTTCCATATTTTCCTCTTTGCTCTAAATACAAAATGGATTTGGGAATCCGGAGGAATAAGGAGAGTGGAAAGTAATCCAAGGAATGGCATTTCAGGAGAACAGTTCACCAAAGGCCACATTTGAACTATCCTGCTTAAGTAAACAACACTCTCACTTTCCAAGGTGAGAGACATCACTGCCCTGGGCCCCCGATGTGTCTTCCCACAGAGAAGGGAGACGAGGTGGGTGGGGCCCGACCTCCACCAACTTGGGCCCCGTTCTGCGCACTCCCCCGGCAGGCAGAGCTAATTTGTTTTGCACCATAGCACCTGAGCACAGGATACACTGGGTAGTTCAGGCCCCTTGTCTACTGGGGAGAAGGAAGATACCCTTCCACTCATTAATCCCTTTCCAAGATGGGGAGCTTCTGTCTGCAAAACATATTTGTTGCACTGATGGAAGAAAACACCTTCCCAGACCCAACTCGCTGTTTCCTGCTTCTGCACAAGCCTGCCAGGCTCCCTCTGTTGTCCTCCTCCAACAATAAACAATACCACCCGACATACCACCCGCCAAGAGCTCTGGGGAGGCGGGGCAGGTCGGTTCTCCACGTTGTGTAAGTCTGGGAGTGTGTCTAATCTTTGCTCCGCAGCAGCTTTCCTGTGCCTGTTTGGCTGGACCGGAAGGACCTGGTTATCAGCATCCTTAGGCTCCTCCCCTGGGCTGAGATTCAGAGCAGCAGGGCCAGGCAGCCAGAGAGCAGAGCTTCAGCCCCAAGGACTTAGACAAGGGATGGGGGTATCTCCTTCCCTGTCACTCCAGGCTGGACCCTACCCTCAACTATTAAACAGATTCACTCCTCACTGGAAGCAGGAGAAAAGGAAAAAGGGAAGCAAGTGTCCACATGCTCTGTGACTCAAATGGAGGAGGATAAAATGTAGCAATTCTCCCAAGTTTCATCTCCCAAGACCTTGTCATGTCTGCTGTCAATACAGAAGAATGCCTATTTGTCTAGAGCGTAGATGCTTTATACACATCAGCCTATTTCATCCTTGAAACAGGCTTGTGGGGTGAGATTTCTTGGTGACTATTACTATCAGTAACCTTTTACATCTATAGAAGGCCTCAGATTTGCTGTCCTAAAAATTATCTTATCTGTATGTGTTAGTCTCAGTTGTGTCTGACTCTTTGCGATCCCATAGGCTGTAGCCCGCCAGGCTCCTTCATGGAATTCTCCAGGCAAGAAAACTGCAGTGGGCTGCCATTCCCTTCTCCAGGGGATCTTCCCAACCCAGGGATGGAACCTAGGTTTCCTGCAATGTCGGCGGATTTTTTACCATCCGCGCCACCAGGGAAGACCCTTATCTGTATCCTTGCAAATTCCTACATGGAATACGGGGTAAAAATTCTCCAGTCTAACCCCGAAGAGCCTGTGCTCCACGAGAGACGCCACGCCATGAGAAGCCCGAACACCACAGCAAGAGAGTAGCCTCCTGCTCGCCACAATGAGAAAGCCTGCACAAAAGCAATGCAGTGCAGCCAAAAATAAATAAAATTGAAAAATAAAGAAGAAGAAAGAAATGTGGCCTGACTACCCCCCTCCTCTGCACCTTTCTCTCCACTGCACCAGCCTGGCTCCAGCCCTTGTCACCTCTCACCCAGCCAGCGATGTCTAACCAGGTGTAAGTGTAACAAGGAACGACTGTCCTCACTAGCAGGCCTTCAATATTTATCAAAAGCCTTAACAACATCCACGCTTTTTGATCTAGCAATTTTGCTTCTGGGAGTTTTTCCTAAGGAATGATTCCAAGACATACACACAGATTTATTCACAGCAGAGCATAAAGAAAGTTCGTTCCAGTATTATTTAATATAGTCCCCGAAAATGAGCAGGTAAAGCCTCTATCCAACAGTGGAGAAATGATTACATGGAACCACATGATGTAACATTATGAAACATATACGTGGAAGAAAATACATTTTTAAAATGCTTCCTCTAAGCAGTGGGATTATAGATTATTTTCCTCTGGATCTATTTATATCTTTTCTAAACTTTCTTCAATAAACATGACTTATTTAGAAATAATACGCTTTATGAAAATATAGGGGCTCAATACTGGTAAGGGAAACATGGAACAGGTAGACACATAATCAGCTAGTGACCATCCACATTTAATTAGCTCTTCTGAAAGCAGAATCTTCCTACAGGTACAAACCAAAAGCCATAACTGCATTCACACTTTCCATGCTGGGAACTCACTTCTGGAAATTCACTTTAAGGAACAAACTCAATGCAGTATGAACAGAAATGCTCATTACATCTTACCTAAAAGAACTGGAAACAATCCAGTTGTCCAGCTCGGGCAGTGTTGTATGGAACATCAACACCATGGAATGCAGGGCAGCTATTAGAAATGCCAGTTATGAAAACTATGTAGAAATATGAAATAATGTTGAAAATAGGCTACAAAACTAAAAGAATACACAAAGCTGCATTTATCAGGACTGTAGCTATAAAAAAATAAACATGGATGTGAACAAGAGCATTTCCAAAACAAGAACATATATTGCGTTTAGTTTATGAGATCACAGGGAGCTTTTTATTTTTTAAGTTTCATCCTCTCCACCTTTTAAACAAGTTTTAACATTTTGCATATACCATAGGCACCTTGTTTAAAAACACAGACGCCATAGAAAAAGGAATTAACCAAAAGCAACACGAACACTACCAGCATTTTGATGTGTTCCTCCCTGTCTCTTTTTCCTGAGCACTACATGGTTCAGTTTGGTTTTGATCACTGTAATCATGACAAGATTTCCTTCAAAGTAGTTTAAAAAATCATTTCAATTTTTAAAACCAGAGAACATAACAAAGACCTGTAGGAACATATACCAATGGGTTTTTTCAAGTGCCGTCAAGAGAACTGACCTCATATAATGTCTGACTGTAAACAAAACAGCAATTTCACACCATGGTGGCAGAACAGCTGGAATGATCAAAGTCCCTAATGCCTGCGGAAAACTCTTAAGCCTGTGTTGTTCAGTCGCTAAATTGTGTCTAACTCTGCAAACCCATGGGACTGCAGCATGCCAGGCTTCCCTGTCCTTCACTGTCTTCCGGAGTTCACTCAAACTCACGTCCACCGAGTCAGTGATGCCACTCAACCATCTCATCCTCTGTCTCCCCCTTTTCCTCCAACTCTCAGTCTTTCACAGCATCAGGGTTTTTTCCAGTATGTCATCTCTTCGAATCAGATGGCCAAAGTATTGGAGCTTCAACATCAGTCCTTCCAATGAACACCCAGGACTGATTTCGTTTAGGATGGACTGGTTGGATCTCCTGGCTGTCCAAGGGACTCTTAAGAGTCTTCTCCAGCACCACGGTTCAAAAGCATCAATTCTTCAGCATTTAGCCTTCTTAGGCCTGTATCAATAGCCATAAGCCAGGAGCGTGGAGAGTGCTGTGCTACTAAAGCTGACATTTTTGTAAATTAGAAGGAATTTTCTCAGATTTGGAAAAGATAGTGGGGGGCTTCCCTGGTGGCCCAGTGTTTAAGAATCCAGTTTCCAGTGAAGGGACATGGGTTTGATCCCTGGTCGGGGAACTAAGATCCCATAAGCTACAGAACAACGAAGCCCGTGAACAACAACTATTGAGCCCATGTGCTCGAGAGCCCGTGCTCTGCTATTAGAGAGAAGCCCCTCACACTACAACTAATTACAGAAGCTCCCATGAGCCACAACAAAGACCCAGCACAGCCTAAATAAAAATGTTTTAAAAATAAAATTTAAAAAAGAAAAGATAATAGATATAACAATGGATTAAATTTTCAAATCAGGAAAAGCTTGAAGGGATCCAATCCAACTGGTCGCTTGATCCAGCATATTTAACCTCCTTGACACTGAAGTGACAACCTCACCAGCAAGGATCCCTCCAGAAAGAGAAACAGGGATCACTATGTAAGCAATGCCTGGGCTCCGCTGCCCGTTGAATGTGGGCCCTGCAGACAGGGAGGCGAGACTGAATCTGCTTTCCTCATGGACGGGCTCAGTGTCTGCAGCAGTGTGACACTTTGGGGCTTTTCAAACACAGGGCCCCTCAAGACAAACTGACTATTCATCTCCTCCATGTTTGTCTAGCAAAGCCTCTGTCCTATGTCACAAGGCTGGAGGAAAGCGGCTGGGCTGGGCTGGGCTGGGCTGATGAAGACATAAGATGCCACTGTGAACACGGCCAACCTCATTCAGATACTGCCAACATCAAGGTAAAAAGTCACACTGCATTCTTTGCCTTAGAAGTTTTTGAAAACGAACTCGTGGACAAAATCTTGTCCACGACAAGTAGTGTCCACGATGATATGGCAATGTGACTACTCCATCACAGTATTAATTTCCAAAGAACTAATCTGACCATGGCATTCCCAGACTTCAGACTCCTCGGAGATCCTGGCTGCCCACACAAGCTCACTGTGAGAGGAAGAACAGGGCCCTGGTGAAGGAGGTAAACCAAGGAGCCAAACTGCCCGAGTCTGAGTCCTGTCTGTGCCCCGCAGAGTTGGGCGACTGTGGGCAAGTTCCCTTTCCTCTCAGGGCCCACATTTCTTTATTTGCAAATAGGGACAATAACAGAACCTACTTCATGGGGTTATTTTACAGATGAAAAGATTTAATACAACAAAGCACGAAGAAGAGAACCTGGCACCCAGTAAATCTCAGGTGCTTATACATGGAACTCTGCGTAATGCTATGTGGCAGCCTCAAAGGGAGGGGAATCTGTGGGGGGAATGGATACGTGTATGTGTATGTCTGAGTGCCTTCACTGTCAGCCCGGAACTATCACAACATTGTTAATTGGCTCTACCCCGATACAAAATAAAAAGTAAAAAAAAAAAAAAAAATTTTTTTTTAGGTACTTATAAATCTTATTAAGTCATTGTTGGAAAGTTCAAATTCCCTAGCAGGGCACACAGAGCCACCCATAACCCAGTCCCCGTTCATCTCTTTGGCTTTGTTTCTCAGGACCTTTGAGTTACCACCACCACCACGATGATCACACAGCCATGCCAAGCTCCCAGAGAGTGGCCCGAGGCAGGTTCATCCCTCCACGGCTCTACTCTCACGGAGAGGCCATTCTTTCCTTGTTGCTGGTGAGTAATCACACAGCTCTGGACCCCTCCACCTTCCCCTGTGGGAATTAGCCCCTCTCTCCTTTACACTTCCACCGTGTGCCATGAGACTCCTGCTTCCCCCACTAGACCTTAAGAACAGAGGTGCCTACGAATTTCTGTCTGTACACCCACTGCCTGGCACTCAGGAGATCTTGAGTAAATAGTTGTTAAATAAATGCAAAAGAAAGATTGATCAGAACATGCAAAAGCTAGGACTAGTTTTCAGAGAACCTCAACACCAGGATGAGGAAACCAAACCCCAAAACACTCTCATCCTGAGGAGAGTTAATTGGCAAAGATCATATAACCAAAGAGAAGAAAGAAAATTATAATTTCCCAGGGGAAAGCCAAACCTTATTATAATGCAGTGTCTCTGTGTGTGTTGGAGGAGGGGGAGGAGAAGTAACATTAATAATGGTTCTAAACTAACTGATGTTGACTAATCACTGAACAGCAGGTTTTAAATGTTTTCTTTACGGGAAAAAAAAAGCTGATTAGGAAGTATTTTTTTACCTTGTTCAGAATACAGGTTATTTCAATATAAAATACTACACAGGACCCAGACTGCAAGAACAGAGATGTAATTTTTGCTGAATGTCTATAGTGAGCCAGCTATTTTAAAAATAATATCATTTCTATTTACTAAGCAGAAGGTGCTAGACACAGAACCATTCACTTTAGACGCATCATCAGATTTGATAATGGAAGTCCTCAACAACTCTGAGAACTAAGTATTCCCCTCTGCATTCTATAGATGAGAAAAACATATTCATCATTCCATAGATTTTTAGTGAGCATGTTCTCTGTGCAAGTCATTGACCCAGGAGCCCAGGCTACAGTGATGAACAGGCAGACAAAATTCTCAACACCCCTCACAGAGTATATATCCTAGCTGAACAGAAAAGAGAGCAAGGAATGAATGGGGAAAGGAACATATACATAGATAAACAAGAAAAATATCAAATAGTGGCAACTGCCAGTAGAGAACAAAAATAAAAGGAAAGGACAGAGTGTATACAGACAGCAATTTTATTCTATTTGGCTGCAGTATGTGGCATATGGGATCTTCATTCACCGAACAGATCTTCATTCACCGACCAGATACTGGAATTGTGCCCCCTGCATCGAAATTGCAGAGTCTTAACCACTGGACCACAAAGGAAATCCCCAGACAGCAATTTTAGAGTGAGTTGTCAGAGAAGGCCTCTCAGGGCTGGCTCTATTTAAAATAAGATTAGACTAAGAAAAAGTCAAGCACATGAAGAGAGGAAGAACAGGGACTTCCCTGGTGGTCCAGTGGTTAAGAATTTGCCTTACAATGCAGGGGACACGTGTTTAGTCCCTGGTTGGGGTTCTATGATCCTACATGTCATCGGGCAACTAAGCCCACCTGCCCTAAAGAAGACCCAGTGCAGCCAAAAACAACTGGAAGAGCATTTTGGGCTGAAGGGATAAGTAGTACAAAGAGACCTAAAAAGCAAGAATGGACTTGGCATGTTCAAGGAGCCAAAAATAGAACAATGAGGCTGGGTGCATGGTCAAGGAGAAAAGGCTAAGAAACAGACCACGGGGCAGGTCACACACAGCTCAGTGAGTCAGGGCCAGGAGTCAGGATTTCATTCTGAGTGCAACAGGAGGCCACCTGGAGGGGGAGGGATGGTAGAGAATGTGACATAAACCACTTAACCTTTTCCAAAGATTTCTCTGGTCCTTGTACTGTAGGGTCTTGTGGCAGAGATAAAGGTTGAAGCAGGGCAACTAGTTAGGAGATTACTGCAGGAAACCTAGGTGAGAGATGATGTGACTTGGACTAGGGTGTTAGTAATGAAGATGGAAACTCCAATACTTTGGCCACCTCATGCAAAGAGTTGACTCATTGGAAAACATTCTGATCTGATGCTGGGAGGGACTGGTGACAGGAGGAGAAGGGGACGACACAGTATGAGATGGCCGGATGGCATCACTGACTTGATGGACCTGAGTCTGAGTGAACTCCGGGAGCTGGTGATGGACAGGGAGGCCTGGCGAGTTGCGATTCATGGGGTCGCAAAGAGTCAGACCCAACTGAGCGACTGAACTGAACTGAAACTGAATGAAGATGGCGGGAAGGTGATAAGATTTGGGAATGTTTTTGAAGATAGAGTTAGAAGACTGAAATTGCTGAAGGACTGGATGATGATGGTGGAAGAAGAAAGAAATCAAAAGTAAGGCCTAGGGCCGCAGGCCAGGCAGAGTGGGGACGTGCTACCAGCTGCCAGGGCCCTCTACCTGCAGCCTGGCAGGGAGGCGTGCCGCCAGCCGGCCTGCTGGAGCCCCGCCCCGGCACGGCATGCCCCGCGGGGCTCGGGCAAAGGCAGCCGCAGAGGCGCCCACCAGCCCCAGCGCGCCCCACCCGGCTTCTACGCATCCGCATCCAGAGTGGGAGTGCCGGACCTTCCCTGCCTCCCACCCCTGCCTCCTAGCCCTGCCTTCTTCTGCAGAGCAGAGCTCAATAGAGCTTGGTGGTTTTTGCCTTTTACTCTGGGGGAGAGGAGCAGACGATGCGGAGAAAAGAATGCATGTGAAAGGAAAAGTGATTTTGTCAATGCTGGTTGTCTCAGCTGTCATTGTTGTATGTGGGGAATACAGCCACAGGCCAGAAGGCTCTCTGTTGTGGATAAACCGGTCAAAAAACCCCGAAGTTGGTGGCAGTAGTATTCAGAAGGGCTGGTGGTTTCCGAGATGTCTTAACAATGGTTACCATGAAGAAGTCGAAGACACAGAAAAAAAGGAACAGAAAAAGGAAGACGAAAGAAAACTTCATCTCTCGGACTGATTCAACCCACTTAGATGCCCCGAGGTTGTGACCATGACAGAATGGAAGGCGCCTGCAGTGTGGGAAGGCACTTACAGCAGAGCCGTCTGGGATGATTATTATGCCAAACAGAAAATTACCATCGGCCTGACAGTTTTTGCTGTCGGAAGAGGAGTTCTTAACATCTACTAATAAGCACTTCATGGTTGGCCACAGAGTCATATTTTACATCATGGTGGATGATGTCTCCAGGATGCTTTTGATAGACCTGGGTCCTCTTGCGCTCCATCAAAGTGTTTGAGATCAAGCCTGAGAGGAGTTGGCTGGACATCCTCACGATGCATGTGAAGACCATTGGGGAGCACGTCGTGGCCCACATCTGGCATGAGGCTGACTTCCTCTTCTGCATGGACCTGGACCAGGTCTTCCACGATAAGTCTGAAGTAGAGACCCTGGGCGAGTCGGTGAGCAAAGCTACAGGCCTGGTGGTATAGGGCAGATCCCCGTAAGTTCACCTGCGAGAGTGGAAGGAGTCTGCAGCATACGTTCACTTCGGCAGAGGGGATTTTTATTACCACGCGGCCATTTCGGAGGGAACACCCACTCAGGTCCTGAACATCACCCAGGAGTGCTTCAAAGGAGTCCTCAAGGACAAGAAAAATGACGTAGAAACCCAAAGGCACAATGAAAGCCATCTCAACAAGTATTTCCTTCTCAACAAACCCACTAAAATCTTATCCCCGGAATACTGCTGGGATTATCATATAGGCCTGCCTTCGGATATTAAGCTTGTCAAGCTATCTTGGCAGACAAAAGAGCATCATGTGGTTAGAAATAACTTTGACTTTGTGCCAGTACATTTCTGAATTTGAGAGAGTATTATTCTGGCTACTTCCTCAGAAAAGTAACACTTAATTTTAACTTAAAAAAAAATATTAAAAGACCAACACAGCAAGTACGTATTATTTCTCCTTGTAACTTTGAGCCTTGTAATATGAGAGAATGAACCTGTGGTAATCAGATGTAAATTCCCAGTGATTTCTTATCTATTCTGTGTTGGGGAGGCAGGGAAGAGGATACACTATCAGTTGAACAAAAAAAAAAAAAATTGCCAGAGACAAAGAAAAAGCCAGAAACACTCCTATGTGTGCCAGCTGACATACTGAAGAGAAGTATGCGAAGGGAAGTGTTTGGCAACAAGATACAATTGTGAGGGGCTGTCTTCTTGATTTCAGTGTCTTCCTATCTCTGCTGGGTCTGAGGCAACACAGGGTTGCTTTTGCAGCAGGAGAGCTCTTAGTAGGCCCCAGTCTACCTTGTTGATCCTCAAATGGTTTAGTTGACGTCCTTTCCTTATCAGGACATTGTTTGGCTTCTGTGCCAAGACTAGTTGAGATTCCCAGTGGATGTGGTGGAGATGTTGGGAGTCACAAGCAATCTGAATGAGCCAGTGGGTGCTCTGCATGAAGTGAGAACAAAGCGTCAAAGTAAGTTGGCAATGAGCTGTTGTAAGCTGGCATGAAATAAGCAGAGAGGGTAGAAAGACAGGGAGCTGATCACTGTGGGGCAGTGCCTCCTCTGAAGGACACAGGGCATGCGGTTGACACACAAATATGGCATGGATCCAGGCGCTGAATGGGAGGCAGTGTGGGTGGTCTCCAGTCTCCTCCACTATTAAGACAGCCAGAGCAGTGTTGTTGTGGCCAAGTCATATTCAGTATGCCCGACTCTGGAACCTGAGTCTTCAGATCCTAGGCCAGAAGCAGTGGATGGTGTCACAGGAGACAAAGACCTGCAGGGGACTGGAGGGGCTTGCAAGGGGTTACATTGCCCAGACCTGGACTTCATGACAGTCAGTCATCAGTGAGCTCTGCTACCCCCGCTCCAACCCTCAGCCCATCAAGCCCCAAGTGGGAGGGCTAACATCAAGGAACCTCTCATTTCCCCTTGCGCTACTGAAGTATAACCACCAGACGTGTTTAATAAAATGGATAACTGATTTTATATCAAAAGTAGAGGGGATGGCAATGGGAGATCCAGTCCTTGTAACTGAACATCTTATCGTTCAGTTCCTTTCTCTAAAAGAAGCTATCAAATCCTATATATTCTTTAAAGCTAAGCAAGTCGATGTAAAGGAGGTTAGGAGGCAATATTTACATACGCAGGCACGTTTATATTTTGCTTGTGTTCCAGTTTACAAAATCACTTTCCATTTTCAAGCAACTGACTTGAAGAACCACTGCACTGGCTTGATGTTCAGCACTGTGAGCTTCTTTGATAAAATGAAACCTCCATTTTCTCTGCTGTTTCACCGTGCCTCCTACTCTTCGGTTCTTGCCAAAATTTTTCACAACCCAGTACAACAAAAGAAAATCAGCAAAAATCCTGAAGAAGTGGACTTGTAAATGAAAAAGGCAATCAAAGGTCAGTTAGGACTCCTGCCTGTCTATAACTCAAGTTTTTTGGGATCCATTCTGGAGTAGGGAAAAGTTCATAATTTTAAGTCTGAAAGCAAAGAAATGATATACCCTCAAGGATCAGAGAAAAGAATGATGTTTCCTTTTGAAGGGATCTTGATTTAAGTTCACTTAAATTTAAAATCCAAATGGACAAACTCAAAAATCTCATAATAATGTTAAAAAAAACTAAAATTCCTGATTTACAATTAAATAAATTGCTTTCTCAAAAAAAAAAAAGTAAGGCCTAGATATTTTGGCATGAGTACTTAGAAGGAATACTAGCAGCACTTCCTGAGGTGGGGAAGACTGAAAGAACAGGTTTAGACTACATCCAGAGTTCTCTTTCGGTCACATTAAATTTGCAACATTGCCTAGACATCTCTCTGGATAGGAATCTAGAGTTCCAGAGAAAGTCTGAGGATGAAGCTACAGATTTGAGGGTCATTAGCCAACGGATGTTATGGCAAGCCATCAGATTAAAACAGAACATCTACAGAGGGTGAATAAATAGAGAAGAGGCCATTTCAGAACATGAGGCACATTATCATTTAGAGGTTGCAGACAGACAGAGATTTTAAGAGTTTGGTTTTTAAAAATATTTACTTATTTGGCTGCGCTGGGTCTCAGCTGTGGCACAGGGGATCTCAGATTTTCGTAAAGGCATGGGAACTCTTAATTGCAGCACGTGGGATCTAGTTCCCTGACCAGGGGTCAAACCCAGAGCCCCTGTGCTGGGAGCAGAGTCCTAGCCGCTGGACCACAAGGAAGTCCCAAGAGAAGGAGACTTGAAGAGAGTCAAGGGAGGTATGAAGACCCAGGAAAGCAGAGTGTCAAAGAGAGATCAGCCTTGTCACATGCTGCTGAGATAATAAGTAAGACCAAAACAAAGCAGTAGCCGTCAGCTTGGCAACATGAAGGTCACTGGATGACACAGACAAGAATAGTCCTTGTGAGAAGAGATTAGAGTGACGGGAAGTGGTCAAAGCCAAAACAAGAGACAATTTTTAAGTTTTATTGAGAAAGGGAATGCAGAAACTAGAAGATAGCTCAAGAGGGGAATAAGATCAACAGAGTTTTAAATTAATGAATTTATCTTGTAACATTTGAGAAACAAAATTAGAAAACATTTTTAATTTGGGGGGGCTGTTTTCAGGTAAGAAATATTCATTTCAGTTCAGTCGCTCAGTTGCATCCAACTCTTTGGGACACCATGGACTGCAACACACCAGGCCTCCCTGTCCATCACCAACTCCCGGAGTTTATTCAAACTCATGTCCATTGGGTCAGTGATGCCATCCAACCATTTCATCCTCTGTTGTCCGCTTAGAGCATATTTATTTGTTACTGAAAATTATCCAGTGATGGGTAATTTCACGATGGCAGAAAGAAGTGGCATAATTATAAGATCAAAGATCCATAAGACTTGGTCTTAAGACAGTTCATAATGTGCTCAAGGTAAAAGAATTGGTAGGAAGGGAGCTGGAATACTTTCCCGGGTCTGTTTGATTCATATATACATCCTTTTTTCCCCACACCATTGACAGTAATATAATAGAGTAGCATTTGCAAAAGATTCCAACTCCAGGCTCTGAATATCATCAGAACAGTTTGAAGGAATCTTAACTTGGGAGAATTAACACAAAGACACACCCCCTTCTACATAAGCAAGCTCTGTTCATCACACAGAATCCTATGATTACATTTTCACTCAAATGTCATTTATGTGTGTACATCTGACTATGGTCCTACCAGCAGTAGAATCTTCATTGTTGTCCTTTTATGTACAGAGTGGCTTTGAGGAGGGGATGGGAACATTGAGATATATCACTGTGCAAAGTAAGGGGGAACAGGGCAGAAAATAAACTCTCTAGTGACTGCAATAAGGCAGTTAAGAATATTTTAAGAATGTCAGTTGTGTATTTATATTGAGCAAAAGTGAAGATGGAAATCAAGTTATATGATCATTGTTTCTTCCCTCTTTACATAGCAATCTTTGGAAGGGAGTGGCTGTGGTTGTGCCAGGAAGTGGCCTCTTGTCATCTGTTTCCCACGCCCACTCCTGCTCTACCACGTGGATGCACAACCCCACCCCCTCGGCCCCATCGTTCTCTCACCTGGTTTCGCATTATCTGTTCTAGTTTACATCTTCCTTCAGGGCAACACAGATGCCATCTCCCCCATGATGTCCTCTCTGATTCCTCCTTCTCTGAACCTTTATAGCACTAAGTACTAGTACCATGTAACTTTAGCTCTTGATCACATTAAGCCTTTTTTCTTTTTATCAGAAAAAAAGTTTATTAAAAGGGCCAACCAAGGAGAACAGATGGGCTTATGCTCAAAAAAAAGTCATACATATATACGTATGAGACATTACTTTGCCAACAAAGGTCCGTCTAGTCAAAGCTATGGTTTTTCCAGTAGTCCTATATGGATGTGAGAGTTGGACTGTGAAGAAGGCTGAACACTGAAGAACTGATGCTTTTGAACTGTGTTATTGGAGAAGACTCTTGGACAGCAAGAACAGCCCCCCCAAAATTAAAAATGTTTTCTAATTTTGTTTCTCAAATGTCCTAGGAGAGTCCCTAGGACAGCAAGGAGACCCAAGCAGTCCATCCTAAAGGAAATCAGCCCTGAATATTCATTTGAAGGACTGATGCTAAAGCTGAAACTCCAATACTTTGGCCACCTGATGTGAAGAATTGACTCACCAGAAAAGACTCTGATGCTAGGAAAGATTGAAGGCAGGAGGAGGAGACGATAGAGGATGAGATGGTTGGATGGCATCACTGGCTCAATGTACATGAGTTTGAGTAAACTGCGGGAGTTGGTGATGGACAGGGAGGCCTGGCATGCTGCGGTCCATGGGGTCACAAAAAGTCAGACATGACTGAGCAACTGAACTGAACTGAACTGACTGGGTCATTTTGCTGTGCACCTGCAATTATCACAACATTATTAATCCAGTATACTCCAATATAAAACAAAAAGTTTAAATAAATAAATAAATAATAAAAAGGAATAAAGAATGTCATTTTATTTTCATCCACCATTAGACTATCTTTAAATGTATTAAAGCTAAACCTTTAACTGTATTAGAAGCCCCATTAGAAGCTAAAACTTCTAGAAAATAAGACCTTTTATTGGAAGTAAAATGGGCTTTATTATAAAGCATATTTTATCTCCTAACTTTGTCCAGTGTTTCTTTACTCTGAAAATAAATAAGTAGGGAGAAAAAAAAAGAACAACCTTTTTTTAATCATATTAAGTCTTAAAACTATTGTCTGATTCCACTATCAGAGTGAGAGTACTTTTCAGTAGGAAATTCAATGTGATGATTGTCCATTGTTACTTTGAGAGGCAGCTTAGTCATGGAAAGACCCAGATGGATTTGAGTTGAAATTGTGGCTCTGCTTCACCTCTGATAAGCGGAGTGAGTTTGGGCAAGTCTCTTTCTGAGCCTGGCTTCCCTCACAGACAATGGGAATAATACTACTTACCACTATGTATCCACAACGGGCTTGCTCTTCTGCTAAAAACCCGGCAGCAGCTTTCCATGGTTTTCAAAAATCAAATCCGAAACTCTTCAACCTGTCTACAACTCCCTCAGCCTCACCTCTCACCTACCTCACATGCCATACTCCAGTGGCAATGAATTTCTTGGGATATTCCTCACCCCCAAGCTTTTGCTTTTTCGGTCCCTGCTGTCCTCACACTCTCAGCCCACTTGGCTCCAGCATCACTCCTGGAAGCCTTTCTGGATTTGTCAACTCCCACCCCTTCCCCACATACACACATTGGATTCTCCTTTGTGACCCTGACCACAGCTTAATTACCGTATTCACCCCACTGTTTATAATTATTTATTTACAGGACCACCTATTCCATAAAACAAGGGTTCACTGGGGGAAAGGCCTGGGCTTTATTATTCATCTCTGTATTCTCAGCACAAACACTGATGTCTGCTTCACCTTGCTGATGCCATTTCTTCATCAAGGAAATGGGAAGAATATCACCTATTTGAAAGGTCAGGATTAAGTTTAAATATTCACTGGTTAGGGGACGTCCCTGGTGATCCAGGGCTTAAGAATCCACCTTCCAAGGCAGAGGACATGGGTTCGATTCCTGGTCAGGGAACTAAGATCCCTTCTGCCTAGGAGAAACTAAGCCCACACCACAGCTGAAGAGTCCACGTGCCTCAATGAAAGATCATGCATAAAGCAACAAACAGCCCATGTACCACAACTAAGATCTGATGCATCCAAAGAAAGAAATGTTTAAAAAAAAAAAAAAAAAAACCACACACATACACAGAAACAAACAACAACAAAAACCAGAGTCTACCACAGGGTGTCAGACACAGAGCTGGCCTTCAGCACATTCAATTTATATTCTCAGCATGTCCAGATTTTGCTCTCTTTTTCTGTTCTCTGTGTCCAGGCTCTTACACTGGTCCCCTGTCTTCCCTGAGTCCTCTCCCCAATTCCTATCCCTGAGCAATGAGGGTCCCAAGCCCCGGACCTCTCTTGGGCTCCCACTCCTGCCAGTGCCTTTTGAACTCTAAGGCTGACTCAGCTTAGGCACCAATAGAGCGCTGCAAGTATCTCCTGAGTACCTCTGTGCAAGACAAGGATGTCCCAGATGCAGTGAAACATACAATATGGACAAGGAGGTAGTGGATAGAGAGGGCTTCACTTATAGCTCAGTCGGTAAAGAATATGCCTGCAATGCAGGAGACCCGGATTCGATTCCTAGGTCGGGAAGATCCCCTGGAGAAGGGAATGGCAACCCACGCCAGTATTCTTGCCTGGAGAAGCCCACGGACAGAGGAGTCTGGAGGGCTACAGTCCATGGGGTCGCAACACGACAAGAGTCGGACACGACTTGACGACTAAACCACCACCACCACAGTGGGTAGAGAAGAGGCAGGGAGACAACAAGACAAAGGAGAGTCAGGCAATTCACGAAAGAAAAGTTTACGTATCTCCAGGGGCAGCTTAGACGAAGTGGCACGTCCGGGGGACCTCAAAGGATGAACTTAAGCTGAGGGGCTGCTTCCAGAATTACTTGTCTTCCACAAAACACATTACTGAAGTGCTCTTGCTTCTCAGATGAAACGTAAAATAAACTCAGGAAACGTTGCTACTACACACCCCTCTCGGAGTCACAAGGCACAGCAGCGAGATGCTGACAGGTCTTGAAGGGACCCTATTTAACTTTGTTTAATCTAGCATCCCACATTTGTTTGGCCACTAGTTCTTGATTTCCTTCCCCCGCCCCGGGATGATATTTATAGCTTCTTGAGGATCACACTTCAAGAAACACAAAATCAGGGACTTCCCTGGTGGTGCAGTAGCTAAGACTCTGAGTTCCCAAGGCAGGGGACATAGGTTCTATCCCTGGTCAGGGAACCAGATCCCTCAAGCTGCAACTAAGGGTTTGCATGCCGCAACTAAAGACCCTGAATGTTGCAACGAAGATGGAAGATCCCACGTGCCGCAACTAAGGCCTGGCACAGCCAAATGTGTATATATATTCATATATAAAGAAACAACACGTTAAATTCTTTCAAAGTTATATATTTGCATTTTTAACAGGACCTCTCAGAAATAATATCTTAACGTCAGATTTTTTTTTAATAACATAATCATCAATTAAAAAAATCCTCCTGGCATCACGTCCAAAGGAAAACATCATGGAAGACCCTGCAGAGCTGAGTGAATAGCTGTCAAGACAGGATGAACTGCCTCCCTTGCCTAACTGGAGCGGGGCGTGGCGGAGTCTCCACACGGAGACTACAAGACTTTCTCTCAAGGGAGGGCAACTCAGCATCTGTGAGTGAGTCCTTTCCTTCTTTGGTAGGATGTTTACGCCCTTACAGCAGCCCTCCCACCCTCTCTGACCTGCTGACTGGCTAAAAAACACCAGCCTTGAAAGCAAAGGGAGCAACGTTGCATAACAACAAGCCGACAACATGTTCTACTCCTTAGTATTTAGCAAACTGTCACGCCTGTAAGAGGCAAGAAGGAAAGGGTCATTGTGCACTTCCTGTCCCTGCCCTGGAAGCACGGTGCTCCATGACCCAGTCTCGGGGTTAGCACATGTTTACTGGGAACCAGACGCTGCTCATGGTACAGAGGAAAACAAGATCTAGTTCCTAGTCTCAGGTCCTACTTCCCAGGCCAGCAAGGAAGATGAAAACAAATAGCAATGCAACACTCGGAGCTCAGGCAAACAATGCCAGAATAAGAGGCGAGGACAAAAATGCCTGCAAGGCATAATGCAGGGACTCCAGAAGTTTCCTGGGCTTAAGGTTGGAACAGAGACGTGTTAAAACAAGGACATTCCTCGTAGTTCTTGAAGATTGGAAAGGGGTTTTCCAGGCAAATAGATCAGGTTTTCCAGGCAGATAGATCAATCATCTATAAATAAATAAAAGAGGGTTCCAGTTTGAGTAGAAAAGGGTTGGACAGAGCAAAAATAAATAAATAATAAAGGGAAAAAAATTAAAAAGCAGTTGATCTTTCTGACAGGCTGGCATACTGAACAGATGCCTCTAGTTTCACCAACTCCTGCTTTTTTCTTAATAACAAAACCACTCAGGGGACTTCTCTGGTGGCCCAGTGGTTAAGAATCCACCTTCCATTGCAGGGGATGTGGTTTTGATGCCTGGTCGGGGAAAGAAGATCCCATACACCGTGGGGCAACTAAGCTACAACTAGAGAAGCCCCCACGTGCCACAACTAGAGAAAGCATGCGCACGGCAGTGAAGACCTACCACAGCCGAAAACAGAGTTCAGGACAGGGACCGTGGAGAGAAGATGATGATGTAAATTTGGGAAGCTTGGGATACAATGACTAAGTAGTAACAGACCTAGCAGACTTGAGAAATAGGAATCTTAAATCAGATGCAAGGAAAGCTGAGAATTCGACTGATTTAAACCATAGAATCCTTACCGGGCCCAAGACTAGCCATACTCGGTGCTCCTGAAAAGAAAGTATTTAGTCGCTCAGTCGGGTCTGACTCTGCGACCCCATGGACTAACGCCTGTCAGGCTCCTCTGTCCATGGAATTCTCCAGGCAAGAATACTGGAGTGGGTTGCAATGCCCTCCTCCAGGGGACCTAGAGCAGGGGAACAGGATGCTACAGTAAGGACCACAGTGAAAGCAGTTTTAAAAGAGGTTAGAGCCCTAGACAACCTCCTTACTGACAGAATTCAGGATGCTTTGTCTCCTCTTTCTCCCCAAGAAAAAGAACTGCAAAAGGCAAAGTGGCTGTCTGAGGAGGCCTTACAAATAGCTGAGAAAAGAGAGAAGTGAAAGACAAAGGAGAAAAGGAAAGATATACCTATTTGAATGCAGAGTTCCAAAGAATAGCAAGGAGACATAAGGCCTTCCTCAGTGATCAATGCAAAGAAATAGAGGAAAACAACAGAATGAGAAAGACTAGAGCTCTCTTCAAGAAAATTAGAGATACCAAGGGAACATTTCATGCAAAGATGGGCTCAGTAAAGGACAGAAATGGTATGGACCTAACAGAAGCAGAAGATATTAAGAAGAGGTGGCAAAAATACACAGAAGAACTGTACAAAAAAATATCTTCATGACTCAGATAATCAAGATGGAGTGAACACTCACCTAGAGCCAGACATCCTGGAATGCAAAGTCAAGTGGGCCTTAGGAAGCATCACTATGAACAAAGCTAGTGGAGGTGATAGAATTCCAGCTAAGCTATTTCAAATCCTGAAAGATGATGCTGTGAAAGTGCTGTGCTCAATATGCCAGCAAATTTGGAAAACTCAGCACTGGAAAAGGTCAGTTTTCATTCCAACCCCAAAGAAAGGCAATACCAAAGAATGCTCAAGCTACTGCACAATTGCACTCATCTCACATGCTTCTAAAGTAATGCTCAAAATTCTCCAAGCTAGGCTTCAACAGTACATGAACCATGAACTTTCAGATGTTCAAGCTGGATTTAGAAAAGGCAGAGGAACCAGAGATCAAATTGCCAACATCTGCTGGATCATAGAAAAATCAAGAGAGTTCCAGAAAAACATCTATTTCTGCTTGATTGACTATGCCAAAGCCTTTGACTGTGTGGATCACAGCAAACTGTGGAAAATTCTTCAAGAGATGGGAATACCAGACCATCTGACCTGCCTCCTGAGAAACCTCTATGCAGGTCAGGAAGCAACAGTTAGAACTGGACAAAGAATAACAGACTGGTTCCAAATTGGGAAAGGAGTATGTCAAGGCTGTATATTGTCACTCTGCTTATTTTACTTATATGCAGAGTACATCATGAGAATTGACGGGCTGGATGAAGCACAAGCTGGAATCAAGATTGCTGGGAGAAATATCAATAACCTCAGATATGAAGATAACACCACCCTTATGGCAGAAAGTGAAGAACTAAAGAGCCTCCTGATGAAAGTGAAAGACGAGAGTAAAAATGTTGGCTTAAAGCTCAACATTCAGAAAACTAAGATCATGGCACCTGGTCCCATCACTTCATGGAAAATAGATGGGAAAATAATGAAAACAGTGAGAGACTTTTTTGGAGCCCCCAAATCACTGCAGATGGTGATTGCAGCTGTGAAATTAAGAGACGCTTGCTCCTTGGAAGAAAAGCTATGACCAACTCAGACAGCATATTAAAAAGCAGAGAAATTACTTTGACAACAAAGGTCCACCTAGTCAAAATGATGGTTCTTCCCAGAAGTCATGTATGGATGTGAGAGTTGGTCCATAAAGAAGGCTGAGTGCCAAAGAATTGATGCTTTTGAACTGTGATGTTGGAGAAGACTCTTGAGAGTCACTTGGACTGCAAGGAGAGCCAGCCAGTCCTTCCTAAAGGAAATCAGTCCTGAATATTCATTGGAAGGACTGATGCTGAAGCTGAAACTCCAATGCTTTGGCCACCTGATATGAAGAGCTGACCCACTGGAAGAGACCCTAAAGCTGGGAAAGATTGATAGTGGGAGGAAAAGGGGATGACAGAGGATGAGATGGTTGGATAGCATCATTGACTGATGGACATGAGTTTGAGCAGGCTCCGGGGAGGTGATGGACAGGGAAGCCTGGCATGCTATAGTCTACTGTGTCCACATAGAGTTGGAAACAACTGAGCGACTGAACTGAACTGAACAGAGGGCTTCCCTGATGGCTCAGATGGTAAAGAATCCACCTGCAATGCAGCAGACCTGTGTTTGATCCCTGGGTTGAGAAGATCCCCAGGAGCAGGGCCCAGCCACCCACTTGTGTATTCTTGCCTGGAGACTCCCCATGGACAGAGGAGCCTGGCAGGCTACTGTCCATGGGGTTGCAAAGAGTCAGACACAGTTGAGCAACTAAGCGTAGCACAGCACAGTCTCTAGAAAGCATGAAAGAGAAATGTCTAGTATTTGCTGTGAAATAGTCTAAGGAAGGGGGTGGAGGATATAGATGAAAAGAAAGTGTTCACGAAGGGATCATTTGTGAACCTGGATAGTGGGAACATGGAGGTTTATTGCACTATTCTCTCTACTTTTGTCAACCTTTGAAATTTTCCATAGTAAAAAGCAAGAGTGTCTCCGGCACAGGAGTACCCACCACGACTGAAGGCGAACAGAAAAAATCAGGGCATTGTATCTACTGAAGGTGAAATGTCAGAGGAGAGGCTCTCATACGCTCTCTCCTGTTGACTGCCATAATGTTGTCAGGTGGCCCACACTCTGCAAGAGGATGAAAGACTCCTCCAGGTGAACAGAAGAAAAACCAGAAGACGCTGCTCCAGAGGCTCCCAGGAGACAGCCCTCCCAGATCAAGCTACAGGGAGGCTCAGAGTTAATGATCTCCATCCCATATTCGCTTTCCTGACAGCTTTATATTTTTTGGACAGTTTTATTAAGATACAAGTCAGTTTACCCTTTTAAAAAGTGTACAATTAAATGGTGTTTAGTTGTATAACCATCATCACTGGGTGGTTTATTAAGCTACAATATTAAGCTTTATTAAGATGTAACTCAATTCCATTTTTAAAATTAATTTATTTATTTTAATTGGAAGCTAATTACTTTACAATACTGTGGTGGTTTTTGGCATACATCGACATGAATCAGCCACAGTTGCCCATGTGTCCCCCCATCCTGATCAATTCAGTTTTTTAAAGTGTACAATTCGGTGGTGCTTAGTATACACACAGAGTTGTATAACCGTCACCACAATCAATTTCAGAATATTTTCATCACCCCAAAGAAAATGCTATGCCCATTAACAGTCATCCCATTCTCCAGCCCCAGGCAACTACTGATCTATTTCCTATCTCTGTGAATTTGCTTATTCTGGACATTTTGTTAAAATGAAATCATACATCATGTGGTACTTTGTGAGTGGCTTCCTTCATTTACCACAATGTCAAGGTCTTGAGAGCTCTTCTTTAATTCCCCTGTCCTGCCCTTAATCAGAAGCAACAGCGAAAGATCACATTTCAGTGACATACTGGGAATGTCTCTAATAAGATACAGACCACAGCAAACACACAAAAACAAGCTGAAGGAAACAGCTACTTTTGGAGGGGGCTGGGGAGGTGGGGTGGAGAATCCCATTAATATTTTCACAAAAAATGAAATAAAACTGTGCCTGTGAAACAAAAATAGGATATTATTAAAACCCTAAAGAACAACAACCAAAAGAAGCTCTCAGAAATTGATAACTTAATAGCAGACATTTTAAAAATTCAACAAAAGGATTGAAAGATAAAGTTGAGGAGATCTCCTTGAGGGCAAAATCGAAAGACAAAAATATGGAAAAAAGGAGGCAGAATATTTGTAACCGTGTTCCAGAGAACCAATACAGGGGTTCAATGTCTGAACAAGAGAAATTTCCAAGAAAGAGAAAAACAGAAAAAAAGAACAATGAAGTCAGTATAGTCATTCTCAACAGCATCAATAAAAACAAGATGATGATGGAGCAATGACTTAAGAATTCTGAAGGAAAATTATTTCCAACCTAGAATGAACTATAAGAACCCAAACTACTGATCAAATACGAGAACAGAACTTTTTAAATATTTTTCAGGTATTTAAGATCTCAAAATTCACATTCCAATGAACCTTTTCTTAAGAAGCTCCTGTAGGATGTCCTTCACCAAGCTGTACTCAAGAAACAGAGGATCTAGTAGAGACAGGCAACAGAGAATCCCAAGACCACATGCAGAAGCCAACCAGACTAGCGCAGCACAACCCAAGTGGTAAACGTGTATGAAGACAGTCATAACCAACAGCCCCACAGCCACTAAACTCCCTTTGCTTCTGTTGGCCCAAATACTTAAAATTATTATTATATAATTTTCAAACATACTCAAGAGTAAGCCCCTGATACCCAATCACCCAGATTCAATAATTTTCAACACTTTGGCCTATTAGTCAATCGATCTTCTTGCTTTCTGTTTTTTCTTGAAGTATTCTAAAACTGATTCCACATCATATCATGTCACCTCTGTATACTTCAGAATCCATCTCTACACTACCCATTTTTTAACACCACATTACTATTTAGGCACCTAGAAAAAATAACGATACTCCCTTGATATTGGTCCACAACAAAACATCCCCTGCATCTCAAAAATGCCTTTTTTAAATTAGGCTATTACAGGCTCAATTGTATTCCCCTCAAAAAAAATTGTATATGTTGAATCCTTATGGTCTGTTATAACTCAGAATGTGACTGTAACTGGGGATAGGGGTTTTAAAGAGGTAACTAAGTTAAAATAAGGCCTTTAAGGTGGGCCCTATTTCAACCTGACTGAAGTCCTTAAAAGAAGAAAGGAGATTCATGGAAAAGGATATGGAAAAGAACATGAATATGTATAACTGAACCACTTTGCTGTATGGCAGAAATTAACACTGCACTGTAAAACAACCATGTATCAATAAAATAAATTAGAAGAAGGAGGAGAAAGATAAGGAGAAGAAGAGGAAAGGAGATTGGAACATATGGAGCGAAACCAGAGCCACGTGTGTGCCGAGGGACCACCACGTGAAGAGGCAGGAACAGGGTAGGCATGGCCAGCCAGGGGGAGAGGCTGCAGAGGAAATTAACCGCTGGTACCTTGATCTTGGGCCTCCAACTGCCAGAACTGTGAGAAAATTAATTTCTGTTGTTTAAGCTAGCCAGTCTCTGATATTTTGTTATAACAGTCATAGCCAACCAATCCACAGACTCTCTGAATCAAAATAGGGTTCATACATTACATTTGGTTCTGATTCTTCACTCATATTATTTTTTCATGCTTTTGACTTGTTACAGAAGCCAAGTCAGTTGTCCAACACTCTGAATTCATCTGTTTGCTTCCTTAGAGTATAATTTGTCATCCTTTCCCCTCTCTTTCTAATAAACCAAAGTTAGCTAGAAGAGAGTAAATCTTAAGAGTTCTCATCACAAGAGAAAAATTCTTTTTCTATTTCTTTAATGTTATATTTAAATGTGATAATGGATATTCATGAAACTTATGATGATAACGACTTCATGGTGAATGTAAATCAAATCATTACACTGTATCCATTGACCCTATACAGGGTAGGAGGTCAGTTATATCTTAATAATACTGGAAGAAAAAAGGAAAATTGCAAAAATGTAAACAAAATATTCTTGCTAATTCCTTTTTGTTTTGGAAAATATCATGCTTACTCATGTTAAGAAATGATTCAATTTGTTATTATTATTTTAAAGTGTATAAGTAAATTTGAAAAAAAAAAAGTTAGTTCTAGAGGCCTGATTGATTTAGAGGTCAACTTTAAGGTAAGACTATTCTATAGGTGGTATTGCATCCCCTCTTCAACCTGACAAAGAATGATTTGGTAAACTGGATTCAGACTTTTCCTGGCAATACTGGGCTTATCCATGAGCTAGTGAAGTACATGCTCATCCCTTCCACACTGTCCATCTGAGTTAGCTGAGGGCATTCCCTGCTTCCCACAGAACAGTTTGGCTTTGACCTACTTGCTGAGAACGGAGGTAGGCCACAGAGAAATCGGAAGTAGAAAAGACATGGCAGACCATTCTCTGTGACCATATCCTACCAGAGGTCTGATGTCTGACCCACGCGAAGCCCCATTAGATGCCCCAGTAGTGGTCAGCCTTATACTTCCTAGGAGTCACTCACAACCCTGCCCACTGACTTTCCCATCAAGACCCTGTCTAACCCTCAGGGAAGCTAATGCCAGACTATGAACCTGAGTTCATTCAGTTTATTTTTAGATCTAACAGTGGTGTTCCCCTCTTTAAACAAAGTTTGCTGGATTTGTGCTTGCTCCTTTATTTTAAAAAAAACTTAACAGTGTATAGCTTTAGAAATACAGATGTGATTTTGGGACAGAGGGTACACAAGTAGCTTCTCAGGGATCAGTAATGTTCAATTCGATAAACTGGATGGTGGATACACAATTTTCACTTTATTGTTCTTTACCTGTAAATATATATTTAAAGCATTCTTTGGTATTCATGACGGGTTTCATATGAATACTTTTTTGTGAACAGTCCACTGTAGCTGGAATAGTGAGTTTGAAGAGTGCAGTGAAAGGCAGGTTTAGAGAACAAACTTATGGTTACCAGGGGGGAGAGACAGAGAGAAGGAATAGTTAATGGAATTTGGGATCAACATGTACACACTGCTATATTTAAAATGGATAACCAATAGCGTCCTACTGTATAGCACAGGGAACTCTGCTCAATGTTATATGGCAGCCCAGATGGGAGGGGAGTTTGCGGGGGAATGGATACATGTATATATGCATGGCTGAGTCCCTTCACCGTGCACCTGAAACTATGACAACATTGTTAATCGGCTACAGTAGTAGTACTATTAGTTGCTCAGTCGTGTCTGACTCTTTGTGACCCCATGGAAGTTGACTGTAGCCCACAAAGTTCTTCTGTCCATGCAATTCCCCAGGCAAACATACTGGAATGCGTTGCCATTTCCTTCTCCAGTTAATCAGCTATACTCCAATATAAAATTTTTTAAAAAATGATTCCAATGAAAGGAGAAAAGACTGGAAATGGAGCCAACTCTGTAGGCAAATGGGAGTCTCAGTGATGCTCTCTTGGGAGGATCATCAAGGATATTTATACCCAAGGTCCACTAAAATGGCTTTCTTGCAATCTATCCATAGAGAAGGACAGGGGGGAAAAAAAATTCTTTTTTTCCTACTAAGTTACCTGAAGAAGAAATATCCAACACTGTAAGTTTCTCACAGAGAGACATATAATATGGTTTTGAAGTATTTTTCCAACGAAAGGAAATCCAGCTTGCCCTAGGAAACACATTTACCTTGAATTCTTAAAAGACACAGAGCTAAGACAGATGCAGAACAAAAATTTTAGATGACAGACCTGGGATATATCTTGGTAGGCTGAGTGACAGGTCAAAACTAGCCAAATTTATCTCAGCATCTACCATCTACTGAGAACATACGATATGCCAAGAGCTTATCAGAGTTTATCTCATTTAATCCTCACAACCTCACTGGGAAGCTGAGACCCAGGGAAGTCACTTGTTCAAGGTCACAAAGCAACTCAATTAGCAACCTAGTTTGCTAGGCTGAACCTAGGTTTTCAGATTTAAGTTTCAACCTCAAATAAGATTTCTTCAGCTGCCAGAAATTAACATTCAAAACCAGAATCTTCTTTACTCTCACGCCATCTCTCACCCTCAGAGAAGTGCCATTCAACCCCAATCCCTGGGGCATATGAGGGTATCAGCACCTTAGAAAAAGGATTTGACCAGACTGATTTCATTCATTAAACACTTGGGCATCCTCTGACAGCTACCAAGAAACATTTATCTGCTCTCAAGGGCAAGCTTGTCTTCAGGAGTAAGCCCCAAAAGGATTCTCTGGGCCACTCGTTCCCAGCTTACCTTTGTCTGCCTCCCCATCACTACTTGAAGAGTTTGCAAAGGTCAAGTTCTGCCATTGTAGATGGGGATCCCTTATCACAAGACTGCCGAGCAAGATCCCTGAGCCAGCCTACTCCCCACCTGCAATTTTCTCTCACCCTCGGGGCTGCTGAGATTTGATGGGTGTGTGTAGCTGAGAGAACAGCACAGCCAGCTCTAGTACAGAGTCCTAGCCAATGGAGCAGTCCCGAAAGACAGCCAGAGAATTTTAATGAAAACCAGAAAACTCCTGGCAGCCGAGTCCAACTACAGTCCAGGCCTGCCAGCCCCTCCCCCTGCGGCTGAGAATCCCTGAGCAAGCGTCATTCCCAGGAACAGGGAAGAAGATCCATTCCGTATTCAGCAATGCCTTCCATGGCGGCCACTTTCCAGGGTCATTTAGGTGAGAGGCAAGGCACAGGCTAATTGCAACAGGACCCCGGGACCCTGAGAAGCACAGGGTGTGGCAGCAGCAAGTCTGAGCCAAGAGATTATGAAACAGTCATTTGAACAAAATAAATAAATAAAAGCCTCTTTCCTTCTGCCAAAGCTGTCTGAACACAGCTGCATACAAGGCTAGCGAGGAATCTTAACAAGCTTAAAGGGACCGTATTTCAGATACTGGAGAACCAAAGGGGAAGAAAGGGATATTTTGATCACTTACTACATGTCAGGTGCTCTGATTTCATTTGACTATGAATTCCATTTGACTATGATTCCACCTTGACTAAAAGGTGGGAATTATAAACTGCATTTAATACGTAAAAATACTGATTGGGAGAGGTTAGATAGCTTGTCCAAGGCACACAGCTGGCAAGCGGGGGAACTAAGACTCAAAGTTCAATATGGGTGAGGTTCATCAGAAATAAACTCAACATCCTGATTTATCCTGTTTAATAAAAAGAAGGATCATTTACTGAACATCAGCTTTGTGCCTGGAAGTAAGCTAAGATTTTTATACACACAATAACATCGAATCCTCACAGCAACCAGATAAAAGTCTTTATTATCTCCATTTTTGATGAGGAAACTAACACTAGATGCTAAGTAACTTGGCCAAAGTCATGACACTACCAGGATTTGAACCTAAATCTATCTATTTCTGGAGCCACCTTGCTCTTCCACGTATTAATAAAACACCCACCCTACCAGCCTGCAGGCTTCCCTGGTGGCTCAGATGGTAAAGAATCTTCCTGCAATGCAGGAGACCCAGGTTCAATCCCTGGGGTGGGAAGATCCCCTAGAGGAGGAAATGTTAACTCACTCCAGTAGTCTTGCCTGGAGAATTCCATGGACAGAGGAACCTGGAGTGCTACAGTCCATGGGGTCCCAAAGAGGTGGACATGACTGAATGACTAACACACACAAAGCCTACAGAGTGGAACCACAGACGCCATCACGCTAAGCAGCAAGCTGCAGAGAGACAACTGCCCACTTCTTAACAGGTAATTTACATTCTAGGATTACCTTTCAGTTCTTCCAAGTGCTCCTCAGAATCGTGACTCTGGGAAGGCTGACAGGGTTGCTTCCCACGGACCGTGGGCTCTGTTGACACTTCGCGTATGAAGGAGAAGGCCCCCACCACGACGGTGACCTGTGACGCCGGCGCCTGTAGAACCCGACAGCTCCTTTCTTCAGGCTCTGCTCCTCAGGCCCACATACCTCACGGCCGCCCCCCTCCTTCCCCCATCAACAGCTCACAGGCCTGTTTTATATTCCTAACAGGAGACCATGTGCCTTCTCTTAGAGCAACTGTGATTTCCCAAGGGAGACTACTGTCTAGACAAAGCATCCCAATCCATCTTGACGAGAGATGGGCCACACGATGTCAGCTTTGCTCATTTAGCTTTGGGGGGGAGTCTGTGTTCAGCAGCCCAGGGAAGGCCCTGGGCTTGGCGTCTCTGGGCTATCAGACCAAGCATCACTCTGCACCACGGCCAACGGGCAGGGTTGGAACTGTCTTCCCAGCCCGGCAAGTGTTACCTGAGGGCAGTCACAGGGGTCTTATACCCAGACTACGGGGCACACACTCACAGGCATACCATACAAGCAGTTCCATTAATCGGGCTGAAGCTTGATACGGCTCTTTCTCACATGTTCTCAGCTAAGCTACAGGCTGGGAGGAGGTTGGAACACCTGATACTGCCAAGGGCTGTGGCAGGTATGGTCACAGTCACTGTCTTCATTAATCATCACAGATTAATAGGTAGATGAGGTATATAAGATGGCTATCTCACAGATAAGGCACCTGAAGCTCGGAGTGGTGCCGTGCTGTGTCCCAAGCCACACAGAAAGTGGCAAAGCTCAGATTCGAATGCATTTTCAATAGGACTCTCCATCAATGTTCAGTCGTGAGGCCAAGCATTTATTCCTCAGACACGTACTGAGCCCCTTCTCTGGACAGCTATTGTGCCACCTGTAGAAGATCCAACTGCTAACGTGTCACGTAGGTCCAGTCACCAAAGAACTTACATCCCAGGAGGAGACAAGACAAGATGATCTGAAAGAGAGGTGCAGACGATAAGATCAGGACCTCAGATGAGCGATCAGGGCAGGCTGCCCTGAAGAAGTGGCATTTTAGCAGAGACCTGAAAGATGAGGAGGAGCTGGGCATTTGCAAAACTCGGAGAAGAGCGCAGGCAGAAGGAACAAGAAGGCCAGCACCATTTGTAGGAAGAGGCTTGGCATGTCTGTAAAACAAAGCACACCAGGGACCAAGGCTGCATGAACACACGTTTGAGATAAGGCAGGGCCTTGTTAACCACAGAAGGGAGTTTGGATTTTGTCAGGAGATCCTTGGGAAATTAAAGAAGAGTTTTAATTAAAGGAGTGCCATGATCTGATCTGTGCTTTAAAGAGATGATTCTGGCTACTGTGTGGAGGACAGAGAGCAGGGAGGGGCCAAGAGTTAGGAATCAGGGGAGAGGTGATGGTAGCTTGGACCAAGATGATGGTATTAGAGATGGATTTTACATTTGGAGATATGACTTAACAGACTCACTGATGGACTGTAGTGAATGCAGAAGGAAACAAACTCCTGGTTTCTAGCTTCAACAACTGGGTAGATGATGGTACCATGTATTATGTGAAAGACAAGAGGAAAAAGCAAAATGCTCATGAGATAGCCATGCTTTTTATTCTTATCACATCAAGAAGGGAAAAAAAAGTAGACAAGTAGACCCAATTGTGTTTGTTCAGGGAAGGCTGTGAATTAAAGGCTTGAAGCTACTTAACCTGGTAAAGAGAAGGTGTTGGGTATGAAAGTGGAAAATAAACAGCTAGAATCTGAAAGGCTGACTTAGGAAACAGGGGTTCCACTTACTTCCTGGGCCATTCATCACTGCTACACCAGGGTCAATGGATGGGAGACTCAGGAACAGAATTCAGTTATAGGTAAGGAAGGGCTGTCTTATGGTCAGAAGTGTGGAAAGTGGAATGAGGTGCCCAGAGATATAATGACTTCCCTCTCACTGGGAGGGGTTAAAGAATAAATGACCCCCTGGTTAGATGGTTAGCGAATTCAATAACTGGGTAGGCAAATCCTTCTAAATCTAACATCTTTTCAGAATTCTGTGGTTTTAAGATAAAATATTTATTAATCTGATCTTCAGACTTGGAGTTTGCCCAATAGGGCAGAGCTTCTCTGGTATGTTCTACCTTCTAGAAGATAAATAAAAACAATATTGGCTTATGTCATTCACTATAAAGTGATTCCTAGTTTACTTTTAAGTGTCATACAAGATGATGAAAGGCTTTCTGTATAAGAAAAAGGCAGAAGTTACAAAATCAGATATCCTAGATTTGTAATTTATTAGCTCTGTGACATTGGGCAATGTATTTAAATCGTCTAAGTCTTGGTTTTTCTCTTTGAAAAATAGGAAAAACAATGCCTGATTTAGGATGTTTGTTGTGCAGACCCAAGTTCAGTATTTCACACGTGATTGGGTCCAGCATCTCACATGTGATAGTAAGATTAATAACAATAACTAACATTTATTGAGCCATTACTATATGCTAGCATGTGCTATGTGTTCTAAGTACATTTTTTCCATCACTTACTATCCCTGTATTAAACATTAGAAAACAGACATAAGAGGTTACGTAACCTATCCAACTCTGGAGAAGGTAACGGCAACCCACTCCAGTATTCTTGCCTGGAGAATCCCATGGACAGGGGAGCCTGGTGGGCTGTAGTCCATGGGGCCGCAAAGAGTTGGACACAACTGAAGCAACTGAGTACTACCCATCCAAGAGTCATGCAGCTAGTAATACTTAAATTGGGGGGGGGGGGGAACCAAGTAAAAAAACAGACTTCAACAAAAACTGAAAGAAAAAGACAAGGAAAATCATATTTCTGTCATTTGAAAAAATGAAACCTACTGTTGCAGACTTCCCCAATGGCTCAGTGGTAAAGAATCCATCTGCAATGCAGGAGATGTGGGTTTGATCCTTGGTTGAAGAAGATCCCCTGGAGAAGGAGATGGCAATCCACTCCAGGATTCTTGCCTGGGAAACCCCATGGACAGAGATGTCTGGTGGGCTATAGTCCATAGAGTCTGAAAGAGTCAGCCACAGCTGAGCCACTGAGCACATGCAAGCTACTGTTACATTTCACAAATAATTCAATTAATTTAGTAAATATGTATTGAGCATGTAAATGCATAATTGAATGAATAAGTGATTCCAACAAACATTTATTGAGTTCCTACCAGACAAAGCAGAAGGAGAAGCGGGGTGGCAGAGGAAGAGATGGTTAGATAGCCTCATCAACTCAATGAACACGAATCTGACAAAACTCCAGGAGAGAGTGAAGGACAGAGGAGCCCGGTGAGATGCAGTCTATTGGGTCTCAAAGAGGTGAACCTGACTGAGCAACTGAACAACAACAACAACAATCAGGCAAAGCCTCAAGAAACTAAGGTTACAGAGAACTTACATAAATTTAATGGAGAAGGAAATGGCAACCAACTCCAGTGCTCTTGCCTGGAAAATCCCATAGACAGAGGAGCCTGGTAGGCTACAGTCCATGGGGTCGCAAAGAGTCAGCCACAACTGAGCAACCTCACTTCACTTGAGAGTTTGCTCTTAAAACCACAATCTTCAAACTTCAGATAAACTGCCAACATAATGACCCATATTCCATGAAAAGAAGTTCTAAAAAATACCCTCATACAGACCAAAGGAAGCTAGGATCACTGTTGTTCGTTCTTTGGGAAGTCAGAGCTGTTCAAGAGACGGAGCAGTAGGCAGAAGCACACAAAACGTGGAAGCCAAGTAAAGAGGGAGCCTCAGGCAAAAGCAGAGTAACACCGCCAAAGGAAGCAGAAATCCAAGAGAACAGAGGCTGACTGAGGAACTGGGGTGTTCCGATGAACTGCACTAGAATTGTGGGGAAAGAAACCAAATCGCATAAGGCATTTGGAAGAATGGGTTAAAGAGGAAGGGGAGGCAATCTTTTAACGTGCTTCTGTGATTACTCGCTCAGACATGTCTGATTCTTTGCAACCCCATGGACTGCAACCCACCAGGCTCCTCTCGCCATGGAGATTCTCCAGGCAAGAATACTGGAGTGGGTTGCCATGCCCTCCTCCAAGGGATCTTCCCAACCCAGTGATCAAACCCAGGTCTCCCTCTTTGCAGGCGGATTCTTTGTTGTCTGAGCCACCAGGGAAGCCCAAGAATACTGGAGTGGGTAGCCTATCCCTTCTCCAGAGGATCTTCCTGACCCAGGAATCAAACTGGGGTCTCCTGCATTGCAGGTAGATTCTTTACCATCTGAGACACCAGGGAAGCCCAATCTTTTAATTAGTTTGGGGATTAAAAAGAGAGGGAAAGTGACTTCCCTGGTGGTCCAGTGACTAAGACTCCCCACTCCCAATGCAGGGGGGTCCAGCTTCAATCACTGGTCAGAGAACTAGATTCCATATACTGCAACTAAGATTGAATATCCCCCCATGCGCCACAATTAAAACCCACAGCAGCCAAATAAATAAACAAATATTGTGGGGGAGGAAAAAAAAGGAAAGGGAGAGAATAGCAGCCTGATGAGGAGTATCAGAAGGACCACTGATAAGTATAGAAGGTTAAGGAGCAGGAGCCAAAGGAAAGGAGAAACTAAAGACAAAAGGTACTTGGAGGAGATGGAAGTAAGAAACGCCAAGAGAACTAGGCCCAAGGAAGACAAAGAGGAGGGACAGAATGCAGAGAGAAAGGCTACCCTTGGGAAAGGAGAAGTCACCTTCTGCTCTGGGACAGGAATCAAGGAGGAGAGACTGCTGTACGGACATTATGAAAGAGATTCTCATCAAGCTGGACGAATACAGAGTAATCAAGTTCTCTAACACCATTTTGAAATCAATAGCAAAATGATACTGATTTTCCTGAGCCATTCGAAAACTGGTATTAAAAAGATAAACATCATTTAGATATCAGTTCTGTATGGTTAAAAACCAGGCTTATTGAGACATGCCTATATTCAGTTTCTTAACCTGGGTACTGTTACTCTGATGTGTTCACTTTGAAAACTTTATCAAGCTATATGCTTATACGTGCCCTTTTCTGTATGTGGGCTTCCCTGGTGGCTCAGATGGTAAAGAATCTGCCTGCAATGCAGGAGACACAGGTTCAGTCCCTGGGTCAGGAAGATCCCCTGGAGAAGGTAATAGCAACCCATGCCAGTATTCTTGCTTATAAAATCCCATACACAGAGGAGCCTGGCAGGCTACAGTTCATGGGGTTGCAAAGAGCTGGACACAACTGAGCAACTTTCACTTTTTCTGTAGGTATATTATACATCAATAAAAAGTTTTTATAAACCAATCATTAACTTAGAATTACCACTCCTGTACTCTGTTCAGTTTTTAAGAGTAACTCAGCCTCAAACTATACATGCCTTCTGACAGGTAACATTCCTTACCATTCTTTTAGATCTGCCATAGTACTAAATTCAAGACTAGATGCACAATAGGTATCTAATAAATATACATTGATGTCACTGGAAGAACTTTAGTACCAGATGTTCAGACTTAATACAAATCTACCTACAGGAAATGCACCATTAGGATTGTAAAATCTTGCAGACCCTACCTTAGCCAAGTGATTACACTGAACATCATCAGTAATGGTGATAAACTAACATTACTTGTATCCTCTTGTGAAGCAATGGGAAGTACACAACATCAGCTATTTAGAATTCTTGCCCAAAATGGCTAACTTAAATATAATCATAGAGAAATAATTAGATAAACTCAGCTTGTGAGATATTCTTAAGAAAACAGGCCCGTTATCTTAAAAATATCAATGTCATAAAACACAATAAAAGAGAAAGAGACTTGTAGATTAAAAGAGACTTAAAAAGAGAGAAAGACTAAAGGCACATACTTAAATTTAATGTACAGTCCTTTATTAGCTCCTAGAATTAAAAATAATAACTGTCATCAACATTATAAAATTAACATTATTCATGTTATCTGGCCAATAGGGGTATGATAGATTGTTTGCAAAACTGCCTGCACTTGCTCATGCCCTTGAGCAAAATGACTTTGCAGCATCTCCCTTCAAAAGGAGCTTGTGACTTGCTTTGGCAAAAAGACTGCAAAGAAGTTATGCTGTGCCAGCTCCAAGTGTAAGCCTCAGAAAGCTTTGCACACTTCTACTCTCTCTCAGACTCTGCCTGTGTGCAGTGGGTAAGTGGGTAAGTACTCCTGGAAGTTGAGAGACCCTCTGGATCAGAGACCCAGCCAGCACCTAGGGGATCCAGTAAGGACTGCAAGTGTTGAGGGGCCCAGTCAAGGTCAGCTGAGCTTGATCCACGTTAGAAGAAGCATTCAGCTGACCCACAGAATTATGAGCATTAATAAATAGGGGTTGTGTGAAGCCACAAAGTTTTGGAAGGATTTATTATGCAGTGAAAGGTAACTGATCGAAAGTAAGATTTAAATATAGACTGTATAGTAGACAATATGCAATCAATGTAAGTTTCCAGGGCATGATACTGGTATTGTGGTTACACAGAAGGTTGTCCCTACACATAGGTGATAAATACTGACATATTTAGAAGCCTAGTATGATGATGTCTGCCCCTCCAAACATAAATCTGTGTATATAGAGAAAGTAAATGTGGCAGAATGTTAATAGTAAACCTAAGAGTTTTCTTTAATGTTCTTTGCACTAATCTGCTCATTTGAGATTTTTCAAAATATACAGTTAGAAAGAAAAATAACCCACCTATCTCCAGAACACGGTGATGCTGAGTATTTATCTGGGAGCCTAGCACACCATCTAGCAGTGAACAGATCCTTCTCAAGCCTTTTTTCCATCCTCCCCCCACCCATCCATTTGTACTGATAATGACTACTGTTTCTGAGGCTTCCCCGATAACAGCAGGTAAAAAATTTGCCTGCAATGCAGGAGACACAGGAGATACAGATTCAGTCCCTGAGTGAGCAAGATCCCCTGGAGAAGGAAATGGCAACCACTCCAGTATTCTTGTCTGAAAAAACCCAAGGACAGAGGAGCATGGCAGGCTGCAGTCCATGCATGCGTGTCTGCAGGCATGCTAAGTCGCTTCAGTTGTGTCTGACTCTTTGCCAGCCAGTGGATTGTAGCCCTGGTGGGCTGCAGTCCATAGAGTCGAAAAGAGTCAGACATGACCAAGCGACTAAGCACAATTGTTGCTGAAAAGGGAGGCAGAACAGAAAGTACAGTAAACCAGAGGCATACTCTGGTAGAGTTAAAAGAAAGACTCATTCATAGGTAAGAAATGTTTAAAAGTAGCAAGCAATCACTGAGGTTTTCTCCCTGATATACTCAGAAAAAAAAAAAAACTATGCCAAGCAGGCTGGAGCATGAAAAGAGAAAAAGCTTTGCCAAGAAACATGGGCAGGTCTTTGAATTATTTTGTGTTAGAAAACAAATATTCATGTGTTTCTCTATTTTAAGGGATTTCTCCAACGCCTACAAATGAGAAGAGTATCTTGTATTACATCTCTTCTCCCTGAAAATCCCTCAAGATTCTTACCAATAGAGCGGAAATCCGTTTTTTCACAATTGGATGAAAACCTCCATTTTTCAATTTGAATTTTCCTCCAAGTGATATGCAGCAATTATTAACGCTGTGTATTGACTTATATGAACCAACCCAAGGGCCTAGGTTCAAAGAATACAGTTTTCTGAGCTGAAATTCAAGGACCTTGGCTTTCCTGTGCCTTAAGTCTGCTTAACAATGAAAAGCAAACAAAGCCTGCACTGTTCCTGATATAAAAAAAGTAACCTAGGTGGAGCAATTAATTTTTTAGAACAATCTCTACAAATCTATTAAAATTTCTTTGACTTCAAAAAGCTCCAATCAAGCATCCCCAGGACTTCTATTGTCAGGTGAGAGAAACATTCAACTTATATAAGAGAGGAAAGAAAATGTCTCATGGTACTATACCTTTAACGAGTTGGGCTTTCTCATCCATCAAAACCAAATGTTCAATGCAGCAGAAATATTTGTTAAGGCATCATTTGACTCAAAGCCAAACCTATGCCCACTTTTTCTTATACAATCCCTCAGCTCTCCAGCCCACAAACCCCAGGACGTCTCAGACTACAGTTTGAACCTAGCACTTTAAGTTCAAATGGTTGTGCAAAAGCAAGAAGGGATCACATACAGGGAGAATCTTCCAATGGTTCCACAAACTTGATCCAGAGAAAATCACCAGGCTGTCATGTTTTCAAGGGAACTTTTATGTTCAAAGACAATTCTGTGCACATTAATTCTCAAAATTGTTCATCGACACTGTGAAGACAGCTGCTGAATGGCAGGCTTTCCTGGCCCACATCTGCATGTATCTGTCTGGTAGAAGGACTAGATAGCAGCCTACCTGGGTGCAGGTCTGGTTCAGCCACCAAGTCCCCGCTCACTGGTTACTGAAAGTGTTAACTGTTTAAAGCATAGATTGATTGATACGGTCATTGAGAAAACATCTATTGAGGAAATTTTGCATGCCAAATCTAGAATGGGGAAACACAGCTAAAGCGGATATGGTGCCTAGTCCCTTCCCATAAGAAGCTCATAAACTAACAGAGATGCACAGTACAAAGACATTAGACAGGCAGGAGCAGAGAGCTCTGAACAGGTCAATCACTTGAGTCTGGACATGAATCCAGGCTCTTCCACTTGGTTGGGTGACTTTGGGCAAATTTTATTTAATCTCTCCAAGCTTAGTTTCCTTAGCTATAAAGTAGGAATGGTAACCACACCTCTTACATTGAGTTATTGTCAGAATCAAATGGGATAATACATATTACAATGTGTGTTAGCTGCTCAGTCGTGTCCAACTCTTTGCAACCCCATGAACCGTAGCCCACTAGGCTCCTCTGTCCATGTTATTCTCTAGGCAAGAATACTGGAGTGGGTTGCCATTTCCTTCTCCAGGGGATCTTCCCAATCCAGGTATTGAACCTGGGTCTCCCGTATTGCAGGCAGATTTTCTACTGTCTGAGCCACAGGGAAACCCAATATATAATAAGTTACTACACATGCCAATAAACTTTTGATAAATGTTGGCTATGATTACTATTCTTTACATCTTTTTGGGTCCTTTATGACCTTGAGATTATAATTAGCTTTGACCTGGAGTAAGAAATTTAACATCTCTGGGTCTTTATCTGTTAAATGAAAGGGTATAGCTAAGAGATCTCTAAAAATCCTTCCAGTTCTAGAACATTAAACAGCTCTATGGGACTTCCCTGATGGTCCAGTGGTTAAGAATCAGCCTTTCAATACAGGGAATGCAGGTTTGATTCCTAGTCGGGGAACTAATATTCTACATGCCTTGGAGCAACTAAGCCCAAGAGCCACAATTAGAGACCCCGTGCGCTGCATAGCGCAACAAAGATTCTGCATGCCACCACCATGACCTGACCCAGCCAAATAAATAAATAAATTTTAAGGTATGTTAAAAAAATTTTAAAGACTCTATGATTGAGCTTATATGATTTCATATGTGCCTCAGTATCACTGCTTAGATAAACTGGCACAACAAAACAACAGTCAAATAAACCACCTTTATCTGGTGACTGAATCTTTTTTCCCTTCCGTTCCTTTCATCTCTTAGCCTACCTATGCACATATGGAATGTGCACAGGAATGAGTCCCCAGAGAGGAAAAACAGGCAGGTCCAGGGAAAGCCAGGTCACTGCCCTCTTCCTTTAGGCTGGGTGAAAGGGAAAGTGTTAGTCGCTCAGTCGTATCAGACTCTTTTGCGACCTCATGAACTGTAGCCCGCCAGGTTCCTCTGTCCATGGGATTCTCCAGGCAAGAATACTGGAGTGGGTTGCCATGCCCTCCTCCAGGGGAATCTTCGGGATGGAGGGATGGTAACCCAGTCTCCTGCACTGCAGGCAGATCTGGCTTTCAAAATACAATCAGCAGAGCTGCAATGAATGAGCAGATTCATTCATTCGCTCACACAATACTGAAGGAAGATGGCCTTCCTGTACTCCCAGGGCACCTCAATTTGTCCCATATGCCACTCCCCACCCTGCCATCTTATCTGCCTTCGTCAGCAACTAAACTGACTGCATGCTGAGACTTTGTCATGCTAACTTTGCATCCTCAGTCCCAACCCAGTGCCTGCAATGTGGCAGATGCCTAATGACTTAATAATTAACTAAAATTCATACTGCCTTCAGAAACAAAGCCATACATTTGCAAAGTGACTAGGCATTTTGAGGTGCAGGCCTAAACCTCTCAGGATCCTTCACAGAGGGTCACCGATCCAGTAGTGTCAAGAAATAACTGTGTGATCTGGGGTAGGAGGGGTGAGGGAGGATCATTTCCGTTTCCTCTTTTTAAAAAAATATTTATTATTATTATTGCTTTGCATTGGGTGTTAGTTGCGACATACCGGGCTTTCCTCTCAGGCTCTCTAGTTGTGGCACGAGGGCTTTAACTGCCCCGAGGCACATGGGATCTTAGTTCCCCAACCAGGGATCAAACTAAAATCCTCTGCATTGCAAGGTGAATTCTTAACCATTGGACCACCATGGAAGTTCATCAGTTTCCTCTCTGATAAAATGAGGATTAGATCACAGGTTGGCAAACTATGGCTCCTGGGCCAAACCCAGCTCAGCTTATGGTCCCCTCCAGTTTAGGGCTATTTTTACATTTATTTAAGGGTTATAAATGCAAATAAAGAATAACATCCATCAGAGAACCCCTACACTTATGTGGTTCTCTATACCTAATGTGTTTACATTCTGACCCTTTACAGAAAAAAGCTTGCAGACTCTGGATTAGATGTGACTAACTCACACACACACACACACACACACACACACACACACACACACACACACACACGGTTCCTTTAAACCTGGACATTTTTGCAGTCTCATTCTGCTTGATCAGCCCCATTCTGGCTCCGTGTACCAAGCATTCCCAAGTCTCAACCAGTACACACAGCGGGAGCTCAATTGTCATTTGTCTAACTGAATAAATGGATTCTGCATCAGTAACCCTAAGAACTAAATCCCCCACCGAGAGGGTAAATTGGGTCAATGTGTATCAACTGAAGCCCTAATAGATGTCCCCAGCATTCGCTTGCCACAGCAAGGGGACGGAGCAGCAGCCCACTGGCTCATTGGATGACAGTGGCACCAAAACTGACCCAGAGCTCAGATAACCAGGATTAAGACTCACCTTGCTTCACCAAATAAAAAATACATTTAGCCATCCCCTGCACAAACCCCTTGGATAAATTATAAAGCTATCAAGAAGTAGCTATCGAAACAAAGATCATCTCAACAGATTATCTTAATAGCCATGGACCCAAGAGAGGAAATCCCACCCAAAATAAGGCACATAGAACAATTTAGCTCACCACATTCTCTTTCCCTCTGTTGTTAAGGATACATAATACCAAAACAAGAAATTCAAACATTTATGTCAGGGCAGCAAGCCAAGGAAAGCCTAGAATATATGATCCTATTAACACTAATGGAAGTTGAAGCAAGCTAACAGAGACAATAAAGCCTGCCCCCGCTCTCACTACACGTACATTTCCAAAACAAACAGCCAGCAATTATTCTTTTAATGTTCCTTCTCTGTACATCCATAATTCACTCCTGGGCATATACCTCTTGCTGATTTCAAAGTACAGGCTTCTGGTTTTTCTTTTTTTCCCATCTTGCCTTCACTCTTCCTGCTTCTGGATGCTTACAGAGGACCTTCCAGAATGGGCCTGGGGGTGCTTTCTGTGATCCCTCAGTTGAACATCCTCAGCACGTGCCACACATGGCAACCACCACCTCCTTCATCAGACTGAGCCTTAGGAATCACCAAATTATCTCGGGTTTCCGCCCTCTCCATTCTCCTCTAAAGAGGACAGTTGGAACTCTCCCTTCTCCCAGCTGGCCGAGAAAGCTCCCCCACACCCAGTGACACGGTGGACTCATACATCTCACTCCCACCCCCAGTCCCCGGCACCATGTTCCTGATATACTGAGCTGGAAGCTTAAAAACAACAGCAACAACCGCCTGTATATCTTAAACTTACTTCCAAAAACCAAAGGACAGAAGAACAGTTTAAATTTGAAATCTTTTCCTGACTTATTAGGTAAGCTTTTTCCAATAGGCAAGACAGATAGACAGTGACCCACTGCCAACCTCTGCATGAACTTCAAAAAAAAAAAAAAAGAAAGAAATCCCATTCCTTCTCAGAGTCTTGTTATTCTCATGAGTTTCTCAACCATTAAAAATGGGTTTAATCTCATTTGGCATCTTTGCTTGAAAGGTTAAGAATCCAACAACTCGGATTATATTATTGAAGCTCTGAGTTCCCCCTGCCCCTAGGGAAGAATCCTGCAATGACTGTTCTCTGATACCAGGAGCAAACAGCTGCACCTATATTTTCTGGAAATGCCATCACTGTAACCCCTGCTGGGGGACCCAGCACAGACCTGAGTACTTATTTCTAGCTCTTCTACCTGTTGAGCATGGGATCCAGACCCTCCGTAGCATCAAAAGATAATCATCACTTGGTTAAAAAAAAAAAAATCCCTGGAAAGCATCTAGGTAATTAATGTACAGACCCCCTCCAACATAAGATAAATCTAATATCTACTGATTTTGTCTCTATAAAAGATTTTGCAGGCTATTCATTAATATTTGCATAAAGAAAAGAGACTCACATGTGCCTTTTTAAAAACATACCTGTCTGTTTGGCTATGCCAGGTCTTAATTACAGCATGAAGGATCTTAGTTCTTGAACCTGGGCCCCTGTATTGGAAGCATGGAGTCTTAACCACTGGACCACGAGGGAAGTCCCCCACATGTGCCTTTTGAATGTGACATTTCATGGGAAGGTTTAAGGTGATTCAGGTAGGAGTTAGAAAACACAGTGGACTACTCAGATATTATTATCAAGTGCATATGGAAAAATGCACATTAATGCTGAAAATACACTACAGCTTATTCTTTTAACAGTGCATAATCATCTTACATCACCCAGACTGGATGAATCACAGCTGGAATCAAGATTGCCGGGAGAAATATCAGCAACCTCTGATATGCAGATGATACCACTCTAATGGCAGAAAGGAGAACTAAAGAGCCTTTTGACGAAGGTGCAAGAGGAGAGTGAAAATGCTATCTTAAAACTCAACATTCAGAAAATGAAGATCCTGGCATCTGGTCCCATCACTTCATGGCAAATAGATGGAGAAACAATGGGAACAGTAACAGACTATTTCCTTGGGCTCCAAAATCACTGTGGATGGTGACTGCAACCACAAAATTAAAAGATGTTTACTCCTTAGAAGAAAAGCTATGACAAACCTAGACAGCATATTAAAAAGCAGAGACATTACTTTGCCAACAAAGTGGGGAGTGGGGTGCCATCAAGCATGAAAATATAGAGTTTGGTTTTGGCATAATAAGTATCATCTTTCTTCAGTTCTAAAACATGTTTTCTTACCTTCTGCTGCTGCTGCTGCTAAGTCACTTCAGTCGTGTCCGGCTCTGTGCGACCCCATAGACGGCAGCCCACTAGGCTCCCCCATCCCTGGGATTCTCCAGGCGAGAACACTGGAGTGGGTTGCCATTTCCTTCTCCAATGCATGAAGGAGAAAAGTGAAAGTGAAGTCGCTCAGTCGTGTCCGACCCTCAGTAACCCCATGGACAGCAGCCTTCCAGGCTCCTCCGTCCATGGGATTTTCCAGGCAAGACTACTGGAGTGGGGTGCCATTGCCTTCTCCATTCTTACCTTCTGGCAGCTTGTAAATCAGGATGCATTTTGCAATGGATGGCATCTTGGCATTGTGTTATTTGGAACTTTCTCTTCCTTCCTTCCTCAGTGGTACACAGAAAAGTCTTACATGCTAAAAATAATGGCATTGGGACATCCTTGCTGGTCCAATGGTTGAGAATCTGCTTTGCAATGCAGGGGACTTGGGTATGATCCCCAGTCGGGGAACTAGGATCCCACAGGCTATGGGGCAACTAAATCTGTGTACCACAGCTAGAGGAGGCCATGTGCTGCAACTAGGAAAGGCCCATGCATGGCAACAAAGACCCAGCACAGCCAAGATTTAAAAAACTAAAAAATATTTTTTAAAAAATAATGGTGTCATAGATTTAGTGAAATATAACCATTTGATGTGGCTGTAGTAACAAGGGTTGGAAAGACAACTGTAAAATTGCACTGAATTTTCCCAAGAGTAGAAACAATAAGAGAGGCTGGGCTTTTTAGGGGCTTCCCTGGTGGCTCAGCTGGTAAAGAATTCATCTGCAATGCAGGAGACCCTGGTTCGATTCCTGGGTCCAGATGATCCAGTGGAGAAGGGATAGGCTACCTACTCCAATATTCTTGGGCTTCCCTGGTGGCTAAGACAGTAAAGAATCCACCTGCAGTGTGGGAGGCCTGGGTTTGATCCCTTAGTTGGGAAGATCCTCTGGAGGAGGGCATGGCAATCCACTCCAGTATTCTTGCCTGGAGAATCCCCATGGACAGAGGAGCCTGGTGGGCTATAGTCCATGCGGTCGCACACAGTCAGACACGACTGAGCAACAGCACAGTACAAGTGGAGTGGCTATTTCTCTCACAATGGTTGCTCCTTCTCTAAAAGCAGCCCACAGGCCAGTCTATGCTAAATAAATGTCCTTCTGCCCACCACCGATTGGTCCAGGGGTGGTCACATGATCCCAAGTGAGTCAATCATTACTCTAAGATTTTTTTACTCGAGCCAATGAGAGTGTAGAGGCTTCCCTGGTGGCTCAGTGGTAAAGAATCTGCCTGCCAATTCAGGAGACCCGGCTTCAATCCCTGAGTTGGGAAGACCCCCTGGGGGAGGAGGAAATGGCAACCCAGTCCGGTATTCTTGCCTGGGAAATCCCATGCACAGAGAAGCCTGGTGGGCTACAGTCCACTGTGTCACAAAGAATTGGACACAACTTAGCAACTGAGTGTACACACAGGCACCCAGCAAGAGTGCACGTCAGTTTGTCTCTGGTGTTAGCCACAGTGAGATTTAGAGTTCAGGAGCAATCCATGGGCATGCTCCCTGCCATGGAGGAGAGAATCAAAGGCAAGAGATGGAGCCTTGACATCATTTGAGTCCGTGTGTGGCTCATATTAGCTACATGCTCACCAAACTCATTTCTTTTTCTTCTAAGGCCTTATTTCTCAGCCTCCTTTACCATTAGGTGGGGTCATGTACTGAGTAATAACTGATAGAATGAGGCCAGAAGTAATATAAACTACTTTCAGACCTGGCTCATGAAAACCTGCCACATGAGATGCTCCAAGCTTCTTCTCCATCTGCAGATTAAGAGGAGAGCGCTCTGAGATACCTAGAGGAGAAGGGAACTACAAGATGGCAGGAGCCTGACATGTTATAGAAAGTGGCCTAACTAGGACCTGGTGAATAAACATGAAACAAACTTCATTTGTGTTAAGCACTGATATTTAGGGGGATTATTAGAGCAATTACCTGCTTTAATCTTCCTTGGTTCCAGGTATACCCATCCCTCCCCTGGTTACATGAAACACCCCACTATTCTTCCCATAAATTCCCTCTTCACCCAAACTAGTTGGAGCTGGATGTCTTTCCTTTACAACTTGAAGAGTTCTGGGAAATGAACCACAATCATTTGAAATGGCAAGAAGATAGACTGGTAAGCAACAGTCCCTAAGTGTCTAGGGAACACTAGAAAATTTCTCAGAACAGAGTAATAAGTTCAACAAACTAATGGCAAATCACAAGACTCTTTCCAGTGTCCAAGAGCTTCCAGCTCTAAACTCATAAGCCACTGAGAGTGAGATCCTCTCTCCAATCCCCTTCTACTACCAGAGGCATGTATAAAGTTGTTAATAGCCATGCTTTAGGGTATATACACTCATGAGTTCACACCCACCTAGAATCCTAGCAAGCAAGATAAATGTCACTTATCACACAGAGTCAGCCCTGCTGTCCCCAGACTTATTGGGAAATGGGTCCACAAGCAACTTTGAGAAGTCATATAACTACCCTGCACCTCAGAGCTCTGGGTATGAGAATATAAGGCTGACCAGAGTTTTCAAAAACAAATATTCAAGACTCAACAAAGCTTAAGGGAGCATTTATAAGACTGCAAATGAAAAGATTACAAAAATAAACAGAAGAGCGATGCCATAAATGCCTGCATCAGCAAGGAAAAGTTCTGCCTGAACTGGGAGCCAGCGATGACGGAGTATGCATCCTGCTCACTTTCGAGAAATGTCTCTCAATGAGCCAAGATTTATAACAAGCACTGACGTCTATCATGCATTCTAGGAGCTAGTTACAGAGCACTTTTGCACTACACATCGAGTAATCTGACTCTCACAAGGACAGTAGGAAGCTGGGATTGTCATCAGTTCTTTATTTACAGCTAAGAACATAGGCTCAGACAGGTCAAGAGCTCAGAGCCCCAGGCTTTGTGGTTTGAGCCAAGACTTGAGCTCCCGTTTCCTGACCCCACATCCGCTGTCCATTTCGTTGTCCCCCAAACAATGGAACGTAGAGAGGGCCCAGTTGGAGGAGACTTTTCCCAATGCCATAACAACCATCAACCCACTTGGAGGGTGGTTTTCTTTGCTTTGTGCAGCCATATGTGGGAACNGGTGCCACTCACCAAATACCCAGCAAATGCAGGACATGCCATTCGAGGGTCTTGTCTGCTCATCGTGGCCGCCCCAGGCTGGACAGCAATGGGACACCAGGTCACCAGAAGAATATGCTCACGCATGGAACTGCATTTCCAGTGTATGCATATATATGTGCGGACGTGTGTGTATGCGCGCGTGTGCCTGTGTGTGAGCCTGCAAAGTAGAAAACACCAGTTCATCCTGTTCGTACTAAGCGTGTTAAAGAAATCAGATTTTGTAACCGAGAACACATTTGTTTTTTCTTAAAAAGGAACATTGAAAGTCTTCAAAAATTGCTACGGTACAAAAAAGGGGTGTGTGTGTGTGCGTGTGTGTGTGTATCTGTGTGTCTTTATATATGTATATATGTATATTAACCAGAAATAGCGACTCTACAGAAGAGATGCCCACTCCTGTTTTCCGTAAGTTTACTCCTCACGGTTCGCTTGGCTTCGGCTTTGTCACCAAGTCTCTCGGATCAGTACATGGCACATAATGGTATTATTGGCACAGGTTCAGAATCGAAGTACAAACTCCAGCTTCTGGTGTGTCCTCCTGCCCTTTTTCTGTCTCCGGTTCCTTCTGTTGGGTCTTCTGTTTCCCAAAGGAGCTCTGGGAGAAGGCAGTCCCCCATAGGCGTCAGCATTTTTATAAAAATATANAAAAATAAAAATCAATCTGACTTTGGTATTGCTCAAAATGCACTCTATGCATGGTGATGTCCATGCATAGAGTCATCTCTTGAGTCTTTGGCAAGGGTGTTTGCTATGACCAGTTTAGTCTCTTGACAAAACTCTGTTAGCCTTTGCCCTGCTTCATTTCATACTGCAAGGCCAATCTTGACTGATAGTCCAGGTTTCTCTTGACTTCATACGTTTGCAGTCCACTATCTTATGATTAAAAAGACATCTTCCTTTTAATGTTAGTTCTAGAAGGTGCTGTATGTCTTCATAGAATTGGTCAACTTCAGTTTCTTCCACATCAGTGGTTGGAGCATAGATTTGGATTTCTGCAGTGTTGAATCGTTTGCCTTGGAAAAAAACTGAAATAATATTGTCATTTTTATGATTGCACCCAAGTACTAAAGGAAATTAAGAGCCTCTTGATGAAAGTGAAATAACAGAGTGAAAAAGCTGGCTTAAAACTCAACATGCAAAAACTAAGATCATGGCATCTGGTACCGTCACTTAATGGCAGATAGATGGGAGAATAATGGAAACACCGAGAGACTTTATTTTACAGGGCTCCAAAATCACTGCAGATGGTGACTGCAACCATTAAATTAAAAGACACTTGCTCCTTGGAAGAAAAGTTATGGCTAACCTAGACAATGTATTAAAAAGCAGAGACATTACTTTGCCAACAAAAATCTGTCTAGTCAAAGCTATGGATTTTCCAGTAGTCATGTATGAATATGAGATTTGGACCATAAAGAAAGATGAGTTCCAAAGAATTGATGCTTTTGAACTATGGTGTTGCAGAGGATTCTTGAGAGCCCTTTGGNGCAGAGACATTACTTTGCCAACAAAAATCTGTCTAGTCAAAGCTATGGATTTTCCAGTAGTCATGTATGAATATGAGATTTGGACCATAAAGAAAGATGAGTTCCAAAGAATTGATGCTTTTGAACTATGGTGTTGCAGAGGATTCTTGAGAGCCCTTTGGACTGCAAGGAGTCCAACCTGTTCATCCTAAAGGAAATCAGTCCTGAATATACATTGGAAGGACTGACGCTGAAACTCCAATACTTTGGCCACCTGATGCGAAGAAATGACTCATTGGTAAAGACCCTGATGCTAGGAAAGATTGAAGGCAAGAAGAGAAGGGGAGGACAGAGGATGAGCTGTTTAGATGGCATCACTGACTCGATGGACATGAGCTTGAGCAAGTTCCAAGAGTTGGTGATGGACAGGGAAGCTTGGCATGCTGCCGTCCATGGGGTGGACAAACAAAGAGTTAGACATGACTGAGCCATTGAACTGAACTGCATTTCAGACTCTTGTTGACCATGAGAGCTACTCCATTTCTTCTAAGGGATTCTTGCCCAAAGTAATAGATGTAGTGGTCATCTGAAATTAGAACTATGATGCAGTTCATTAAATGGAGATATTCACATCTGGGGAGTTTATTTATTGTCCAAACAGCAACTTCGTGGATTACAGCTATAAATTCAAAATGTGACTTTTTAGCAGAGATTGGATTGTGACAATTGGATTCAGTAGGTTTCAAAGGACTTCAATCATTGGCATCTGAAAATGTTTTCAACTCTGGGAAAATCTAATCATGTGCACCTCTACCTTTTCACAGGGCTGATAACACTATCACTTGGAAGAACGGGCATGGTCTTCAGAGACTATATAAAGCTTCTCTTGAAGATCCACACTCACTTTTCTCCAGAGTTCAGGGCTGTCNAAAAAACACTTAACGAAAATGTTGCTTCCAGCAGCCTCAGAGAACCTTGCCCAGACACGTGAAATGTTTCTGACTGGCACAGAGTGCATCATTAAAGGACACTGTCACCTCAAATCGGCAGAAAAGGCGAGACAAACGACGTAGACACACACACACACAAAATAAAACCCCACAAAACTTAACCTACTCAGAAGCACGCTCATCTTAAAAATGAATAGTGTGTGCTCGCCCAAGTGACACGAAATGTTCCAAAGTAGTGCGACCACATGAAATCACTGTCTCCATTTCTACCCACGCATCACCCCTTCCCACTCAAATCTCAGCACTCGGGCCGTATGTGACAGGACTGCAGTCTCCCACCACTGCCTTCCTCTGATTATTTTCCAAGAGCACTTCCCAACATCCTCTCCAACCCAGCTCCCTCTCCCAGTCTTCAAAAAGGTTGAGGGGAGTTGCGACTAGGGAATTGGCAAGCATCCGTCCTCTGGCGGGGGAAGGCTGCTGGAGTTGTTCTTTGCAGTGACCCAAATTGCAGACAGCGTTACGCTTAGCAGCGCTTGCGAGCAACCTTCCCAATCCTCCCGCCCCCATCTTCCCAAAAGAAAGCCTTGAGAACTAAGCGGGAGGAATAACTTGGTAGAATCATTTGAATAAATCACTTCAACTCACCTGGTTTGGGATTTTTCTCCCCACCCCAGGCATAAACAGAAAGGATGTGCGAATGAGTCACGCAAGCAATGGAGGGTATTGCGATGTCCTAAGTCCAAGGGCTGAAGTCAGTCCTTGCCCTGGTGCTGCTGCTACGCTTAGCTCAGCTGGAGCGAGCGGCAATCGCAAGCCTAGCAGCAGCGGGGGGGTGGATAGATCGTAGCACAATGAATGCAGTGGGGTTTTGCAATGACATCATCCCACTGTCCAAAAGGCCCCAATAGCCATGCTCAGGAGCAGTGCGTTCTGGGAATTGTAGTTCCCTCAAGGCCCGGCGGAACAGCCGGGCTATCCCCCGGAACTACAATGCCCAAAATGCGTCATGGTCGGACGCGCCCGGAGCGGGCGAAGGGAGCGAAGTGGACAAGGCCGCCATGTTAGGGGTGCTGGAAAGATTCCGCGGAGCCGGCTGAGGTTTTAGGGAACGCGGGAGCCGAGTGGTGGTGCAGAGGGGACAGTGAGAAGGAGGACAAGTCGGTCGGTGAGCCTGGGTTCCGAACCTGGGCACCGGGGGATGGAGGCGGCGTCTGGGGCCGAGTAGGACGTGTCCGGCTGGTGGCGGCCTGAGAGGCCGAGTGGGTCTCTGCCTTACGGTCCTGCAGGAGTTGCGGAGGTCGTCTACGCCTCTTGCCCCATCTTATGACAAAGGGATTGAGTGAGTCAGTTTACTTTTGGTTTCAGAGCATCAAATTGATCCGCTGACAGGATAGAAGGGGCGGTTGTGTTTTTCCTCGGGGAGTAGGGTGCGCTGCGGGGATCCTGGGTGACGACCCCATAGCCTTTCGTCGCAGCCTTTAGCCTACGGAACTGGGCTGTCCCTCCCAGATTTTTTTTTTTTAATTGTTTTGTCATTCTCCAACCTTCCTTACTCCTTTCCCAAGGTGTTGGACCCTCATTGGTCTTTCATGCAGAAATGATTTGCAAAAGGTTCCCAAGATACCGATGTTGAAAGGTAGCTAAGAGGGAACGGCGCTTTGGCCCCGCAGTAAAGAAAACACAAAGTCCCTGTTTAAAATGACATCTTCATACTTGCCAGCGAAGGCAGGGAGACGTTAAAAGGGAATACTGATGATCGCCCTGTTGACGGCTGGAGATTGGTTACTAAGTAAGAGGGTTCTTGAATAAACCTAGAGTGAATACTAAAATTACTGTCCAGACGGGATCTTCAGGACCATGGACCACCAACTTATTTTTAAAATACAATTAGTGTTTAATTTGTAGAACTCTATATATACCACTACTTTAGCAACTAATTTGCTTTCAAACTAAGGAGCTGAAACTAGTCATTGGTCTTTCAATTTGTTTTGCCCAGTATCTCAAATGAATTTATTTTTTCTCCAGTTGTGTTATTAAAACAATGCTGTATGTTTGTTCTTTTTCAGAGTCTGTCTACATTATGAAAAGATGAGAAATTTTCTTTGTTCCTGAAGGTGTCGGAAGGTCTAAAAAGGCTGATATATCAGTGATGTTTTTCTCCTTTCCTTTTGCATATTATCCTGAAAACATAACATCACTTTGAGTCAGTAGGGGTATGCACTTCACTTGTTAGGAGTTAAAGTTATAGCTGATAAATGGATTATTGTATCAAGGAAAAACTAGGCATAGATGACAAAAACATGGTCAAAACATTTCTCAGATGTATGCAGATGATAATTATGAAAACAGTTTTGTAAAGAATGATCTTACATATTGTCCTGTTTCTAAGAACAAGTCAGATGAATGGCTTTCATTTTTAAACAGGGGTAGTATGTGTTGGTCTCAGTTTTGCGTGGAGCTCATGGAATTATTTGTTATTCAGAAATACCTTCTTTACAAGTAATGTTGGTAAGTATAGGAAAAGAAACAAAATGTGTACTGTTTTCTTTGTGATCTGTTTCTTTGTATAACTATAGACATGTTTTAACCTTAAGAGAGAAAAGAGACTGAACAGATTTACATTTAGGCTTCCTTTCAAACTCATACAAATTATTTTTAGGAATTGGTGTCTCATATGAACTTATCTTGTTCATTTTATAAGAGACTTCTTTATATAAGCAATAACCTCCTCAATTCAAGTTACTATAAAAAAAAATTTGTTGGGGGTGGGGGAACCCAGCAGATTTCTCCGAAACATTGTATGAGAGAAATGAGATCTGTATAATATAGTGATTTCTGTAATTTGTCATGTGTTTGGGTAGTTAGAAATTTTTTTCAGCCTTTTATCTAATGGGCATCAAGCCATAAAGAAATGAAATCTAGTTACTGTCTCAAAAAACAACTCCCTGACCCTTAACTTTTAGGAAAAAAAATTATGTACTCTATGTGGATATTTTGTTTAAAAAATTAGTATTACAAGAGTTGATGATGCCAACTTCTGAAAGAATAACATCAGTGTTCCAGAATTAAAACTGTGTTAGGGACTTCCTTGTTGATCCTGATTAAGCCTCCACCTCCCAATGCAGCAGGTGCAGGTTTACCAGCTGGCTCAGTTGCAAAGAGTCCACCTGCCAGTACAGGAGATGTGGGTTTGATCCCTGTGTCTGAAAGATCCCTGGAGAGGGAAATGGCAGCCCTTTCCAGTATTCTTGCTGGGAAAATACCATGGACAGCAGAGCCTGGGGGGCTCTAATCCATGGAGTCTTAAAGAGTCAGACACAACTGAGCAGCAGCAGCAGGGAACTAAGATCCCACATGCTGGGAGGTGTGGCCAAAGTAAAGAAAACTGAGAAGTGCAGTTAGGAAAGCCTTACATAGAGAAACCTACTTTCTTTTTATCTCAAAACAGAATTCGGACATTGATTTGTATTATAGATAGCTCATTAAAGAGTACTGAGTTAGTTGTTAGGTCAAGGGTTTTCTCAATAGGGTCAAGTGTGTGGATCACCTGTGGAACTCTAGATATGTGAAGCTATTTCCCACCCATTCACCCAGCTGAATTATTTTTGTTCAGGGTTGTCACCAGCTGTTGTATATCTTTAAAACACTATAGGTGAGTTTATAGCAGTAGGTAGAGCAGCCTTCTACATCCCAGATTTGTAGCTTTTTGTGGTGTGTGACATGGGTAATAAAGTTTTGGCCAAGATTTTAGGTTTATTAATATATTCATAAATGAATTTTCAAGATGTGTAGATGACCTAAGGATTAATTTATGCATGGTAGAGGGAGGGGCATCAATTTTACCTTAAGAATACCATAATATCCTGACTTCTTGAATATTTCTTTGAGTGAAATTTAGTCTAAGAAACTGATCGCAAAAGACACTTAACAGTAAGCTCAGAGCTATGACAAACTTACGGTTAGTTATTCAGATAATTAAACAAGTATCTAGACGGAATCAACAAAATATTTGAATTTCTGAAAATAATTTTTCTTTAAGTCCTTGCTCTCAATCCTAATTTTTAAAAATTATTGATGATCTGTAGTATTCTTGGTATTTGGGTACCTGATATATAAAGAGAATATCTTTTTTAGCTGCAAATTCTTTGACATTACTAAATTTGTGATCTTTACATTCAAAATCATGTAACATCCTTTTTATCCGTATCTACTAAAGAATAAAGACAGAACAAATATATGAAAATTTTAAAGCAACACCAAGAGTCAAACACTTCGTGAGTCCTTTTATAAAAGGAGATCCTCTTAAAGGTGGTATGTGAAGACTGACTTTAATGTTTTGGATAGTATTAATGGCCTATCTGGGTTCCTGCTGCTTCAGTGTCTGATCTGTTTTGAATGGCTTGCTAATTTATAGGAAATTTGTAACATTCTAAGTCTCAGGGATGATAGGGAAGATTAAACAAAGTTATGTAAAGCATTTAGTAGAGGACTTTGGAACATGTAAATTTTTTGTGGGCTTTTTTTTTAAGTTTTTAAAAAGTAGTCTCTAAGTACCTAGGACCCAAGGACAGGGATTACCTTAGATGAACTCTTCTCACAGTTTGTTGGTAAGTCAAACTTGTATGACCAAATTCTTAAGAAAGTATAGTTCCAGTTTCTCCTTTGATAGATAAGACAATGTTTTTCAGCCCATACCACGTAAGGAATGTAAAATTCCTATTACTGTTTTCATGGTAGTGCCTGGGGTAGCTGAAGTTAAAAAAATTACATAACAATAAAATTTTGTTTGTATACTTGTATAGTTTGAAAAACCCTCAATTGGTTATGAAAATTAGGCCCTGTCTTCATTGAGAATCAATGTAGTTAGTTAATTCTCTAAAAGGTGATGTCCCAAATTATGAAAAATGTTAGACTTGTTTCATGCTTGCAGAGATCTAAAATAATGCTTTGATATTTCAAGCTATGAAATTTGAGAAAGCAACTATCAGTTATATTGTCTGCCTTTCTTTATCTCTTCCAAAATAAAATCAATTTTCTTAACCATTCTCAGACATGAAATGCCAGCAATCCAAAGGTGATGTAAACCCCAGCAGTTACAGTAAGAATTATTTTAAGTTGGTCCCAGAATTAAGACAAGAAAACTTAAGGGGGAAAATGAAAAACATTTTACCAAAATTATCATATTGGATAGCCTTATATTGAGTTAAATGTTTTCTACACCATTTATTTTTAAAGTGGACACAGATAAGCATGTTACACAGGATTCAGCATTTGGAATTTCTCAGGAAGATTTTTAACTTATTCTGGAAACTAATATTTCATAGTTACACATTTTACTTTAACAGCANTATTGAGTTAAATGTTTTCTACACCATTTATTTTTAAAGTGGACACAGATAAGCATGTTACACAGGATTCAGCATTTGGAATTTCTCAGGAAGATTTTTAACTTATTCTGGAAACTAATATTTCATAGTTACACATTTTACTTTAACAGCATTCAGAAAACTGAAACATATGTTTTCTAGTCTTGTTGACCCACTGTTGTTTTTGTAACAGGTTGATATAATTGTAGCTGCCGTGCCAGAAAAATGAGCCTTCCATGATTTTTATTTCTCAGTTTTTAGTAGGATAATTTGGATAATTAAAGTGGCACTAGAACAACATTTCTTTGCAAGAATAAGTATATGAAGCTGAACTTAATCCAATATAAATATGTTCATGAATATAGCCACTTAAGGGAACTGCAGAGATGTACAGTTTTAAGCAATTATGTAAGTAGGTCCATATAATTAGTAATTCACTTACAGACTCTTTATAGTACTGTTTTTGAACTTGCTGTAAAGGTTAGTCCTCAGTGAGTTCTGTCTTAAAACATTTTAGGAAATGTTCATCAAAATCATCTATTTACTCCTAAGCCATGGTTTGGTGAACTTGGCACATAGGTGCTTATAAATGAAATAGCCTGGGAATTTGTTTGAGTTACTCCACCTCGATAAGGTAAAGTTCAGGAACCATAACCCTTGACATAATCTAAATGATCTTTTTTTTTCCCCCACCTTTGAGCCAAAATAAAACTCAGCTTTCCTCCTTCCTATTCCTGTACCATCAGACCATTAATACAGTATTAAGCAGAATCTTTCATAATGTCTTGGGAGTTGTCCACATTGAACTGGAGAGCATTTATGCTATTGACTCAATGTTAGTATATGTAGAGGCATTTCCTAGTGAATGTTTCATAGTCTTTTAAGATAGAAAAATTACAGAAAACAATTTAAACGTTAAACCTGGTGAAATAAAGCAGTTGCTTAAGTGGCAATGTATAAAAGTATATTGCAAATAACAGTAACATAATAGAGCACTTTATTGCAATTGCTTAACTGCAGCTAAGCAGCATCTTACATAAGTGTGATATAAAAGACCCGTATCGGTCCTGTGCTATTTCAGTGGAATACTTTTCTAGTAATGGGATGCATGCAAAAATTGATAATGTATTGAAAATTAAGTGCTGTTTTTGGTGATGAACTTTACAATTATTTATTTTACATTTGACAATCTCAATGGAAGAATGCCATTTCAACTCTTGTTTACTGTTGGTATCTTTAATGTTAGGCATTACGCCTTTTGAATTTCAGTCCCATGGCTGTTCTGTTTTCAGTATTCATGTTTGTGAATTCAGACAAACAGACATTCAGACACATGTTTGTGTCTTTCTAAAATTGTTTGCTTGTTTCTTAATAGTTCTGAGATGAACAGTTTTTGTTGCATCTCGTCTGGCAATGTATTTGCCAAAGATGTGTCCTGGATTTTCTTGTTTTCCAGATAAACTCTGCTCACTCATCTTCCTCATTCTTGAAACCTGTTTTGAATTTGTTGCTGTTTTGGGTTCTTGGATGCAAATTCTAAGATTAATGGAGTACTGAGAGGAAGCCAGATTTCAGGAGTTTGAAGGTTGAGTGAAGGGGGAGAGAAGTAGGTACCATATGTAGACAGCTTCTTTAAGAAATTTGGGTCCAAAAGAGGCAAGAAATAGTTGTTTACAGAGGGAATGTGGGATTAAAAGAGGGTTTGTATTTAAATCGTCCTACTTAGAGGTCAAAATCACTTTCTGTACTTCATGGCAGTCTGATTATTTCCCAAAGGAATCAAGACTTAAAAATTCTACCTTGCACTGAAATCGGGTCAGGAGGAAAGGGGGAAGAGCTCTGAAGTACTTTTGTGATTTTTTAATTTTTTTCCTCCGTGTTACTTGATGCTTTTCATTTGATTAATTGTTTTTCCTTCCCAGTTTTCACTTGTTTCATTTAACCAAACTTGTACTCCAGGACTGGAGAAGGGCATGGCAACCCACTCCAGTATTCTTGCCTGAAGAATCCTCACAGACAGAGGAGCCTAGTGGGCTACAATCCATAGGGTTGTAGGGTCGGACACAACTGAAGTAACTGAACTCGCACTCATGTACTCCAGGAATAGCGGTTTATATGACAGTTCCAAAAAAAGCATAGCAATGACTGTGAGCCTCAGCTTCTTTTGAAAAATGACATATTCATATTCCTTGGAAAAGGAAATGGCAACCCACTCCGGTATTTTTGCCTGGAAAAGTCCATGGACAGAGAAGCCTGGCAGGCTGCAGTCCATGGGGTTACATGATATAAGTGATATCTGCCCTTTATATTCCCATACATGCTTTGTCGTGTCTAACTCTTTGCTACTCCATGAATTGTAGCCCACTAGGGTTCTCTGTTCATGAGATTTTCCAGGCAATACTGGAGTGGGTTGACATTTCCTTCTCCAGGGGATCTCCCCAGCCCAGGGGTTAAATCTGTGTCTCTGGCATTGCAGGTGGGTTTTTTACCATTGAGCCACCTGGGAAGGCTGCCCTTTATACCTGTATCATTAATTCTTCCTAGCCCTGCTGCCTGGGATCCTCACAATCTCTTTTAGAAAAAAATGGTTGGTGCTCACTTGCACCCGGAGGTTAGACTTGAACAGGACGTGTCTGTTTCTAGCCCAGCTATGATTTTATCATTATACATTAGCTAGAGGAGGAGAAATCTGAATAGTCAAATTCTTTAGTGTCATTAAGCGAGAAAGGTATGATTCTGAAAATCCAGGAAAACATATATGGAGGGAAAAACAACTAATACTTTGGGGCAACCAGGCCCTTCACAAAAGGTGGTAAACCCAATTCTAACTGACAGGAACTAAATTTTCAATAACCTGAACTCATTCAGTTACTCAGTAATGTAAATGGGCTCCTGTTTCCCTCTGGGAGTTTTAACTGACAGAATAAGTGGAAAGATGTCAGCAAAAGAGGAAAACAAGCCAGATTTTGCATAATCAAAAAATGTAGAAAGTTGGTTACTTCTAGATTTTGGCACAGGAACACAATGTCCAAATGTTACCTCGCTGCGTTTCATGAGATTCACCAGAAGAAATGACCTGAGGTGTTTCCACGAAAAGACAAACTTGTGGTTACCCGTGAATTGCTGTCTGCTATGAGTTACTAGCCTCTGTGCACCCAGCAAGATGCCCCGTTTTAGGCTAAAACTTGATTGTTCAAGCTAATAACCTATTTTTAGCAGATTTAAGACTCTCTCTCACCTCTTCAACCATCTGGAGAGAGGGAAAGTTAAAACAGTGTTAACAGAAACAGAATAATTGTTGGTTGTGGGCCCAGAGTTAGATTCAGAGAAGTTACTTGACACCCCTCTTTACTGCTGAGTTAATTATTTAAGGTGATTCAGTTCTGTTCAGTCGCTCAGTTGTGTCTGACTCTGCAAACCCATGAATCGCAGCACACCAGGCCTCCCTGTTCATTACCATCTCAGAGTTCACTAAGACTCACGTCCATTGAGTCTATGATGCCATCCAGCCATCTCATCCTCGGTTGTCCCCTTCTCCTGCCCCCAGTCCCTCCCAGCATCAGAGNACAGGCCTACGTGTTCTGAATAAGACACAGAAAATAAAGTGAAGACACTGCTTGAGAAGCCAATCTGCGTCATCCAGGAATCATACAGAAACGTTAAGCAAAACTAGCTCTTCTCGGAGAGAACTGGGAAACCTTGACTCCAGGCCAGGCGAGGACGTATGTCTCGGGATAGTTGTTGAAGCTCTGTGGGCCTCTGTCCTCGGGTGTAAAGTAAGGAGTTGCCCTGGATGATCTCCAAGGTTTCTTTGAGCTCTGAAAACTGTATGTGTGATCCTTCTGCCTTCCTCCTGAGAACGTTGCAGGAGAGTCTGGCTAAGACTGTTGCTTAGTTGATCAAGAGCCACAGGATGTGTGTCAACTACACCTCAGTGAAAAAATAAGAAGTCGTCGCCACAGGGGAAAGAAAAGCTGCAGGACTGATTCAGATGAACAAAAGTAGGACTCTGCCCTGTATTATAGATGATTTATTTATTTATTTATTTTGGCCTCCTGGCTTGAGGGATCTTAGTTCCCTGACCAGGGATTGAACCTGGGCCCTCTGCAGTGTAAATGCAGAATCCTAACCACTGGATCACCAGGGAATTCCAGATATTTTGAATTTTTAAAGATGGCTAACTAGTAGTTTTGACCCCAATTTGTGTTATTTTTATTGCAGCTCACCACCAAAATATAGTTCAGCCACTGATGCCACCAAAGCAATACTCAGTATTCTTCCTATTGCAAGGGTTTCCATTTTATTTATACACATGAGCATTTGAAAGTAAAAGTGTGAAAGTGTTAGTAGCTCAGTCATGTCCGAACCTTTGCAACCCCTCATAGACGCTAGCCTGCCAGGCTCCTCTATCCCTGGAATTCTCCAGGTAAGAATATTGGAGTGGGTAGCCGTTCCCTTCTCCAGAGGGTCTTCCCAACCCAGGGACTGAACCCTGATCTCCTGCATTGCAGGCAGATTCTTCACCGTCTCCACCTTGGACGGGGAGGCGGTACTGATCACATGGAACTCTGGGCAGCTGTTGCCTCTCAGGAGACAGTGCAGTGGACGGATGCGTGTGTCAGGAGGCTGCTAGCTCAGGTGATCTGGGGTTGAACAAAGCAAGCCTTTCCACTCAGTAGCTAGAATGGCAGGCCTATCTACGGTCAATCCTTTTCCCCTCTGGTAAACAGAACGTCCCCCATTCTGTCGACAGGTCTTTGGGAACAGGTAGCACTGGCTCACCTGTCCTCAGGGCTTACCCTGGTCCCAGATGTTCTCTTTGGAAGAGGCAAGTAGAGCAGGAAACCGGGCTAGCCAGCAGGCAGTGTGGGTCTGAGAGGGGCAGCTGGTGGGGGGAGAGGAGATGACTCTGTCCTAGACTCTAAGACGTTATCCCATCCAGGACCCAGAGGAAGAAGTGGGCATTTCTCAATTGTGAAACAAAAACAACAAAAGCAAAATTCCCACACATTAAAAAAAAGCTTTATGTTTCTAAATTTTGAAGTTAGGTAAAATAGTGACATGAAAGGAAAGGACTCTCAAACCCACAGCTTAGTTTCACTGGCAGGGCTGTGAGCAGGAAGTGGGTTTTGGGTAACCTTGAGCATGTACTCTGCATGAATTAATAAAATGGAAATAGTAGTATATTACTATCCACAGCTTAAACAGACGAGATGGTACATGTGTAAGCAAAGAAAGACACAAGCTGGTGGGCCAGCAAAATGCCTCTGCCCTTCCTGAAATTGAGAGCATTTCAAAGCTTTTGTTTGAGCCTTAGACATTTAAATGCTTTAATTTAGCCACTTTAGGTATTACATGTTGAATAAAAGATCCTCCTCTTACTATGCAATGTGAGCTTGATAATTACTGGCATTCAGAAGATACAGAAGCTCTCATCTGTCTTCTGAGAACTTCCATGACACCCTATGCAGGGCTGGGTCTCAGCCAGCAGCATTTATGGGACGCTGTTCCCTGGTGTCAGTCACAAAGCATAGCTGTTCCTCCCCCCAAAACATTTTTGCTTTTCTTCAGACACCACCATAGATTAGTTTTACAAGTTACACTTTGTAGGATTAATTTACATTTTCAACCTGTTTTCTCTTTTACTTATTCTCTCCCTACCCCACTCTATCCCAGCCCCTTAATCCCAAGGGTAGAAACAACAGTTTTGATCAACTGATCTTCTAAAATGAGACTGGGGCTACCAGGAGGACATAGCAGAACCCCACGTCACACTGAAGAGTCAGCTGGGGTGTGGGGCCAACGCGCTAGTTGAAAAGTCCATCATGTAGGTGGCTTTTGGCAATGATGAGAATATGGTATCTTTCATATATGTGAAGTCTACCGAAACTTATTGAAGGCAGCAAGGAGGTCTGGAGTCTGCATTCTAGTTTGCTCCAAAGGATGGAGCTGGGTACAAGTTGCTTCACTTCTTCAAGTCTTGGTGACTTTATCTGCAGAAATGGAAGTGTCAGAAATGTTTTAGAATCCCAGCCTCTGAACTCTGCCTAAGCAGGAATCACATATACCCTTTCCGGACTTTCCTAGTGGTATGGTGGATAGGAATCTGCCTGCCAATGCAGGAGACACAGGTTCTATCCCTGGTCTGGGAAGATTCCACGTGTGGAGCAGCTAAGCCATGCGCCGCAATAACTGAACCCTTGAGCTGCAACTACTGAAGCCTGTGCACCTAGAGCCTGTGCTCTGCAACAAGAGAAGCCACTGCAATGAGAAGCTGGAGCACTACAAGGAAAAGGAGTCCCCCTAGTTGCAACTAGAGAAAGCCCAAGTGCAGCAATGAAGACCCAGTGCAAAGAAAAAAATTAAAAATTAAATAACTAACCCCTTCCCCCCGCCACCGAAATCCCCTTAGAAAAACAGAAAACAAATCCCATTTATTAAAAATTGGTAGATTTGCCTTTGGATTTCATGTGTGCTGGGGATGGATTAGGTGGAAAACAAACTTGAGAAAAGCAAAGTTCTGTGGCCTTCTGCACTCTCCTGCTTCTGTTAAGTAAAAGCTTGACATTTAAAAAATTCCACAAATTTATTTTTTCTACTTAATCAAGAATGAAAATAACCACAATGTGCAGACTCAAAAGCTCGCCTACAACAAACAAACAAACAAACAAACGCTGCTGCTTCACATTTTGGTTTCAACTACTTGTTCCAGTCATGCCTTAGAAACACCTGGGGTGGGCAGGAGGGCTTGGAGATGTCATTAGGAGCAAGTGCTCTGAATAGCCAGAAAGTAATCAGATGCAGCTGGTGATAAACAGGATGTGACCAGTTCAAGTATAGGGCACAAGGAAGAACTACATTTTCCAGTCTCGGCAAACACATGGCTAAAAGCTGATGATGCTGTAAAAGACATTTTTCCTACACGAAGGAGGACTGCCTACCTGAGAAACTGAAGGATGATGAGACACTGCAAGTATAAGCAGCCTGTCTTAACTGGGTTCTAGGAGAGAATTCCAACCCACACAAGATGCTGTGAGTGACTCTTCCCAATGATGCAAAGGACTGTACACAGTTAGTGCTATTCCAGCTGCACAGAAGAGGTAATTCATTACAGAGGATGGCTGCTGTAAAGCATGAGGAATCCCTGTGGAGAAGGGCTGCCCAAATCCAGTAGCTATACTGAGGTGGCAGAATAAACCTGAACCTGTTTTAGGGTGTGCCTTCCTACTGCTATTCTGGGGACTTTGGGGCTGTAACACTGTCTCTTATNTACTTTCATCAGGAGGCTTTTTAGTTCCTCTTCACTTTCTGCCATAAGGGTGGTATCATCTGCATATCTGCAATATCTGCAATGCAGGACACCTGGGCTCAATTCCTGGGTCAGGAAGAACCCCTGGAGAAGGGAATGACAACCCACTCCAGTAATCTTGCCTAGAGAATTCCATGCACAGAAGAGCCTTGTGGGCTACAGTCCATGGAATCGCAAAGAGTCAGACACGACTGAACAACTAACACCATTTTTATTCAATAGTACTTAGGGTAGAAATCACCTTATCTTATAATTAAGAGATAAATCTGTCCAGGGTTACCCATTAACAAGTAGAAATTGAAAATAAAACCCAGGTTTGTTTGACATTTGAAATATACATGAGAACTGCTATTAATATCTTGCTTTTAGGTGAAACAGAAAGTAAATATTGCAGACCTCAGTATCTCTCATTTGGCCCAGACTACAAATGTATTGTTTACCTACATTTCCTGAAGAGGTAGAACAACCATGTGACACCAAGCCCTTTTGATGACAAAACAGAAGTTCCATAACTCTTTAAAAAATCATATTTTTTAAAACATTTGAAAGCATTTTTAAAACTTTATAGGTAATCTGTGGTTTATGCTGTAGTAAACTTGACTTTGTTTTCACTGTGTACTTGATATCATTTCATCTTTTCTCCCTCCAAGAAAAACATTTCAAGTTTGCTGTGATTTGTGTTCACAATTTACAACTAAGAGGATTTTTTTTTAATGGCCATTCTCCTACCCATACCCATTAATATCAGTGGGTATATTTTCAAACAGCTGCTTTTGAAGGCAGTAAAGCAGCTTAGAGAAAAAATTTTGTTTAAGAAAATGTTTATAAAAATGAAGTGATAGTCAAGCCCTTTTGACTTAGGGAAGCACTAGATCAANCCCATTAATATCAGTGGGTATATTTTCAAACAGCTGCTTTTGAAGGCAGTAAAGCAGCTTAGAGAAAAAATTTTGTTTAAGAAAATGTTTATAAAAATGAAGTGATAGTCAAGCCCTTTTGACTTAGGGAAGCACTAGATCAATATCTAAATTAATAGATGATACAAATATTTCAGTTTTGATTCAATACTCATTTTGGTCAATACATAACTTGGAGAAGCTAAATAGAACTTTGTTTTACATATGAAGAAATTGGGTACCTGGTAAGTACAACTTGGCTTAGCTTGTACTGACATGAGACCATTATAGGTTTTACCCAAGCTATTTAGTCTAAGCTTACATCCACTTCACTTTAGAAATGTGGTTTGATCACAGTGTGCTGTCCAAGACCCTCCTGGAGACATTCCATACATAACGTGGTATGTGGACCTTATTGCCATTGTAAACTAAGGATTTCTGAATCACACCTGGTCTGAAGGGTTTATAAGAAGGAATTGTTGACCTGTAGTTATTTTCTTTCCAGAACAGTCATCAAGATTATTTGTTACCAAGAAGCATAAATATGAGGTCTTCCCCAGTGGCTCAGATGGTAAAGAATCCCTCTGCAATGCAGGAGACCTGAGTTCAATCCCTGGGTTGGGAAGAACCCCTAGATAAGGGAGTGGCAGCCCACTCTAGTATTCTTGCCTAGAGAGTTCCATGGACAGAGGAGCTGAGTGTGGTACAATCCATGGAGTCATAAAGAGTTGGACATGACTGAGCAACTAACACACATAGCATAAATATAGTGACAATATTCTACCTTCTAACTCCATTTTTTGGTACAAAGTTGCAACTTGACTGGGTCATAAATCAGTAAACTGTCTTTGGCAGCCAGATGTTATTGTTACCTGTAGGTAATATGCTCTTTTCTTCTGCCTGGCTCATACCCAGATAGGCATGCAGCAGTTATTTAATAGATAAATAAATTGTTAAATTATAACACTGATGGATTGCTTAATCTTTTACATAATAATTGACAAATCACCTTTTGTAACCTGATTCTAGCTCATGAATAGATTTTAGCTCCTGAAGTAGACTGTTACAGTGAAGGAAATAGAACATTGTTTATGAAACCCTAGATGACCTGGACAGGAGACTGAATTGGAATCCTTAATTCCCAGAGCAAAGAGAGCCTTGACATTTAAGAATAAAAATATTAGTAGCTAAACTTTATATCATGTGTTTAATGTCATGATCATAAAGCCATTACTGTAACATGTAAGTTTATCTTCTAGAGGAAGCCTTCTAGAGGAAACTAATGACTTAGTTTTTATTGACATTATTGTTTTCCTTCAGTACCTGATTTGATAGATTCCAAGATGATGCAGTTTTGTCAAAGGATGCTGCATCCTCAGTTTCATTTTAAAAAAAAAACTGCAATTAGGTAAAAAACATTTTTAGATAGACTATCTCCATCTGGTCTTTTTCTGTCACCCAGGTTTTTCACCAACCACAGCTCCATGAAAAGACATTGAAGTGTCTCCTGTTACACACTATACACTAATGCTCATTATAGAACATTAGAATGAGTTCATTATCAGTCTGTATGAAAATCTTTCCCTACCTTCTATCTTCTTTTATTTCCCATTTATTTCTTTGTATTTCTAACTATATTGAGGGTACATGACCATTGTGTTTTAAAGTTCTTTGAGAGCAAGAACTATACCATATTTATTTTCACATTTCCCTTGTACTTAAAACAACACTTCTGTTTTTTCAGCAGATATTCATTGAGTAACCACTAGGTGTCAGATATGCTAGGTAGATTGTGGAGACACCAGGGTAACTGAACAGGGACATTTTTTTTTTTTAAGATTTTATTTATTTTTTTTTATTTTACTTTATTATTATTATTTTTTTAACTTTAGAACATTGTGTTGGTTTTGCCACGGATCAACATGAATCCTCCACGGGTGTACACGTGTTCCCAATCCTGAACCCTCCTCCCACCTCCTTCCCCATATCATCCCTCGGTCATCCCAAGTGCACCAGCCCCAAGCATTCTGAACAGAGACATTACATTTGGAGTTCTAACAGTTTTGTGTAGGAGAGGTGGAAAAAGAGATCTGTAAGTCAAAAAAACTCCAATATAATACAGTGGAATACATGATTTCCTAGTTTAAGAATTCTTAAAAATCATTCCCCAAAATATCTCAACAAGTCTGACTAAATTTCCACCACTGGAATGTAATAAGACAACCACTGTGGTTGCCTCTGGGCAGAAAGATTAAAGGATGTTGATGGATATGAAATCACTTTTCCATTCCTCTTTTTAAACTTTAAAAAAAATTTTTACATGGTACTATTCACTCCTTTTGATGTAAAATTCTGCAGGTTTTGACAAATGTGTAGTCATGTAATCACAATCAAGATACAAAACAGTTCTATCACCCCCATCAACATACAAAACAGTTCCATCACCCCCCAAAATTCTCTTGTGCTGCCCTTTTTATTTGTTGTGGTGTTCAGCCGCTCAGTCATGTCCGACTATTTTGCTACCCCAGTGAACTGCAGCACACCAGTCTTCCCTGTCCTTCACCATCTCCAAGACTGCTCAAACTCGTGTCCATTGAGTCAGTGATGCGATCCAACCATCTTGTCCTCTGTCGTCCCCTTCTCTTTCAATCTTTCCCAGCATCAAAGTCTTTTCTAATGAGTCAGCTTTTCACATCAGGTGGCCAAAGTATTGGCGCTTCAGCCTCAGCATTGCTGCTTCTAATGTATATTCAGGATTGATTTCCTCTAGGATTGACTGGTTTCATCTCTTTGCAGTCCGAGGGACTCTTAGNTTCCCAGCATCAAAGTCTTTTCTAATGAGTCAGCTTTTCACATCAGGTGGCCAAAGTATTGGCGCTTCAGCCTCAGCATTGCTGCTTCTAATGTATATTCAGGATTGATTTCCTCTAGGATTGACTGGTTTCATCTCTTTGCAGTCCGAGGGACTCTTAGGAGTCTTCTCCAACACCACAGTTCAAAAGCATCAATTCTTCAGTGTTCAGCTTTCTTTATAGTCCAGCTCTCACATTCATACATGACTACTGGAAAAAAAAAATAGCTTTGACTAGATGAACCTTTGTGGGTATAGTAATGTCTCTGCTTTTTAATACACTGCCTTTTTTATAGTTTGTGATAAAAAATAATTTTATCTTTCAAAAATTAATTGTTGAATGTTCTATGTATACCTATTTCTATTCCAACAAAGTGTGCCTTTTGAGACATTACAAACCTCTTTAGAAATATAGATATCCAGGGAGGGGCTGAATCATTACACCATTCTTAGTCATCACTGTGATGGAGCTGTTGAAAGGATTTAGAACTAAGCAAAGGTGTTGGAGAAGGAAATGGCAACCCACTCCAGTGTTCTTGCCTGGAGAATCCCAGGGATGGTGGAGCCTGGTGGGCTGCCGTCTATGGGGTCGCACAGAGTCGGACACGACTGAAGCAACTTAGCAGCAGCAGCAGCAAAGGGTGTATGGTGTATGTAGAGTGTATGTCTTAGGCTAGAAAGAGGGTAGGGGTCAGCGGGTAGAATTGGAGATTGGGGCCTGAAAAAAACAGTGTACATGAAAGGGCAGATATGGGCACTGTGTTCATGTTAGTATAAGGGCATTGGGTATCAAAAATAGGAAACACCAACTAAAGAGAGGAGCCCTGAAGAAGAGCCCTTCATGTGAGGATTGAGTGTCTCTCTGGAGCTACAGAAGTGGGATTCTAGAACTGATTCTGTGACTAACCTGTTCTCAAAAAATCACATCCTCTTCTGGGCCTCAGTTTCATCATTTATGAAGAATAAATATATTCTAAAGTCCATTTCAGTTTTCTTCAACTAGAAATAAACCCTCATGTTTGTGTGTGTTCCGATTTTCTGTCCTCCAATTACAACTGAAAAACACATCTGTAGATAATGATAACCAAACTAACAAGCCTTATAGTCCTCTAAAGTTTCATGCAGTTTGATGTCATAGGCTGCAGAGCAAAATTAAGATTGATCTGAATTGGGCTTCAGTGACACAACTCTGCTCCTCAGTCTTCTCATTTATAGAATGACTGTGTATACTCTAAGGTTCCCTGTAGTTCTCACATTTTATGACCATGAAATCTTAAAACTTACCAGTGTTACTTTTGTTCTCACTGCCTCTGGGTTTGCACCTGTTCTGACATTGAGTTTTGTAATTTTAGTGAGCCACTATTCACTCAGTGCCTTCTATGTGCCATGACTTTTAATGTAGGGTATTTTCCTACTTTATTTAAGGATTTTTATAGTACTGCTGACTTTTATACCTTTACGGTTATGGGAAAATCACACCATGCCTCCCCCTCTCATCCTGGATAACATATTCCAAGATATGCAAGATTTCATTTCAATGAATATTAGAAATAGTGCTAGACAGGGGGAAAGAAAGGGGAAGATGTATATTGCTCTAACATGATATGTGAAGGGAAAGGAACTAACAGTTGAGGGCCAACAGTTGTGTACATCAAAGTGGTATATTATCACTCTACTTATTTAACTTATATGTAGACTACTGCTGCTGCTGCTGCTAAGTCGCTTCAGTCGTGTCCGACTCTGCGACCCCATAGAAGGCAGCCCACCANCACGTGTCACATAACTACCGAAGTTCCTCCCCACGAGGCAGTGCCAGGTGAGGTTGTACTTCTTGTCATACTCCTTGATATGGGCCACAATGTCCTTCTCATACTTTTCCAATGCCTGAGTAGCACACTCCACCGAGTCCTGTTGCATCTCCTCCGACATATCGGCATTCTTGATTAAGGCCTTTCGGTCACACATGGTTACCAAAGAGCAGGGGCTGGCCAACTGCAACAGTCTCCTAGGGGAGGGGCTGGTGAAGCTCACACCCGTGTACTGAGACGGCCACTACCGAGGCCGTGGCGCATCTCAAAGCTATGGTTTTTCCAGTAATCATGTATGGATATGAGACNCTTTCGGTCACACATGGTTACCAAAGAGCAGGGGCTGGCCAACTGCAACAGTCTCCTAGGGGAGGGGCTGGTGAAGCTCACACCCGTGTACTGAGACGGCCACTACCGAGGCCGTGGCGCATCTCAAAGCTATGGTTTTTCCAGTAATCATGTATGGATATGAGACTTGGGCCATAAAGAAAGCTGAGCACTGAAGAATTGATGCTTTTGAACTGTGGTGTTGGAGAAGACTCTTGAGAGTCCCTTGGACTGCAAGGAGGTCAAACCAGTCAATCCTCAAGGAAATCAGTCCTGAATATTCACTGGAAGGACATGCTGAAGCTGAAGCTCAGATATTTTGGCCACTTGATGTGAAAAACTGACTCATTACAAAAGACCCTGATGCTGGGAAAACTTGAAGGCAGGAGGAGAAGGGAATAATAGAGAATGAGATGGTTGGATGACATCACCAACTCAATGGACATGAGTTTGAGCAAACTTCGGGAGTTGGTGATGGACAGGGTGGACTGGCATGCTGCAGTCCATGGGATCGCAAAGAGTCAGACAGGACTGAGCGACTGAACTAAACTGATGTGTTAGGCATTTTGTACATGTCTATCTTTAGATCAGGGTTTCCCAGGTGGCTCAGTGTTAAAGAATTCACCTGCCAATGCAAGAGACATGGGTTTGAGTCGAGGGTCAGGAAAATCGCCTGGAGGAGGAAATGGTAACGCACTCTAGTATTCTTGCCTGGAGAATTCCATGGATAGAAGAGCTTGGAGGCCTCAGTCCATGGGGTCGCAGAAACTTGGACATGACAGAGCATGCGTGCCACACATGCATACCTGTTCAGAAACCCACTTAAAACACTTAGGCCAGTGTTTTTATCTGGCTAGAGAAAGATGATGAAAAAATTTTCCTTGTCTCATAGTGGAGAATGATGTGTAAAAATTCCACATATGGAATGATAACTACCCTCATAAAGTTGTGAGGATCAGATTGCTTAAAGGAAAATGGGATGCCTTGTAAACTATGAAGTTTTCTAAACACATCTAGCCCCTACCTTTATATAAAGTCCTCAGGGCCTCTCATAGTCTAACTAGAGAAACTATTTGGATGCTTACCTAAATCCGATAGTATCCTGCCTTTTACATATGAGAGTAGGATTGCACCCAGGCTTGTCAAAGAAGAAACTTGAATTGTTTACTAGTAAAATTGGAAACCTGGGGCCAAACTGTGCTGGAGATAATGAAGATAATATAAACAGCAGGGAGGGAACACAGCTCCACCCATCAACACAAAATTGGATTAAAGATTTACTGAGCATGTCCCCGCCCATCAGAACAAGACCCAGTATCCCCCTCAGTCAGTCTATCCCATCAGGAAGCTTTTATAAGCCTCTTATCCTTCTCTATCAGAAGGCAGACAGACTGAAAGCCACCATCACAGAAAACTAACCAATCTAATCACATGGACCACAGCCTTGTCTAACAATGAAACTATGAGCCATGCCTTGTAGGGACCGCCAAGATGCACAGGTTATGGTGGAGAGTTCTGGCAAAATGTTGTCCACTAGAGAAGGGAATGTATGCATGTCAGGAAGCAACAGTTAGAACTGAACATGGAACAACAGACTGGTTCCAAATAGGAAAAGGAGTACGTCAAGGCTGTATATTGCCACCCTGCTTATTTATAGAGTACATCATGCAGAGTAGGTGATGGCACCCCACTCCAGTGTTCTTGCCTGGAGAACCCCAGGGACAGGGGAGCCTGGTGGGTTGCCATCTAGGGGTCACACAGAGTTGGACACGACTGAAGTGACAGCAGCAGCAGCAGCAGAGTACATCATGAGAAATGCTGGGCTGGAGGAAGCACAAGCTGGAATCAAGATTGCCGGGAGAAATACAAATAACCTCAGATATGCAGATGACACCACCCTATGGCAGATAGTGAAGAAGAACTGAAGAGCCTCTTGATGAAAGTGAAAGAGGAGAGTGAAAAAGTTGGCTTAAAACTCAACATTCAGAAAATGAAGATCATGGCAATCGGTCCCATTACTTCATGGTTAATAGATGGGGAAAGAGTGGAAACAGTAAGAGACTTTTGGGGGGGGCTCCAAAATCACTGGAGATGGTGATTGCAGCCATGAAATAAAAAGGCGCTTACTCCTTGGAAGAAAAGTTATGACCAACCTAGAAAGCATATTAAGAAGCAGAGATATTACTTTGCCAACAAAGGTCCATTTAGTCAAGGCTGTGGTTTTTCCAGTAGTCGTGTTTGGATGTGAGACTTCGACTATACAGAAAGCTGAGCACCGAAGAATTGATGCTTTTGAACTGTGGTGTTGAAGACTCTTAAGGGTCCCTTGGACTGAAAGGAGATCCAACCAGTCCATCCTAAAGGAAATCAGTCCTAAGTATTCATTGAAAGGACTGATGTTGAAGCTGAAACTCCAATACATTGGCCACCTGATGCCAAGAGCTGACTCATTGGAAAAGACCCTGATGCTGGGAAAGGTTGAAGGCAAGAGGAGAAGGGAACGATAGAAGATGAAATGGTTGGATGGCATCACCAACTCAATCGACATAAGTTTGAGTAAACTCCATGAGTTGGTGATGGACAGGGAGGCCTGGCCTGCTGCAGTCCATGGAGTCGCAGAGTCAGACACGACTGAGCAACTAAACTGAACTGAAAACTGGAAAACAGGAAGTTTGTTGATCAAATGGATTAATATTTTGAGCACTTACTATGTGCTCGGGGCTTTTCAAATTCCATAAGAACTTTCTGAATGAAGAGTAATCACGGGACTTCCCTCGGGCACTTCCCTGGTGGTGCAGTGGATAGCTAACATTTGAATGCTTACTGTAAACAAAGGCACCGCTCCAAGGGCATTGCATTCATTCCTTTCACATTTCTCAGTTTTTATAACAACTCAGTAAAATACTGCTGGGTATTGTCATTAAATTAGTCATAAGAAAACTGATGTTTAAAGAGGTTAGACAATTTACTCAGCAATATTTCATAGTTGAGACTTTGAACCCTGGCTGATTTGACACCAAACTGTACTCCATTCCAATCCACTACCAAAGCTTCCAGTGTTAATTACCACTAATCACTCTTGTCATTTACCAAGTAAGTATAACTGTCCATGGCAAGGAGTCAGTAAGGGAAAGACTAAGTGGGTGTCCATTGGGCAATTTCTGAAAGAAGTGGAGCATTTCATAAAAGTTTCTTANTCTGGCAAAATGTTGTCCACTAGAGAAGGGAATGTATGCATGTCAGGAAGCAACAGTTAGAACTGAACATGGAACAACAGACTGGTTCCAAATAGGAAAAGGAGTACGTCAAGGCTGTATATTGCCACCCTGCTTATTTATAGAGTACATCATGCAGAGTAGGTGATGGCACCCCACTCCAGTGTTCTTGCCTGGAGAACCCCAGGGACAGGGGAGCCTGGTGGGTTGCCATCTAGGGGTCACACAGAGTTGGACACGACTGAAGTGACAGCAGCAGCAGCAGCAGAGTACATCATGAGAAATGCTGGGCTGGAGGAAGCACAAGCTGGAATCAAGATTGCCGGGAGAAATACAAATAACCTCAGATATGCAGATGACACCACCCTATGGCAGATAGTGAAGAAGAACTGAAGAGCCTCTTGATGAAAGTGAAAGAGGAGAGTGAAAAAGTTGGCTTAAAACTCAACATTCAGAAAATGAAGATCATGGCAATCGGTCCCATTACTTCATGGTTAATAGATGGGGAAAGAGTGGAAACAGTAAGAGACTTTTGGGGGGGGCTCCAAAATCACTGGAGATGGTGATTGCAGCCATGAAATAAAAAGGCGCTTACTCCTTGGAAGAAAAGTTATGACCAACCTAGAAAGCATATTAAGAAGCAGAGATATTACTTTGCCAACAAAGGTCCATTTAGTCAAGGCTGTGGTTTTTCCAGTAGTCGTGTTTGGATGTGAGACTTCGACTATACAGAAAGCTGAGCACCGAAGAATTGATGCTTTTGAACTGTGGTGTTGAAGACTCTTAAGGGTCCCTTGGACTGAAAGGAGATCCAACCAGTCCATCCTAAAGGAAATCAGTCCTAAGTATTCATTGAAAGGACTGATGTTGAAGCTGAAACTCCAATACATTGGCCACCTGATGCCAAGAGCTGACTCATTGGAAAAGACCCTGATGCTGGGAAAGGTTGAAGGCAAGAGGAGAAGGGAACGATAGAAGATGAAATGGTTGGATGGCATCACCAACTCAATCGACATAAGTTTGAGTAAACTCCATGAGTTGGTGATGGACAGGGAGGCCTGGCCTGCTGCAGTCCATGGAGTCGCAGAGTCAGACACGACTGAGCAACTAAACTGAACTGAAAACTGGAAAACAGGAAGTTTGTTGATCAAATGGATTAATATTTTGAGCACTTACTATGTGCTCGGGGCTTTTCAAATTCCATAAGAACTTTCTGAATGAAGAGTAATCACGGGACTTCCCTCGGGCACTTCCCTGGTGGTGCAGTGGATAGCTAACATTTGAATGCTTACTGTAAACAAAGGCACCGCTCCAAGGGCATTGCATTCATTCCTTTCACATTTCTCAGTTTTTATAACAACTCAGTAAAATACTGCTGGGTATTGTCATTAAATTAGTCATAAGAAAACTGATGTTTAAAGAGGTTAGACAATTTACTCAGCAATATTTCATAGTTGAGACTTTGAACCCTGGCTGATTTGACACCAAACTGTACTCCATTCCAATCCACTACCAAAGCTTCCAGTGTTAATTACCACTAATCACTCTTGTCATTTACCAAGTAAGTATAACTGTCCATGGCAAGGAGTCAGTAAGGGAAAGACTAAGTGGGTGTCCATTGGGCAATTTCTGAAAGAAGTGGAGCATTTCATAAAAGTTTCTTATGGTGAAATAAAGTTGGAAGGATAAGAAAGGATGAGCAGGGTGGAGGTGGCATGGTTGAGCCTATCCAGGAACTGATTACATCTGAGCCTCTGGCCCTTTGCCTGTCAGCTGACTCAGCTGAGGGGCTGAACAAAACCCAGGCATGTTTATATCACAGGCTGTATACTTCAAAGGATCTAATTCCTGGCACTGAGATGCCCATTGCTTTTCAGAGAACACAGCCTTGTGGGGAAGAAAACAGGCTAGTCTCCATGAAGTGTTTGCAAAAGGACTAGGCAGTATTTGCTCTAAGTCCAAATATTAATATATAGAGCTTATTCCGGGTTTGGCAATAAAAACCACAGGGCCAGCCCTAAGCATGGTTGAAAATTGGATATTAAACCTGAAGTATTCCTCTGCCGTGTTAAGAACATGGGCCCTAGAGTTAGATTGACTTGGATTCCAGTCTTGACTCCCCTACTCAACTGTGGATAAATTACTAAGCCTCAGTATTCTCATCCGTGAAATGGGAATTAAGGTAGTACCTATGTTAAATAATTTTGTGAAGATTAAATGACTATAAAGCATATATCATAGTGCCTAAGATGTAAGCAGTCTTGATCCATTAGTCATTTAAAGAAAAGTCATATAAGAGAATCTCAAGACTTAAAAAATTAATTTCACTTTCTTTCACTTAACATCCATCCAAAAGGCATTTATTATTGTGTTCAATGGGAAGGTTAGAGAAAATAATAACTTTCTTTGAATACCTAAGATGAGTCAATTTTTTTTTTTTAATGTGTTATCTCACTTAATGGTCACAGCAGCCCTGTGAGGTATTTTCCCACTTTAGAGACTCTAAGTCAAGAGGTTGAGTAACATAGCTAAGATGTTTTATAGTTAGCACTAACTCCAAGCTTGTGAATAAGATAGCCCTTGTACCCCCCAGAGGATGTTATTCTTCAGGCAGGTAGACACATCAATAAGTATCTGTATTCAAAGTGCTGTTATCGAAGTTTATACAGTAAACTCTTTTGCAACCCCTTGGACTATAGTCCACCAGGCTCCTCTGTCCATGGGATTCTCCAGGCAAGAATACTGGAATAGGGTTGCCATGCCCTCCTCCAGAGGATCTCCTGACCCAGGGATGGTACCTGCACCTCTTACATCTCCTGCTTTGGCAGGCAGGTTCTTTACCACTACCACCACCTGGAAAGCCCAAGTGTGGATTAATACTTTAAAAAATCAAAATGTAACTGATATCTTAACTGATTGCTAGGATAAACACATTTGTCATTTCAATGGATGCAGAAAAATTTTAATGAAATTCAGTGTCCATTCATAAAAACAAAACTCTTGCCAAACTGGAACTAGAAGAGAACCTCTTAAATTGATAAAGGATATCTAGTTTTTAAAAAGTTATGCTTGGGCTTCCCTGGTAGCTTGGATGGTAAAGCGTCTGCTTACAATGTGGGAGACCGGGATTCAATCCCTGGGTCGGGAAGATCCCCTGGAGAAGGAAATGGCAACCCACTCCAGTATGCATGCCTGGAAAATCCAATGGACCGAGGAGCCTGGTGGGCTACAGTCCATGGGGTCGCAAAGAGTCGGACATGACTGAGTGACTTCTCTTCACTCTTCTCTTCAAGGAAGCAGAAGCTGTGAAATTGATAAAGGATAACTTTTAAAAGTATATAATAATTATTGGTGAAAAGATGAAAAATTTCTCTTTGAGGTCTAGAATAAAAGACTTAAGCTAAAAAGGAAAAATAATAAAAGATTTATTTTATCATTGTTCTGTAGGGTGTATCCAGCTCTGTAAAGCAAGAAAAATATATAAATAGAGGTATTAAGGACTGAAAAGGAAGAAAGGAAATTCAACTATATTTAAATTATTAGACTTAATAAAAGCTTGGACAGTTATTTTTATACAAGACTAATTACAAAAGTCAATTGTATTTTTATGTACCAGCCACAAATAGTTTTTAAAAGTGTCTGAAATAGACAACTTACAATACCATTAAAAATGTCAAGTATCTAGGTATATTCTAACAAAAGATATGCCTGTCTTTAGAGAGAAGACCAAAACTTTATCCAGAGAGCTTAAAGAAGGCACGAATAAGTGAAGAAAATATACTGTATTCAGACCATCTTTCACCCTATGTCTTAATGATTTGAATATAATATCCTCTCTGAAACCCAAGTCCTGGTGCATCAGAAACCGTCCTGCCTCCAGTTCCTTGCTGCTGTAACAAATGTTTGTATAAGAAGGGATAACTAAAACTCTACACAGAAATATCTCTGAATAGTCTTAATAGCCTTAGCACTATTATGTCCAATCCAAGATACAAACTTGCTGTCACCAGCTCTGATGACAAGAGGCACTCTACCGGGACTCCATGGCACATTCTGACCTTGAGCGTTCTGGGGAAGCCCAGCACGTCTCTAAAGAGTCAGCATTTATAGGTGGCCTCACCCTACCCAAATCACATTCTTTCTTTTGATCCTACTACAAGCCTCTTGCAGAGGGTTTTGTATGATCCCTATTTCACATGTGAGAAAGCTGAAGCTCCTCGAGATTAATGACAACCAAAAACTCACAGTCAACCATAAAGCTGGGACTCAAATCCAGGGCTTTTGACATCAAATTTGATATATTTTCTATAAAAACAGTATATCTTTTGAGAGCAAACTTGTCCTACCATTTTGGTCAGGGCAAATACAATGTCTTACAGATTGTTGAGTTTTTTGATTGGGCAAATCTTTTCCTGATCCTTCTATTCTCAAACAATTGAGTTTCTGAAGGCAAAATATTTTTATATCTTAGAAGGAAAGGGAAAGAAGGAACATAAAAAAGTAGGGACTTTATAAGTCTTGTCTCACAAATTGACCATTGATTTTTTTTTTCAATTTAAATATAGTTGATGTTTACAACTTTGTGCAGCATAGTGATTCATGTGTGTGTGTGTGTGTGTGTGTGTGTGTGTGTGTGTGTGTGTGTGTGTATCTCCTGTTTTTGGATTCTTTTCTGTTATAGGTTATTACAAAATATTGAATTAGTTCCTTGTACTATACAATAGGTCCTTGTTGCTTGTCTATTTTATGTATAGTACTGTGTATGTTAAACCCAACCTCCTAATTTATCCCTTCCCCTCCAGTAGTTTACTTTCATGATGAAGCCAGAATCTTCTTTCTCTTACCTGTGACATGAGATAATATATTTACCTCTCTTTCTCAGACTTTTTAGGATTAAATAAGGCGAAACATGGAAAGGGCTTAGCACAGTGCCTAGCACATAGTATATGCTCAATAAATGTTGTTGGCATTTATTGTTATTGCCAACTACTTCCCAGGTGGCAGGTGGTAAATGATCCACCTGCCAATGCAGGAGACATAAGAGATCCCTGGATTCGGAAGATCTTCTGGAATAGGAAATGGCAACCCACTCCAGTATTCTTGCCTGGAAAACTCCAAGGACAGAGGAGCCTGGAGGGCTACAGTCCATGGAGTCATAAGAAGTTGGATGTGACTGAGTAGGGGGCACTTATGTGTGCCCCCACCCCCCACCAGAAGGTAATCCTACAGGCTTTACAACTAGAATATTGCCCAGATCAAGGCAGAGGAAGCACAACACCCCATGAACTGCAGCCTCTTTTTGTCAGGTCCTTTGTGCTGTTCTTGAAGAGACATCCTTTCCCTAAAGAGCTGTACAGTCGAGGAGGATCCTCAACATGTGATTCAATGGGAAGCTATATTGTTTAAGACATCTCCTTTGTCCATTTGTTCATTCTTTTATTTTTTACTTAATGTATGTTTATTGAACAGCCAGCCATGTACCAGGCACTATGCTAGTCAGTGAGAATGGAGAGAAATAGATCATGAAATAGTATCACAGGGGGAACTCTAGGCCGACTATCTCAGATACAAATCTCTGGGAGTCCCAGACTGTTCATTTGGAGGAAGGGGTGGCACACTGGCAGTTAGGTGGCAAATGTATGAGTTTGACATCAGAGGGATCAAGGTTTCAATCAATATGCTGTTTACTTTCCATGTGAATTGGAACAAATTCATCATATCTCTAAACCCCCGTTTCTTCATCTGTTAAATGGGAACTATATACATACCATGAAAGGTTATTAAAGTTGATGTAGGCAGAAACCAATACAATATTGTAAAGCAATTATCCTCCAATTAAAAATAAATATATTAAAAAGAGTAAAGTTATTATGAAGATTTAGTGGTGTCATGTAAATGACATGCTCCGCCTTTCATGGCTCCTCCTCCTCTTGAAATTGATCCCCCTCTGCCCCACCAACTTCTCCACTCCAAACTGTAATTTTCTCTGTTATGATTTCTTTTTCCTTTGACTTTAACTTGGTGTAAAACTGCTCTGCAACATATAATAATAATAAAATAAATGGAGAAGTGGGTAGGACACACAGTGTACTTTGCCCCCAACCAGAAAGCCACACTCCCTGCTTCTCTTCCTACACAAGCATGGTTGTTTCAAGCATGAACTACTGGGTCTCAAAGGCTAGCCATCCTTAATCATCCATAACCAAGCATTTCAGGCCATCTCTGATTAATACATCAGAAGGAGCCTATTTGGTGCTCCTTCTAGTAACCATTTTCCACATTTGCTCTTTATCCCTCAGTAACTGGTCAGACTATTCAGAGAGGAAAGGATCTTGAAAAGTTGTTGACTCTAAAGGAATGCTGAGGATGTCATCTTAGGCTCTTGCTGCATCCAAACAAATATCCTTTGTCCTCTCCTGTATAGTGATGGGATGGCCTCTATTTGAACCCTGCTCTAAACACTGAATAAGTTGTTTTTATTTACTTCATTGTTTATTCATTCATTCACTCACTAGACATTATTGACCACCAACTCTGCGCCAGGCCTGTGCTAGAACTTGGGGTTGTATTGATGAGAAAGGTGGACAGACTAGACCCTGACCCTCACGAAGCTTATATTCTAGGGTTATATTCCAGGGCTGACAGACCAAAAAACCAAAAATCATGTCATCAAATAAATTAACAAGAAAACTCTGGTAAAGAAGCACTGCAAAAGAACTAAACAAGGAATATATAAAAGTGTAAACAAGTGGAAGGGGCAAACAGAGTGGTGAAAGTGGGCTTTTCCGCATGCATGCTGAGTTGCTTCAGTCGTGTCCAACTCTTTGTGACCCTATGCACTATAGCCCACCAGGCTCTTCTGTCCATGGGATACTCCAGGCAAGAATACTGGAGTGGGTTGACGTGCCCTTCTCCAGGGGATCTTCCCAACCCAGGGATAGAACCCACATCTCTTACGTCTCCTGCAGTGGCAGGCAGGTTCTTTACCACTAGTACCACCTGGCAAGCCTGGGCTTTTCTGTGGAGGAAATAATGCATTGAGCCCTGAGCTGCCAATATGAGAAAATCTAGGAAGAAGTTTTCTCAGCAGAGGGAACAGTAAGTGTAAAGGTCTCAGAGAAGGGGAAGGGCTTGATATATTTAGAGAAATTAAAGGGGTATGAAATGAATACAAATTAACCTGGATTTTATAAACTAGAACTATGGATTTTGCTTTAAGTGTACTTCAGTAACTATTCAACAATCACTGAGTGCCTAATGTGTTGTTGTTCAGTCGCTCAGTTGTGTCCGACTCTTTGTGACCCCATGGACTGCAGCATGCCGGGCTTCCCTGTCCACCATCATCTCCAGGAGCTTGCTCAAACTCATGTCCATTGAGTGATGCCATCCATCCAGCTCACCCTCTGTTGTCCCCTTCTCCTCCGGCCTTCAATCTTTCCGAGCATCAAGGTCTTTTCCAATGAATCGGCGCTTTACATCAGGTGGCCATAGTATTGGAGCTTAAGCTTCAGTATCAGTCCTTCCAATGAATATTCAGGATTGATTTCCTTGAGGATGGACTGGTTTGATATCCTTGCTGTCCAGGGGACTCTCAAGTGTCTTCTCCAAAACATCAACTCTTCAGTGCTCAGTTTTATGTCCCAATTCTCACACCTGTATATGACCACTGGAAAAAACATATCTTTGATTGTACAGACCCTTGTCAGCAAAGTAATGTCTCTTCTTTTTACTATATTGTTAGATTAAATAGTGCCTAACTAAATGTGCCAGGCACTCTTTTAGGCTCTGGATGTGCAACATTGAAAGCAACTCCTGAAAGTTACATTCTAGTGGTAGAGACAAGGAGTAAACAAAATAAATAAGTAAAATAGATAGCATTTTTAGATAGTGCTGAGGAGAATATTTCAAGAAACTAAGAAAAGGAGTTATGTATAGGGTTGCAATTTTAGATAACAGTGAACAGATAAGGTCACATTTAAAAACTTACATTTAAGTAAAGATTTGAAATGTCCATGTGCTTGTCCAGGGACAAAGCCCAGTATTTAGAGGTCAGGGAAGATGAAGAACATCGGGAAAGGAGAATATCAAGAAGCATCTGGAATAGTAAGAGAAAAATCAGGCAATTGTCTTGGAAGCTGGGAAATATTTCAGGATGGAGAGAGATCAACAATGTAAAATACTGCAGTTAGTAAAGAAAGATAAGAACTGAGACACAAACACTGAAGCTCATCGGTGAACAGTTTCACTGCTGTAATGGAAGCAAACCATTGATAGCTGTATGTTCAGAGAGTATTAGAAGAAGGAAACTGGAAACCCTGAAAACAGACAACACTTTCAAGGAGTTTTGCCTTAAGGAAAGGGATGAAATTAGGTAGGAGCCGCAGAAGAAGTTAGGTCAAAAGAGAATTTTTCCTCCAACTTTTAAAAAGTGTTCATTTACACAAAAGTTGAAAGAATTAAATTCTTCACCTAGTTGTAACAATTGTTGACATTTTGACTTATTTGCTTTCTCTCTCTCTCTCAAGAGGGGTTTCTTTAAGCCTATTTTTTCAAACTGTGAAATGTAATGCACCTATAGAAAAGTCCACAAAACACATAACTTCAATGAATGATCACAAACCCAACAGTTATGTAACCACCACCACCATCAAGATGAACTGGTACATTGCCTGAATCACCACAGCCCCGTGGGCTCCTTCCCTCCCATCAAAATGTAACCACCTTCCTGAATGTTCATAGTAACAACTTCTTGCTTTTCTTTATAGTTTTACTGCATAATGTTGTTGTTTAGTTGCTAAATCAAGTCTGATTCTTTTGCAACCCCATGGACCTGCCAGGCTCCTCTGTCCATGGGTTTTCCCAGGCAAGAGTACTGGAGTGGGTTGCCATTTTCTTCTCCAGGGGATCTTTCTTTCCCAAGGATTGAACCAGCATCTCTTGCATTGACAGGTGGATTCTTTACCACTGAGCCACCAGGGAAGCCCTTTACTGCATAATAGTGAATTCCTAAACACCATAGTTTCATTTTTTCTTGTTTTTGAGCTTTAAGAATGGGATAATACATATAGCAATATTTGTTAATTCTAACATCTTTAACTCATATGTTGTGGGTTTATTTCTTCATTGTATAGTATTCTGTTAAAAAAAACNTTATAGCCAGGGTTCAAGGAGCGGGATAGGGGTCTTGAGCGGGATAGGGCCCAGGTTCGCTACTTACTAACTGTGTGGTTACGGACCAGTCACTCACCCTCTCTGTATTTTACCAAGCTCAACAGTGAAAGAGGGTCCTTCTGGCACCCCTCTCAGGACGGACACATTTTGGAAAAGTGCTCAGAGGGCTGAGCAGGGCAATGCCTGCAAGGGGCTGTTGTTCCCAGAAGCCGTGGCTCCTGCCCACAGCTCCTCCTGGTGACATGCGGGTGGCAGCACCAGACGCCCGTTCCTGGAGGGACAGCCTGCTTGCCACCCCCATCTTGGGTGCTGCCTGCAGGAGCCTAGGTCAGAGAGATGCTGGCAGGAGTGACTGGCTCTCCCTGACTGCTTGCAACCGCTCCCATGTGGGTGTTCCACTGAGAGCCCAACCGGGCAGGCTCATGACATTGCCAGGGGACAGGTCAGACCAGAGGGCAAGCCCTGACCCAGGTCAGCGGTGGCCATGTCCAAGTGACCTCTAGGAACATTCCAGGACCCTCATTTCTGGGTTCATCACTTTCTCACTCCCTCTGTTCCCCAAAGGCATCAGGGTAAAGCCCTAAGACCCAGAAGCATTCAGATTGGTCTTGGCTGCCAGCAGGTGACGTGGCAGGAGGAGCAGGGGTCTGAATTTTCACAGTGGGTGGGGCCACTTTAGGAGGAGAGAGCAGCCTTCAGCCAAGATGGACTGCAGAGTGGCCTTCAGTTTGGGAAAGGGAGGCCCCTGTGGGCAAGACTGTTGGTCAGCATTCTCTGACCAGCATTTGACCTGACCAGGAAGGCATCCCTCACGTAGCTGGAAGCCCCTCAAATGCCATCTATTTGTGGCCTGGACCATGCTGCCTGGCAGGAGACATGTGACTATGGGGCCGTGGTATTTTTGGCAATGGGGGTGGGGCTTGTGTGGCGAGCCCTGCACCATGCCGCTCTGGGACAGGCAGCTCGGACGCCCAGCTCTCCTGCCCCGGCTGGCTGTGGGGTCCCAGGTACAGTACTGTCAGCCCCTCATTCCCACCCTAAGGGGTCCCAAAGGGGAGAGCCCCTACAGGGGGCTTCCCTAGGACTAGAGAGGAGGACAAGGGGCAACGGGTCAGAAAGCCACGGTGCCCTGGTCTCAAGGCACCTCCATCGCAGGACTGGTCTGGCCAATAGCCTCCCACCCGCTGGGTCCAGCAGTACCTGACCAAGGCCAAAGGGTAGCCCCCCATCGGGGCCTGAGAGGTTAGGGCTTCCAACCAAGAAGGGTTGCCTTGATTCAGTGAGACGCAGGGAGGAGGGCTTTGTCAGCTGGGCAGGTCTGGGTCAGGGGCATAGACTCTGACGGTGGCCCTAGGGGGCTGGTGGGAACCAGGAGGCTCGTTCTGTTCTGGGACCTCCTGCCCAGGCAGGGGCAGAGCCAGGCTCTCCCTGATGAACCCTGAGTGGGGTCTGGCAGCACTGGTGTGACCTTGGTAGGCTCAGAAGAAGCCTGGCAGCCTGTCCCAGCCAAGGCTGGTGGAAGGTCATCCCTAAAGACTGGTCACCTGCTGGACACCACGGCCCTTACCCCCGTGGTCAGCTGCCACCTGGGGCACGTTGGGACACTCCAGAACTATCACTCAGGTGAACTGAACCCTAGAGGGTGGTCCTTGAAATGGGCTTTGCTGCATCGAGTTGGCCTTTGTACTGGCAGCTCTGGAGGAAAGCTAGAGGCTGCCTCAGCTGAACAGAAAAAACACATCTTGAGGAGGGAAATTTCTTCTGAGGGTGAGGAGACCTGTGTTTTAGTGAACTTCACTGACTCCAACGCAGGATTGTAGCAACATGTCCTTTTAATGTTAACCGTTTGCGCTCAGTTGGGGAGCAGGGAAGGCAGGAGTTTTGGATGCTCCAACTCCAGGAAGCAGCACCGCTTCTCTCTGGACTCTGTTCTGCTCTCTTTCAGGACAGAAATGGAGGGCTGGCCTCTGGGCCAGGGAAACCCAAGGGGGCAGGTGGGGTGGTGGCAGTGAGTGCGGGCCAGGGCCCCAGGCCTGGGTCTGTGAGGAACCTGGTCTGTGGCTCATGTGCCTCTGCTGACCCAGAATGGAGAACTTCCAGTACAGCGTCCAGCTGAGCGACCAGGACTGGGCTGAGTTCTCAGCCGCCGCCGAAGAGTGTGGCCTCCTGCAGGCTGGCCTGGCGTCTGGGGATGAGCCCTTGTCTAGCGACACTGACCAGAGGGACAGCAGTGGCAGCAGCCCCCCAGGACCCCCACACTTTCTCGAGGGGCAACTGGGTCCCAGAGGAAGCAGCTGGCCCAGCTTGGAGGAGGAGGACAAGGCTACCACCCGGCAGCTGGTCAGCAGGTCTTGGCATGAGCCCATGCTGGCCCCAGAGGCCTGTCACCAGACGCCCAGCACGTCCGCACGGTCAGAAGCTCGGCTGTCCCTCCGCCCTGGTGCCACCCCTCTCATCCAGGGCTCATCCCTGCCGGGGCCAGTGTCTTCCAGAGACGAGATGCAGAGGCTTCTGCAGGGGCCAGCCCCCCGGGGCCCTGCCCCTGCTTCCGCTGGTGAGCATGCTGGGAGTCCTGAGTCCCCTGGCCACAGTGCTGCCCCCCAGAGGTCCCCTGGCAGCCCTGGAGCCCCACCAAGAAGCCCTGGACGAAAGAAGAGACGCACTGCAGGCACCAAAGTGGGTGGGCGTTCGGGTGGCCCAGGCCCTGCTCCCACCCAGCTGGGTTCCCCACTGCTCACAGAGGCCAAGCCTGAGGATAGCCTCGGCCCTGCTGGGTCCAGGGGGAAGGGTCTCCCAGCAGGAGCAGCAAAGCAGACAGCAGGAACTGGGCCAGAGTCTGCAGGAGCCCTCGAGCAGGTGGCCAGACAAGGGCCAGGTGTGGACCTGCCTATGTCTGTCCCTACTACTGAACAGGGAACAGACCGACTTGGAATGAGCCCCAGAACTGAGCCATGCGCTGCGTCCATGTCTGACCCAAGGGCTCCTCTAGATGTCACAATTAAGTCAGACGTGGCTCTATCCACACCTGCCTCCAAACCTCAACCCGATGAGTCTCAGTCTACACCCGCCTTCAAGCCTCAACCCGATGAACCTCAGTCTACACCTGCCTTCAAGCCTCAACCCAATGAGTCTCAGTCTACACCCGCCTTCAAGCCTCAACCCGATGAACCTCAGTCTACACTCGCCTTCAAGCTTCAACCCGA
>SJYV01056277.1:444912-454945 GCA_006410875.1 Neotragus pygmaeus | reverse complement strand
CTGGTTTCCACCCCCCCGCCCCGCCACCCTCTTCCGCTGTTTCCTTCTCTCCTGCGCCCTCAGGGTCCCAGAAGGCTCTACACAATTTCCTCTCCCCCACAGAACCCCTTGCCCAGGGTGGGGGCTGCTACTCACAAGCTGAGGGGAGTCTGGGGGCCTGGGACCCCAGCCCCTGATGGAGGCACGATGGTGCCGAGAGGCTTGGACCCGCGGCACAGCCTTCTCAGAGAGTAAGTGGGGGCCGGAGAGTCCACAACTGGAGTCAGAGACAGGCACGGACACAGGGACCGAGCAGAACAGGCTGGAGGGCTCAGGTCCAAGCGAGCTCTGCATCACACTGAGGAACTGTCAGGAGAGCACTGGTGACCGAGGCCGCCTGAGAGACCCCTGCCCCAGAAACCCCCTTAGCCGCCCACAGTGGCCTGAGCAGACCTCAGGCTTCGGGTATCCTCTCAGCCTCAGGCTGTGGGCACACCAGCTCTTTCTGTCACCTAGCAGGGGACTGACCTCATCCAGGCTCTGGATGTCTGTGATCTTGCGGTGGGAAGTGGCAGGTGGTGTGTAGGGGTCAGCGTAGAGCGGGGAGTGGGGTGTCTCCAGGGAATGGTCTGGAGCCTCAGAGCCGCTGTCTAGGCTCAACTATGGGCAAGAGACAGGAGACACAGGTTCCTGGGGCTGGAGCTGGCCAAGCCCTTCCTTCTCTGTGCAAGGGACCGCTGGTGGTTTCAGGACTGAGGAGGCCAAGGAGGTGGAAGGTGGGAGGGAGCGGAGGGTCAACATGCTGGCCCACCTTGCTCAGGTCCAGGGGTAGCAGGGCAGCTGGGCCAGGCCTCTCAGCCCGGGCCTTGTTCCTGGGTGATCGGCTGCTGCCACCCCGTCTCAGCTTTGCCCTGTGCCCACCGACGCTGGTGCAGCCAGGGTTGGCTTGCTCCTGTGGGAACCAAGGACCTTCCAGAAGGTTTCCTGGGGCCCTCTCCCATACAACGGTCTGAAGCTACACAGACTCCCTTCCCCTTAGGAACTAGGCGAGTATGCCATGGGGTCCCCAACACAAACTTGCCTCATGGTTCCGTGCCTCCTCTGCCCATTACCCACCCCGCTAGATACTCACCGGTGGGGGCCGGGCCGGGCAGCCTGCAGTGGATGGTGCTGAGGACTCAGGGAGGGAGTGGCTGGTGCAAATGGAGGGGGGTGCTGGGCACCCTGAGTCCCAGCTGGTCCGTGCATCAGAGGAGAGCGAGCCTCGGCCACTGACCACAACCTGGGCAGCCGGCGAGGGGTAAAGGTGAGCCAGGCGGCAGGAACCCTCCCCACCTCCTCATGCCCAGGCACACCTGTCTGTTTTACCGCGGCCCGGCAGCACCTGCTCTGCTGACTCCTTACCTGTGTGGACGCCCGCAGCCCCGGGGGGCTCTCAGGGGCGGGTGGTGGGGAGGCCCTGTCCTCACGGCAGACTGTCTGCAGGCAGAGCAGCCAGTGGCTATAGTCCTCGTAGCTGGCACACACCACACGGATGGTGTTGATGAGACGGCCTGGTGCACGGATGCTGTGAGGGGGCCTGGCAGGCAGGGTGCTCCCTGCCAGGCCCCAGTGCAGAGCTAGGTGCCCACCTGGGGCCACAGCCCCTCTCCCAGACCTGGCTCCCACCCACCTTCAATCAGGAAAGAGCGGATCTGCTTCTCCCTCTCTTCCAGGTTGATGTGGATGGCGCTGAGCGGGAGCTCCCCCTGCAGGGCATCAGGGGGACAGGGCCTGAGTCAGGGAACAATCCCTGACCCACCACCCCAGTGAGCCCTCCTGAGTTGGGTGGGCACGTGGACACCAAGCAGAGGGCAAAGCAGGGCTGAGGTCAACACCTTGAGGGAGGCCAGGCACATCCTGTCTGTCCTAGAGGGGTGTTTTCACCCGGGCTCCAGGTGGGGCTTTCTCCAGCCAATGTCTAACTCAGGACTGGTCAGGGACTGGTCCCCTGGGCCACCCATTAAGATGGGGGTGGGTGGAAGGGATCACGAGGAAGCCCCCTGTGTTTCTCGATGACTGAAGGCCATGATCACCCCCAGAGTAGAAGGTACCCTGATGCACAGGATGGACCCTCACGCCCATGCCTACACCCTTGCATGCACACACACACAACCTTCAGGCACCAGGAAGATGCCTGCTCAGAGGTACAGGCACCTTCCAGAAGCACTGTGGGCCCCATGCCACCCCCAGGTGACTGGCCTGCTGGTGGCTGTGGACTTGCTAGCATGATACAGGGTGCTGAGGCAAGGTGCCCACCCTCCTTGCCCACGTCAGGCTGAGACCAGATTGACCAGGACAGCAGGCTGGGTGGGTGGGGCCACCTGTCCCAGCAGGCCCCGACATACAGGTTCCTCCTGAGCCGTTGCCCCCTCCCACCCCCATGTGCAGGGAGCCTCCCTGGGGCGGGTCTGCAGTGGGGAGGGACCCACCTTAAAGCAAAGCCCATCTGCTTCCTCAGAGAAGATGGCCAGGGAGGTTGGGTACAGGACAAGAAGCCGGTCCCACTGCTCCTGCAGGGAGGTCACAGGGTGGAGTGGCTGTCTCTTATACACATCTCCTGCANGGGAGGGACCCACCTTAAAGCAAAGCCCATCTGCTTCCTCAGAGAAGATGGCCAGGGAGGTTGGGTACAGGACAAGAAGCCGGTCCCACTGCTCCTGCAGGGAGGTCACAGGGTGGAGTGGGGTCTCCACTGGCATACACCCAGGGCCTGGCCCCACCTGGAGCCCGTATCCTGCCCCCACCTCCTCCCACCTCTGTGCCCCCACCTGTGAGGGCAGATGCTGCAGCTTGACCCTTGAGGCACAGATGGCATTGCCCATCACCTGGCGGCCTGATGCTGTCCGCAGCCGGGTCAGCCTGTGCTGCAGAGTCCAGGGGAGCGCGTCCTCAGTGGGGCCCTGGGAGGAAAGGGTCAGGGGCAGGTGGAGGAGGGGAAGGGAAAGGGGTGCAGGGTTCCCAGCACTGACCTGCAGGGGCTCTGGTGGGCAGCGAGGCATCCCTCCCACGAGGGCTATCTGCTTCTCCAGGTGGTAGAGCCAGTGGCCCAGCTCGGCCTGGCTGGGGCAGAGCACGAGAAGTGGGGCGGGCAGCGGGCCTGTGGGGGAGGGACAGAGTGGGCTGGGCCAGGGGCCCATAGGAGAGGCCCCTCAATGGTTGGCAGGAGCCACCGATGACCACATGCACAGCTCTAGAGGCCCCCAGTCCACTGTCCTCCACCCCAGCCTGGCACTGCACGTGTGCCCATCAGAGGAAAAGCCAGGACCCCTCAGTGTGCTCAGAGTCCTGCCAAGGTCCCAGGCCAGGTCAATAGCCAGGCTCCCTGAGCAGCCTCGCTGCTGTCGCCTTGTCCCGAGGAGGGCAAGGTCAGCACAGGTAGCACCACCCGTGCTCCCACACACCTGTGATCTGGAAGGCATGCTCTCTAGACCCCTCGAGGGGGCAGACACTCAGCTCCATCAGCGGTAACAGCCCCTGCCAGAGCATAGCAGGAGAGAAGGGCTCGGGCCCCTCTGCCTCCTGAGGGTCTGTCCTCCCCCAGCACCTCCCTCTGCCCATGTCCCCGCACCTGGAGAGTGAGTCCTTCGGGACCATGGGCCTGGAAGTAGAGGTGGGAGGGGAACAGCTCCAGGTAGCAGTCGCTGACATTCTAAGGAGAGGGGGCCAGCGTCTGAGGACTTGGGGGCAGGCTCCAGGGTGGCTCCCCCCAAGCACGCCCCCCCAGCCCAGCCCCCACCTGGCTGTGCTGGAAACGCAGCTGGACCTTGGCGTAGTGCACAACGCTGCCTAGACTCCTCACTGCTGCCCTTCGCCGCCCTTCCTTGAACACACTCAGGAAAGGCTGCTCCAGGATTTCTTGCTGGCTCTGCAAACCTGGAAAGTTCTAGGGTGGGGGAAGAGGTCAGGGGAGGGGGCCTCACTGGTGACCAGCAGCCTAGGCCCACAGTCTCGCCATACATAGGTTAAGAACACATGCACAGCATCACATGTGTATAGAGCCCTGTACACACACAGTCTCTTCACGTGGCAACAGTGCAGAATACACACACACACACACACACANATTGTTCCATGTCCAGTTCTAACTGTTGCTTCCTGACCTGCATATAGATTTCTCAAGAGGCAGGTCAGGTGGTCTGGTATTCCCATCTCTTTCAGAATTTTCCACAGTTTATTGTGATCCATACAGTCAAAGGCTTTGGCATAGTCAATAAAGCAGAAATAGATGTTTTACTGGAACTCTGTTGCTTTTTCGATGATCCAGCAGATGTTGGCAATTTGATCTGAGAAGCCTAAATACACCTCAAAAGGAATATATATATATTTTTTCAGATTCTTTTCGTTTATAGGTTATTATAAAATATTGAATAACTAATCAGTAGTTCCCTGTGCTATAAATATGTCCTTATTGTTTATATATTTTATATAAAGTAGTGTGTATATGCAGGCGGTCTCCTGCATTGCAGGCAGATTCTTTACTGACTGAGCCACCAGCAAAAAAAAAAAAAAAAATACATGACACCAAGTTAAAAATGAATTTCAGATAAACAGTGAATAACTTTTTTTAGTGTCAAGGGATCCCATACAACATTTGAGTCATATTTACCCCCCCCCTTTTTTTCACTGTTCATCTTAAATTCAAATGTAGCCAGGATCTATTATTTCATCTGGCAACCTTACTTAGAGGGTCTCACCCCAACCATTGACACCAACATAAAAGCTGTCATTTCTCAAAATTACACCATTTAGGCTGATCATTAATTAGTCAGTTCCTAAATATGCCTAAGGAGACAGCAAGCTGGTTTATTTTCCTTCAAGCCCAAGCCCTGCTTCGAGTCATATGTTGGGGAAGACAGAATCAAGTCTTTCACTTCTCTTGCTGATCTTAAACTTCCTTCCTTTGGCCAATGAGCTGCTCTCACTCTCTCTTCTGATTCATGGGATCGTAGAAATATTCCATCAGCACCCAGAAATTAGAGCATGCCAACACTAAGCTTAGGTTCCCCCTTTTGTGCTGCTCCCAAAATCAGTTCATCCTTCCAAATCTCCCTGCTACTGTTACTGAAACAGAAACCTTACCTCTTTCTCCAGACACAGGAGATGGTTTAACCTCTGTCTTTTGTATGTCTCCTCCTCTTGTACTTATTAAGTCGCAAACTTGTTGCTATTTTTTGTTTTGTTTAATTTTCCCTGTGGAAATATTTCCTGGACTTGCCTCTTCTATTGCACCTCTTCAGCCAGTCATGCCAATTTAGTGTGTCATCACCTAGGGCCTGGATTTCAGCAACAGCATCCTAGCTATTCTGGGTCCCTGCATCTGTGCAACTTCTAGTAAATTTACATTATATAGTGCCCTTTCCCATGTGGGATTCCCTTTTGGGAGAAGGTGGTGTGAGTCTATTTCCTGTTTAACAAATCAATATCAAGCTTCATAGCCCAGGCTCCAAGGTCCCAAACTTATAGTTTTTTCCTCCATGTCTGCTGTCTTTAGACTGATGCAATCCAATTTCTATTTGCCAGTCCCTGCTTCTGGCAGCACCAACTCCATCACCATATTTGCTTTGAGTCCCTAAATCCCTTCCTTGTCTTCTTCTGTGTCAACCCACATCCCTTGCCTCCTTCAAAACCCAGCCCATTAGAAGATAACAAAGCCAACCTTAAGATAAGGAAGGTCTTTCCAAACTAAAGAAAGCAAAAGAACATAAAAGGAAACATATAAAGAGCTTAAAAGGAAAGAAAGCAAAAGAACATAAAAAAAATAAGGGAATTGTGCAATAAGTTTGATTACACAAGAATGAAAAAATCTTTATGTCGAAACAAGAGAAACTAGGGAAAATGTTTGCCAATTACAACAAAGTTAATATTCTTAATATAATTTTACAAATCAATTAGATAGAAGCAGACTTTCCCAAAGAAAATGAAGAAAAAAGACTAGTGTATGACACACAAAGTAAAAAGAGGCCAAGGCCCAAAGCATGACAAACCATAAAGCTTCAGTAGTAATGGAGAAATGTAGATTAAAATAACAATGAGCTTCTTTTTCCCTTTATCAAATGGGCATCTTTTAAAAGAATGCCACTCAGTGTTGATATGATTGCAAGAACAGAAACTTCCACACACACTCTAGCAATCAATTTCAGGATGTTCTTTTTTGTACTACTTTAAAATTGCATAGATTTGAAAAAAAATTTTTTTCTTTTTTGTCTTAAGAGTGTTTTCCAGTTTTCCTGCAATAAATGTGTATCTTTTATAGTCAGCAATATACACAAATGCATTTCTTCGAATCCTATGAAAATTAAAGGGAAGGTGAGGAGAGAGAAATAGGAAAGTACACTAGCATAACTCTGCTAGACCTGGTTTGGGAATCCCTGGTGGTCACTAATCAGCTGTGATTAACCTCTCAAGTCTAGAATCCTTACCTCAGAGAGCTGTTGTTAAGATGGAAACAAAAAATAGTATGTTACCTGTTGCCACACTACCTCCCATTTTATAAATATTCAAAGAATGGTAGCATCTGCTGTTACTCTGTTGTATCCTCAGCACAGAGTTTCAGGGTTCTGCACATAGTAGGTGCTAGGTTAAAATATCTGACTGATCGTGTGATTTTTTTTTTTTATTAAACATATAGTTTGATTTAATTACTTTAAGTCCAATAGGGGAACAAAAAGTAGAAAAGAGGATAGAAAAGAGTGCTATTACTAAAAGATAATTAGAGAAGGCATCACAGAGAGTTTACCAGGCTCCTCCATCCATGGGATTTTCCAGGCAAGAGTACTGGAGTGGATTGCCATTTCCTTCTTCTGACCGTGTGATTTTATCTGGACTTTTAATATTTTTTTCTACTGACCTTGGACTCTCTTTCCTCCTTTCCTTTCCTCCTGCCTCTTTCACATCTGTCTTTCCATCCCCTTTCTCCTTCTCATTACACTCCACGTCTTATGGAACAATCTTTCTCAAGTGCTCTGAATAACATTTTTCAAAATCCAACTCCAAAAGCCACTGACTTGTCAGCCTTACCTGAAGGTCAGCAGCAATGACAGTGGTTCCCAGTCTTCTCTTCACCCTTGCTCCTTGTTTAGTAAACAGCTGGCCTGAAACACTTGTACTCAGGATGCCTCCTGTGCTTGACTGTGCCTCAGTCTGTTGACATGGTGCTTCCTAGTGGCTTGTGACAAGTTTGTCTGCTAGCCTTTTCTTTCCTCAAGGCTGAAGTTAATTCTATTTCTTATGATGCTTCCTGCATGTTCGTGTTCATCAGTCTCTTAAAGTTGTTTACAGCATTTGTTAGTCAGCAAAATATCCCCCTTGCCTGTCTTCCCCCTTTCATCCCTTCCACTCCTTCACCCTCCCCTTCTGAAAATATAACATTAATTATTGTTTGTTTTGCTCTGACAGAAATTTGTGTTTGCTTTGGGAAATAGGATGAATGCTTTTGTGCATATGATCCATAGGCATAATATTGACAGTGTGCGTACCTGTGTGTTCAGTCGCTTCGAGTCACGTCCAACTCTTTGTGGCCCCNTTTGCTCTGACAGAAATTTGTGTTTGCTTTGGGAAATAGGATGAATGCTTTTGTGCATATGATCCATAGGCATAATATTGACAGTGTGCGTACCTGTGTGTTCAGTCGCTTCGAGTCACGTCCAACTCTTTGTGGCCCCTGAACTGTAGCCTGCCAGGCTCCTCTGTCCATGGGATTCTCCAGGCAAGAATACTGGAGTGGATTGCCATGCCCTCCTCCAGGGGATCTTCCTGACCCAGGGATCGAACCCACATCTCCTGCATTGCAGGTGGATTCTTTACTGCTGAGCCACCAAGGAAGCCCAATATTGACAGTACATCCTTGTATTATTTCAGAAACATACTAAACACTCTAGAGAGCAACTGATCACAGCAGGATGTAATCCGCAGTAAGCTCTGGATTCCCTCCCAACCCATAGCCTCATAGTTATTAAAGTGTGTGTGTGGTTATGGAGTGTGTCATTAGACTAGATTGGAATTCTGTCTTTAATACTATACAACCACAAGCAATTCACCATGCTCTCAGCTTTGGCTTCCTAATCTATAAAAATAAAATGATAATGTTTATCTCAAAAGGTGGGAATTAAATGTATGGAAAGCGTGTAACAGACACTCTAACACAGGGTAGGTGTAGGGACACTCTCTGACATAAAGGGAAATGTGAATTTCCTTTCCAAAGTCATTCATTCCATGGGGATTTATAATCCAGTAGAAAAAACCAAGACCTCAATAGATGAAGTAAACACTACACATAGTCAAAATGAATTTATCAAACACATATCACATACCATGAGCCAAGAACTCTATTAAAACCAGTTTACAAATCCAGGGATCCCAGGGATCGAACCCAGGTCTCCACACTGCAAGTGGATTCTTTACCAATTGAGCCACCAGGGAAGCCCTTACGAACATTACCTAATTTAATTTTCACAATAGTGTGAAAGTACCTTTAACTTTCACAGGTACCATTGTAACTCTGTTTTAAGATGAGGAAACTAACATCCCACTGGCCCCACAGTTAAGAAGGGGCGAAGCCCAAGCTGTCTGGTACCAGTGTCCATGCTTATAATCACCACGTCACAATTTTCTTACTCATGCCTTGCACATGGTAGGAACCAAAGCTATATCGTCAAGTCTACCCTAACCTTTCTGACCAAATCAGAGAGCAGTGATCACACATTCCCAGAAAAGCACCTTTTACCTATTCTTTGACCAAAACAATTGACTCCTTTGCAGACAGGCTAAAAGTCCAACCCAGCCTGGTGCAAAGGAACCAAAGAAATTTTTTTACTGTCAAGAGGCTAGTTCCCCTAGGGCCAGTGACTCTATAATAATAAATATCTTAGAGTGTGAAGAGGTTGCCTTTTTTTGAAGGTCCCTTTGGACTCCACAGATTCTCTCAGAGAGGTATCATTTGGTAAGCCCCTTTTATATTTGCTTTCTCATTTAATTCTCACAATTACCTGGCAAAGTATCTTTTATAGACCTAATTTATACTGATGGAGCAATTGGAGCTCATAAATCAATTCCCAAGGTCACCCTAGTCAGGAAGTATTTAGGATTTGAACTTTGAACTGTCTGAAGCCACTGATGCTTCCATTGGCCTCTTCTTGGAAATATCTATACGCCTGCCTTTAGCACCTGTGGATTCAGGGGTTCTGGTTACTTGTGGGAATCTAGGTGTGCTCATTTAGAAGCACTCTCTGTTCTCAATCAATGAAGGAGTAACTCTGGCAATAACATTGCCTCTTAATTCAGAGCATTTTAAATCTCCAGGACACCAATGTAGCAGCTCTGGTTTAGTCATGATAAGGGATAGAAAATATTTTGTGCTACCCGGTCTGTGACTCTACCCATCAAATTAATGATACTAAAATATTTCAAAGGTTCAGACAGCTATAAAAGACTAATTGCAGAAGCCCTGGGCTTCAATTGTATTTAACCCTGATTCAATAATATTAACAGTTCATCTTGCTGGGAAACTTTTGTTGTGAGTGCCTCTTTAAGACATTTGAGGATGTGGCTAGGAATATACTTTATATCCCTAGTGTTGATATTTCTTATTGAAATCATTAGAAGTTCAGTTCAGTTCAGTTCAGTTGCTCAGTCGTGTCTGACTCTTTGCGACCCCATGAATCGCAGCACGCCAGGCCTCCCTATTCGTCACCATCTCCCGGAGTTCACTCAGACTCACGTCCATCGAGTCCGTGATGCCATCCAGCCATCTCATCCTCGGTCATCCCCTTCTCCTCCTGCCCCCAATGCCTCCCAGCATCAGAGGCTTTTCCAATGAGTCAACTCTTTGCATGAGGTGGTCAAAGTACTGGAGTTTCAGCTTTAGAATCATTCCTTCCAAAGAAATCCCAGGGTTGATCTCCTTCAGAATGGACTGGTTGGATCTCCTTGCAGTCCAAGGGACTCTCAAGAGTCTTCTCCAACACCATAGTTCAAAAGCATCAATTCTTCGGCACTCAGCCTTCTTCACAGTCCA
>SJYV01056277.1:421935-442633 GCA_006410875.1 Neotragus pygmaeus | reverse complement strand
GCATTGCCTTTCTTTGGGATTGGAATGAAAACTGACCTTTTCCAGTCCTGTGGCCACTGCTGAGTTTTCCAAATTTCCTGGCATATTGAGTGCAGCACTTTCACAGCATCATCTTCCAGGATTTGAAACAGCTCAACTTGAATTCTATCACCTCCACTAGCTTTGTTCGTAGTGATACTTCCTAAGGCCCACTTGACTTCACATTCCAAGATGTCTGGCTCTAGATTAGTGATCACATCATCATGATTATCTGGGTCATGAAGATCTTTTTTGTACAATTCTTCTGTGTATTCTTGCTGTCTCTTCTTAATATCTTCTGCTTCTGTTAGGTCTATACCATTTTTGTCCTTTATCAAGCCCATCTTTGCATGAAATGTTCCCTTGGTATCTCTAATTTTCTTGAAGAGATCTCTAGTCTTTCCCATTCTGTTCTTTTCCTCTATTTCTTTGCACTGATCGCTGAAGAAGGCTTTCTTATGTCTTCTTGCTATTCTTTGGAACTCTGCATTCAGATGCTTATATCTTTCCTTTTCTCCTTTGCTTTTCGCCTCTCCTCTTTTCACAGCTAGTTGTAAGGCCTCCCCAGATAGCCATTTTGCGTTTTTGCAACTTTTTTAGAAATGGTGACTTAAAAATTTTTTTACTGAAGATGGTTGTTGTACAATATTATATGTTGCAGGTGTACGACCTAGTGATTCACAGTTTTTAAGGCATGCTCCATCTATAGTTATTATAAACTATTGGCTGTATTCCCTGTGTTTTACAGTATGTCCCCATAGCTTGTTTGTTTTCTGCATAGTAGTTTGTACCTCCTAAACCCCTACCCTTAACTTGCCCCTCCCTGCTTTCCTCTCCCTGCTGGTAAACGCTAGTCTGTTCTCTATATCTGTGAGTGTGTTTCTTTTTTGTTATATTCACTAGTTTTATTTTTTAGATTACACATATAAGTGCTATCATACAGTATTTGTCTTCCTTGGTCTGACTTATTTCACTTAGCATAATCACCTCCAAGTCCATCCATGTTGCTGCAAATGACATTATCTCATTCTTTTTTTCATGACTGAATAGTATTTCATTGTATATATCTGTTGTTGTTTTGTTCAGTTGCCGAGTTATGTCTGACTCTTTGCAACCCCATGGGTTGCAGCACACCAGGCCTTCCTGTTCCTCACTATCTCCTGGAGTTTGCCCCAGTTCATGTCCACGTATGTATCTGCCACATTTTTTTAATCCATTCGTCTGTTGACACTGCCTTTCCTTGAAGTAAACGATAACCATTAGAAGGTCCACAAATTGACGTTTTGTCTTTTGGCTGTGCTGGTTCTTTATTGTGGTGCACAGTCTCTTCATTCTGGTACACAGGCTTCTCTAGCTGTGGCACGTGGGGCGGGCTTAGTTGGCCCTTGGCATGTGGGATCTTAGTTCCCCAACCAGGGATCAAACTCATATACCCTGCATTGGAAGGCTGATTCTTAACCCCTGACTACCAGGGAAGTCCCCACAAATTTATGTTTTTAAACAGAACCTCAATCCTGTTCAAAAAGAAATTCCAAAACAATGTCATTTACTGTGTTGAAGTACAGTTGATTTATAGTGTTGTGTTAAATTCTACTGTACAACAAACTGATTCCATTATACACACACACATTGTTTTTTCATATTCTCTTCCATTATAGTTTATCATAGGATATTGAATATAGTTCCCTGTACTATACAGTAGGGGCTTCTTCTAGTGGTAAAGAACCCACCTGCCAGTGCTGGAGACGTAAAGTGATGCGGGTTTGATTGTTTGATCCCTCTGTCAGGAGGATCTCCTGGAGATCATGGCAACCCATTCCAGTATTCTTGCCTGGAAAATTCCATGGACAGAGGAGCCTGGCAGGCTGCAGTCCATGGAATCACAAAAGAGTCTAACACAACTTAGCTACTAAATAACAACAGCAAAGTCTGTTGATGTTCAGTTAAGATGCTATCTACCCCCCAATTTTTTAAGCAATGGATTTGGGGTTTTATAACTATTTTTGAGAATATTTATCTTTTAATTTGTTATTAATTTATCTAGCTGCACCAAGTCTTAGTTGTTGCATGAGGGAGCTTTAGCTGCTGCATGCAAACTCTTAGTTGCAAGGTGGGATCCAGTTCCCTGACCAAGAATCGAACTCCACCCCCTGCATTGGAAACTTGAAGTCTTAGCCACTGGATCGCCAGGGAAATCCAACTCAAAAAACTGAATGGGAATAACTGAAATATAACAGTGTTTCTTTTGGGTTTATAGTCTGTAGGCAATAAATCGTTTTCTTCTTTTCTGTATTTTTCAGATTTAATGTAAATACTAATTAATGTATTTAAAGAGAATGCATTAACTTTTAATTGTAACTACATATAGGTTTTGTAGTTTAAAAATTAAATCATGATTTCTAAGCAAGTGTTTTAAAGAACACTAATCTATACACATTTATTCATTGTTCTTTAAACAATTTTTATTTTATATTGGAATGTAGTTAATTTATAGTGCTGTATTAGTTTCAGGTGTAGAGCAAAATGATTCAATTACACATACATATATATGTTCCATTTCAGATTCTTTTCCCATAAAGGTTTTTATAGGATATTGAATAAAGTTCCCTGTGTTATATAGTAGGTCCTTATTTGTTATTTATTTTATATATAGTAGTATGTATCTGTTAATCCCAAAGCCCTAATTTATTCCTCCTTTTCCCCTTTGGTAACCATAAGTTTGCCATTTCTGTTCTGTAAATAATTTCATTTGTATCATTTTTTTCGATTCCACATATAGGTGATATCATACAACATTTGTCTTTCTGTATTATTCTTATATGTTTAATTTAATCAGATCCTTACCACCACTACCTTTCCCTCTATTTCTTCCAGTTCAGAGCTGCCTTCCTTATTTAATGCTTTTCAGTTAATGGTGAATGACCTCTTGTGGGTCTGAGTCTTGATACCAGCTTGCAATGTCCAGAAAATAACGTCAAAGCTATGAATTCATTGGGAGTAATCTAAAAGCGAGTGGCTTCTCCAGTGGCTCGGTGACAAAGAATCTGCTTGCAGTACAGGTAGCTGTACTTCCTGTATCTAGGTCAGGAAGATCCCCTGGAGAAGGGAATGGTAATCCACTCCAATATTCTTGTCTGGAGAATCCCATGGACAAAGCTGCCTGGCAGCGTCCATAAGGTCACAGAGTTGTTCACGACTGAAGTGACTTAGCAGGCACATACACACGATCTGCTTGTAAATACACCTTCTCTAATTTTGAGAGCACCAACTGTTTCCTGTTGAGATCTTCACTATTATGCTCTTAATGCTCATTATCCCCTTCTTTGGAAGCAGAATGCTCATTTTTACCTGAGTTCATTGTTACACAGAGAAGCCTGGCAGGGGTCCATGGGGTCACAAAGAGTCAGACACGACTGAGCGACTTCATTTTTATTGTTACACAGCTGAAAAACTATATTTCAAGTTTCCCTTGTAGCTAGGCAGAGTCACAACAAGTAGAAATGATATAGATTCTTCTTACTTTTTTTTCTGGTATGTATATTATTTTTGAGGCTTGAGATTTCCATTTACAGAATTTAGTTTATAACAGATTCAAAAACCAAACTTATTGACCTCCCAATGCTAAAAAACTAAATGTGCAAAAGAACTACTATTAAATAGCACATAAAAAACTATAAGTTATTCTTATATCTTTCTAAAAGGCTCATCCTTCTTTAGTCTTCCACCCCGCTCTCTAAATGATGATATGATTCTTAGAGCTCTAGCATATATTTTGGAACATGAGGGTTAGAGTCACACACTAGACTTGGAGGAATAGAATGTTAGAAAGGACCAGGGTCTCTGATAAGTTGATAACTGGCCATAACAGCCTTGGACTGCCTCTTCCACATGAGAAAAAAACTCTATTGTCTAAGTCCCTGTTGTATTAAGTTTTTCTGTTATGTATAGCCAAACAAATTCTAAATAATGTATTTCTGGAACTAAAATTTTATGTTGTGGTAGCTACCTGTTTCAGAGAAGGCAATGGCAACCCACTCCAGTACTCTTGCCTGGAAAATCCCATGGATGGAGGAGCCTGGTAGGCTGCAGTCCATGGGGTCGCTAAGAGTCGGACACGACTGAGCGACTTTGCTTTCACTTTGCACTTTCATGCACTGGAGAAGGAAATGGCAACCCAGTGCTCTTGCCTGGAGAATCCCAGGGAAAGGAGGAGCCTAGTGGGCTGGTGTCTATAGGGTCTCACAGAGTCAAACACAACCGAAGCGACTTAGCAGCAGCAGCAGCTACTTGTTTACATAACCCTTATCACTCACTAATTTTTTTTTTTTTTTTGCCTGCTTCCTTCCACTACAACGTAGGCTTCTTAAGGGCAGGGCATGTGTGTGTGTGCGCGCTTAGTTGTGTTCCAACTCTTTGCAATCCTGTGGACTATAGCCTGCCAGGCTCCTCTGTCCATGGGATTCTCCAAGCAAAACTAAAGGAATAGGTTGCTATTTTGTCCTCTGGGGGATCTTCCTGACCCAGGGATGGAACTTGCATCTTCTGTATTGGCAGGCAGATTGTTTACCACTTGAACCATTAGGAAAGCTTTTAAAGGCAGGGACCAGGCTTATTTTGTTGTATCCCAGCACATAAAGCAATGTTCACCATATAGGGGCTCAATAAATATTTGTTAAATGGTGTCTGGTACAAACTGCAGATGTGGGAACTGCTGGTTGAAGGAGTGACAGCAGGAAGTATAATGCTTGTATTCATTAACTTACATGAAAGAAAGTGAAAGCGTTAACCATTCAGTCCTGTCTGACTCTTTGCGACTCCATGGACTGCAGCTCACCAGGTTCCTCTGTCCATGAAATTCTCCAGGCAAGAATACTGGAGTGGATTGCCATTCCCTTCTCCAGGGGATCTTCCCANAAAGCGTTAACCATTCAGTCCTGTCTGACTCTTTGCGACTCCATGGACTGCAGCTCACCAGGTTCCTCTGTCCATGAAATTCTCCAGGCAAGAATACTGGAGTGGATTGCCATTCCCTTCTCCAGGGGATCTTCCCAACCCAGGGATCAAACCCAAGTCTCCCAGGTTGCAGGCAGATTCTTTACTGTCTGAGCCACCATTGAACGATAACAATTTAGTCATATTGTTTTAGACTTCCTTGCTTTTGCTCCAGCTGCTTGTTCTGACAAGAATGTCTTTTCACTCGTCCACCAGTCATGCTCCTACTTATATCTCAAGTTTTAACTTAATCACCATTGCCTCTGGGACACTATCCTTCAATCACCACAAGGAGAGTTGATCTTCCTTTATTCAACTGTATTTCCAATTCTCAACTGAATTATAGCACTTATCACCCCACACTACAATTAATTTTTTACATCTCTGCCTCCCCAACTAGACTCTGGACCTTGAGGGTAAGGTCTATGACTGATTTATCTCTGTTTTTCCCAGTACTTAGTCTAATTCCTGGTTCATGTTTGGGAGCAGTACATGTTTGCTGAGTTGTTAGCAAGATGACAGGTCTGAGGCTGTGATTTGCTTCTGCTAATTGCAATAAAACCGTAAAAATACTTTTGTATTACTTGATTTATGAGGGGAAAATTAACTGTATTGGATCAGCTGAAGGACAATCTGGATTCTAGTCCCAACCCCAGAACTTCCTACCCAGTGACCTCTTTGAGTGTGTTTCACCTCTTTGAACATCTACACCTTCATTAATAAATGGGAATGTGATGATATCACAGGGCTGTAATGAGGATCAAGCCAGCAACTGTGGGTAAAAGCTTTTTGTAAATGAACTAGTAAGCTTCATGCAAGAACAAATTTAAAACTGCTCAAGTTCATGGGACTTCCTTGAAGGTCCAGCGATTAAGACTCCACCCTTCCAATGTAGTGGGTGCAGGGTCTGTTCTGCTGGGGAACTAAGATCCTACATGCTGTTCGGCTTGGCCAAAAAAAAAAAAAATTTTTTTTTAAAGTGCTCAAGTTCAGAGTTTGTCCTTTTTAAAGTAACAATAATCCCCAGAAAATTCTCCTCCCTGTCCTCTGGGTACAAAGATAACTATACTATACTATGCTATGATAGATAACTATCTTAGGTCTCTTCTCCTTATTTCTAGAGCCTCCATAAGCTGAAACAGCTTTCAAATTTTGAGGCCCCTCATCTTGAATCAGTCTTCTCCCTCAGATATAGCTAGTTATTAGGGATACCTAAATTTCATCTAGAATGAACATTTATAAGAAGGTCTTTCCTGGCTCCCTGCAGATTCAACACTAAGAAGCAGCCAAAAGCTGAGGTCTTGTGTGCGTGTGCTTGGGGGCCTTCCCTGGTGGCTCAGAGGTTAAAGCCTTTGCCTGCAAGGCGGGAGAGCTGGGTTCAATCCCTGGGTCGGGAAGATTCCCCTGGAGAAGGAAATGGCAACCCACTCCAGTATTCTTGCCTGGAAAATCCCATGGACAGAGGAGCCTGGTAGGTTACAGTGTACAGAGTCGCAAAGAGTCGGACACTACTGAGCGACTTCACTCACTGTGTGCGTGAAACCTGGGCCAAACAGGGGTTCCAGCACCTGGAAGACCCCTCCCCTTAGCCTCTGAAAACTGGGCCTCTGAGTATCCTGAGAAACAGTGTAACAGTCATTTTTGTTTTTCTCCGGTTCTTTGGATCTCACCTTGATTTGCTCTAACAGGCTAAAGAATCCAGCCACTCAGTTAATGAGAGGGAATTGTTATGATTTAAAGACTTTTGGGAAAGGAAGAAGGGGGTATGAGGAGATGACAGATGAAAGAAGTGCCTTCTAATTGGTTACCTTTAGAGGTGTTTCCATGGGCCTCACCTAGGGCTATAGTTAGGATCAAATGGAAAGATGTGATCATTAACTCAGCCCTGGAATGCAGTCTAGCAGCACTGATGAGATGATTGCTACCCTCTCCATTCTTCTGGGCTGGCTGCTCACAGAGGGCTTGTGTTGTTGGAAGTGGTGAGCATTTTGTGAATTTCTCCAGTGTTTCTACTGCTTCTGTTTTCGTGAAAGTTTTAACTACCTTTCCCTCTTTATGGGGGAAACAAACAAAAACAAACAAACAACAAAAATGAACCTTTTTCTTTTACGGTGCCTCTAATCTCAGATGAGTTTTTTGGACTTTAAAGATTTCCTTTTCAGGCCCTATGTGCCCCGACAAATACAGGAACAGCTGTGAGGTTCAGGTTTTCAAACCTGCTCCATTCAGAGGATTTCTACCAGATTTGCCATGCTCAGTCTCCCATATACTTCCTCACCTTCGCCCTCACTATCACCCCCCACCCAGAATGCTTGTGGGGGTTAATCTCTTGTTAATCTTAAATCATTCTAGGGACTTGGCAGTCCAGTGGCTAAAACTTTGCACTCTCATTTCGTTTGGGCCTGAGTTTGATCCCTGGAAGGGGGAATTAAGATCCCTGCTTGCCTCGTGGCCAAAAGAAAAAAAAGGATACCTAGTTCTCAAAAGCCACCTCAATTCAATTCAACCTTATTCAAACTACTATCTATTGGGTAGTAAGTGCTGTGTTAGACTATGGGAACACAAAGGTTAAGGTGTTTTGTGACCTCAGGGAGCTCATGTTCTTGGAGGGAAGGAAGGCAGGAAAACTCTTCGAATACAATGTGATCAGAGACGTTACTTTTAGCCCCATAAGAAACACATATGCCTGAAAGGTTTTAGGGCAACTCATATATCATCCATGAAACTATTTTGAAGTTTTCAAATGCACATTTATGTCTATTTTCTGGGAACTCATTATAGTAAGCATCAGTTTAGTTGATTTTTTTTTTTTTTTTAGTATGTCACAATCGGACTTAAAAGTTTAAGAACCATATATATTTTTTTATATCCCACCCATGGCACATATGGAAAAGAAAATGGCAACCTACTGCTGTGTTCTTGCCTGAGAAATCCCACAGACAGAGGAAGGATACATTTGGGCTGTAGTCCATGGGGCCACAAAACCGGTGGACATGACTTAGCAACTAAACAACAAACAATGTGGCACATAACACTCAATGATACTCATTTGCCTCAATAGCTGGCTGCTTGATTTGCAGAAGAATGGAGTTGAAGAAAGAGCTTGGACTGGGGAATCTGGCAGTACTAGGTTCTAAATTTAGCAGTGGCATTTGTTAGTGGTAGACTTTGGCAAGACATTTAGCCTCTCTGAATCTCAGTTCTTCTTCTTAAAATGGAGACAAGAACATCTTCCTCTCAAGTTGTTATGATTTTATTTGATAAGTGAAGTGTTTGGTTTTAAAGTAGAATTCTCTTTCTTCTTCCTCTTTTTTCTGGTAGGACTATTGGAAAGGGGATAATCCTTTGCACCTTTTCACAGACAATGTGACAGTATTTTTTTTTTAATGAAAAAATATGTACACAGGCTTTAAATCTTGCAAAGCATAGAAATTAAACCACATATCGGAGAAGGCAATGGCACCCCACTCCAGCACTCTTGCCTGGAAAATCCCATGGACGGAGGAGCCTGATGGGCTGCAGTCCATGGGGTCACAAGAGTCAGACATGACTGAGTAACTTCACTTTCACTCTTCACTTTCATGCATTGGAGAAGGAAATGGGAACCCACTCCAGTGCTCTTGCCTGGAGAATCCCAAGGATGGGGGAGTCTGGTGGGCTGCCGTCTATGGGGTCGCACAGAGTCGGACACGACTGAAGCGATTTAACAGTAGCAGTAGCAGCAGCAGCAACTCATATAATTATAAGATCGTAAGCTTCACAAGGGCAAGGATCATGTTTATTTTGTTCAATACTGTCACTTCTTTATCTCACACTGTGTGCGTGCATGCTAAGTAGCTGCAGTTGTGTCCAACTCTTTGCGACCCCATGGACTTTAAACCCCCAGCCTCCACTGCCCATGGGATTCTCCAGGCAAGAATACTGGAGTGGATTGTAATGCCCTCCTCCAGGGGATCTTCCTGACCCAAGGATCAAACCCACGGCTCCTGCACTGGCAGGCTAGTTCTTTACCACTAGCACCACCTGGGAAGTCCTTCCCACACTGTTGCTGCTGCTAAGTCGCTTCAGTTGTGTCTAACTCTGTGCAACCCCATAGACAGCAGCCCACCAGGCTCCCCTGTCCCTGGGATTCTCCAGGCAAGAACACTGGAGTGGGTTGCCATTTCCTTCTCCAATGCATGAAAGTGAAAAGTGAAAGTGAAGTCGCTCAGTTGTGTCCAACTGTTAGCGACCCCATGGACTGCAGCCTACCAGGCCCCTCCATCCATGGGATTTTCCAGGCAAGAGTACTGGAGTGGGGTGCCATTGCCTTCTCCGCCTTCTCACACTAAGTATTTAATAAAAATCAAAGAAAGAAATGAATAAATTGATAATAACACATTTACATAAAAATAAATAAAACAGTTCACAAGAATCAGTTTGAATTTATTTACTTATTGACTGTGCCATGTGGCATGTGGGATTTCAGTTTCCCGATCAAGGATCAAACACATTCCCCGTGCAGTAGAAAGGTGGAGTCTTACCCACTAGACCACCAGGGAAGTTTCCAAAAAAATCAGTTTACAATATTTGGATATTTTAAATTTGGATTGTCTCAAAAACCCAGATCCAATCTTTATACTTCTGACCGCAAAATGACTGCCTGTGGCACAAACCCATGGGTCTAATGGACTTTGATTCGGACAGTTGGCAGTAGGATTCCATAGTGAAGAAGTTGTTCCTGACAGCTCTATAGCTGAAGGCAGAATAAGCACAGAAGGGGCCATTTATTACACGGTGAAATCTAAAACATGCCTCAAAATATCAATTTTGAGAATAGGAAGAATGACACTATCTAGCCAACTTTTGTCTGAGAAAAGGTAAAGCTTTTGACCAGTTAAGGGGGACAGTACCATGTGTCTATGATATGTCTATGATATGACAATTTTATACACATCTTGTCATTTGATCTCTACAACAACTTTGTGGATTAAGTAGTTCAATAAATATTTGAGCATTTTCTAGGTCCCAAGTACTGTGATTAGTACCATAGGGTATTACATTTGGCTAAGTTACTGTCTTTTCTTTCCAGTAATAATAATAATTACAATTTATTGGGCTTTATCTACTTGTCAGGCACTATCCTAAGTTATTTTTTTTGAAATATATCATCTCATTTAATCCTTAAATAACCTATGAAATTGGCATTATTATTTGCTTATTTCAGACATAAAGAAAACGATGCTGAGAGATATTAATAACTTGTCAAGTTCACATAATTAACAAGTAAATTAAGAAGTAGATATGGGATTCTAACCTGGGTTTACTTGACTTCAAAGGCTCTGTTCCCTTAACAATTTACAAAAAATTCCTAGTAAATAATTTGGCTGACAGTTCCTCACTCCTGAAAGTGTTTCAATTCCAATGTGAAATAATAAGGGATACATTAATTAATTATTTTATTTACGTATTTTATTTTGGCTGCACCGGTTCTTTGTTGCAGTAGCAAGCTTCTCTAGTTGGGGCAGGCAGGCTTAGTTGCTCTGCAGCATATGAGGTCTTAGTTCCTTGGCCAGCAATCCAACTCTCATCCCCTGCATTGGAAAGTGGATTCTTAATCACTGTATCACCAGGGAAGTCCCAGGATATATTAATTTTAAATTGCTAAATGTTATAATAAATGGTCCTAGTTCAATAGACATTCCTTACACCAACTTTTTTGGAGATTATTGACCAAAGCTTGAAATACTTAATCCTTGCACCAGGAATAATTCTACTTTAATAATTATTGACTGAATCCAAGTAAGCAAATATATGATAACATTTTAGGCTAAGTTCCTCCTGAAACAGTTTTTGGGACAAGGATTTGAGTGTAAGCAGTTTATTTGGATAATGAACCCAGAATCACTGGTGAGGGACAAGAGGGAAGGATAGGTGCAAGATGAGTTAACAGATCACTACTGTGGGTAACTGGGCTCACCCCTGCTCAGGGGAACTATACAGAATTTGTCTCAGAGGTGTCTCACCCAGAAAAATTGAGGTAGTTATCCACAAATTCTTTGCAGCCAAAGATGGAGAAGCTCTATACAGTCAGCAAAAACAAGACCAGGAGTTGACTGTGGCACAGATCATGAACTCCTTACAGCAAAATTCAGACTTAAATAGAAGAAAGTAGAGAAAACTACTAGACCATTCAGATATGACCTAAATCAAATCCCTTACAATTATACAGTGCAAGTGGCAAATAGATTCAACGGATTAGATCTGATAGAGGGCCTGAAGAACTACAGATGGAGGTTCGTGACATTGTACAGGATGCAGGGATCAAGATCATCCTCAAGAAAAAGAAATGCAAAAAGGCAAAATGGTTGTCTGAGGAGGTCTTAAAATAGCTGAGAAAAGAAGAGAAGCTAAAGGCAAGAGAAAAGGAAAGATATACCCATTTGAATGCAGAGTTCCAAAGAATAGCAAGAAGAGATAAGAAAGCCTTCTTCAGTGATCAATGCAAAGAAATAGAGGAAAACAATAGAATGGCAAAGACTAGAGATCTCTTCAGAAAAATTAGAGATTCCAAGGGAATATTTCATGCAAAATGGGCACAAAAAAAGGACAGAAATAGTATGGACCTAACAGAAGCAGACAATATTAAGAAGAGGTGGCAAGAATACACAGAACTGAACAAAAAAAAACCTTCATGATCCAGATAACCATGATGGTGTGATCACTCACCTAGAGCCAGACTTCCTGGAATGCAAAGTCAAGTGGGCCTTAGGAAGTATCACTACGAACAAAGCTAGCAGAGGTGATGGAATTCCGGTTGAGCTATTTCAAATCCTGAAAGATGATGCTGTGAAAGTGCTGCACTCAATATGCCAGCAAATTTGGAAAACTCAGCAGTGGCCACAGGACTGGAAAAGATCAGTGTTCATTCCAATGCCCCCAAAAAGGCAATGCCAAGAATGTCCAGACTACTGCACAATTGCAGTCATCTCACACACTAGCAAAGTAATGCTCAAAATTCTCCAAGCCAGGCTTCAACAGTATATGAACCAAGAATTTCCAGATGTTCAAGCTGGTTTTAGAAAAGGCAGAAGAACCAGAAATCAAATTTCCAACATCTGTTGGATCATAGAAAAAGCAAGAGAGTTCTAGAAAAACATCTACTTCTGCTTTATTGACTACGCCAAAGCTTTTGACTGTGTGGATCACAACAAAATGTGGAAAATTCCTCAAGAGATGGGAATACCACACCACCTTACCTGCTTCCTGGGAAATCTGTATGCAGGTCAAGTTAGAACCAGACATAAAGTGATGTACTGGTTCCAAATTGGGAAAGGAGGATGTCAAGGCTGTATATTGTCACCCTGCTTATTTAACTTCTATGCAGAGTACATCATGTGAAATACCAGTCTGGATGAAGCACAAGCTGGAATCAAAGTTGCCGGGAGAAATATCAATAACCTCAGATGTGCAGATGACACCATCCTTATGGAAGAAAGTGAAGAGGAGCTAAAAAGCCTCTTGATGAAAGTGAAAGAGGAGAATGAAAAAGCTGGCTTAAAACTCAACATTCAAAAAATGAAGATCATGGCATCTGGTCCCATCACTTCATGGCAAATAGATGGGAAACAATGGAAACAGTGAAAGACTTTATTTTCTTGGGCTCCAAAATCACTGCAGATGGTGACTGCAGCCATGAAATTAAGACACTTGCTCCTTGGAAGAAAAGCTATAACCAACATACACAGCATATTAAAAAGCAGAGACATGACTTTGCTGACAAAGGTCTGTCTAGTAAAGCTGTGGTTTTTCCAGTAGTCATGTATGGATGTGAGAGTTGATCCATAAAGAAAGCTGAATAACAAGAACTGATGCTTTTGAACTGTGGTTCAAAACTCTTGAGAGTCCCTTGGACTGCAAGGAGATCCAACCCGTCCATCCTCAGGGAATTCAGTCCTTAGTGTTGATTGGAAGGACTGATGCTGAAGCTGAAACTCCAATATTTGGCCACCTGATGTGAAGAGCTGACTCATTGGAAAAGACCCTGATGCTGGGAAAGATTGAAGGTGGGAGGAGAAGGGAACGACAGAGGATGATATGGTTGGATGGCATCACCCACTCAATGGACATGAGTTTGAGCAAACTCTGGAAATTGGTGATGGACAGGGAAGCCTGGTGTGCTGCAGTCCATGGGGTCGCAAATGAGTTGGACAGACCTGAGCAACTGAGCTGAACTGAACTGATCCACAAATTCCCATCCGTCATCGAATGGTGAGCAATGGGTGTTGATACCCCACCCAGGCATGATCCAGACTCCCTCCTCCCTCTAGGAAGTCTAAGGCCAGGTCACAGGTGCCTGAAGTAGAAAGAGATCCTTTAGTGTAAAAAACACTGAAGGCCAAGGGAATAGCTCTGGGGCGCCAACAGCTCTGTTGCAGTATATTAATAGTCTACAGAGTTTTATTCAGGTCACTGTGCATAATGGCTAAACCTGTGTGTGCTCCTACAGACTGTAGCCTGACAGGCTTCTCTATCAGTCGGATTCTCCAGGCAAAAAACTGGAGTAGGGTGCCGTTTCCTCCTCCAGGGAATCTTTCTGACCCAGGAATCGAACCTGCATCTCTCGCATTGTCAGGTGGATTCTTCACCACTAGTGTCCCCTGAGAAGCCACAAACACTGTAAACAACCTAAATATACTTTAGAGGGGATTGGCTAAGGATATTCTCTGAATAAATTTAAATAATTTCTGTCATGCTTTTTCTGAGACATAAAACCAGGAGTCCTTAACCTGGCCTGGAGGGTCAGAGAAGGCCTCCTTAGTTAAGTGACAATAGTCACTTGTGTGTTGTAGGGAGGAAAAGCTCTGGGAAGCAATTCAAGCTGAGGAAATGGCATTGCTAAAGCCCCGAGGAAAGAAAATGCTTGGAGCTCTATTTACATGGAGGCGGATTAGAGAGCCAGGGTCAACTGGCTTCCTGAAGCTCAGTGGGGGGCAGAGGGGGGACCTCAGGATCAGGGACTTGATGCTGGGTCAATGGGCAGCCAGGGAAGGGTTTAAGTTTCTGCAGTAGATGTTTGGCAAGATGGCTCCACCTGCAAGAACAGAGAGTGGCAACCTACACTAGGCTGCTCAGCTTCTAAGTTCTTTGCTAAATGAAGAATGTGAGGCTGTCAAGGGTATATTCCAAGGTCTCTGACAGGCTGATTATTGTATTTAAACAAGAAAATGATATATTCATTTCAGATTATCAGAGATACTTTCCACTTTTATTACCTAAAAAGGACTTTGTTAACGTAAAATTTTAACCCAGAACTTTGCACATAGAAAAGACTTCATCTGTACTGGAGTTTTTAAAAACTAATATTCAATATATTAAGATGACAACTGAAAAAACTTCATTTTCAGAAATTGCCTTTGAACTTATAATAATTTCAATTATTTTACTTATATATCAAGAAAATGTCAAAAATTGCCTACTGAATATGCAATCAACTTCACTTGAGTAAGCAAATCTTCATCAAACAATTATACTTAGTTAATTGCATTTCTTTAAACCTTTAAACTGCATTTGTAAATTTAATACATTCCGTTTTAAACACTTTAAACACATGACCTTATAAGCAAAACTTTTCCAAGCTGTCAGTTCTCTTAAATATCGCAACAATATTTATGAATAGTAAGATTGTTTTATAAGTAAAGAATCAACCACAAATTTTTGTTTGAAAACCGTATGGTTATGTCTCAGATTCTGTAAAATGCTCAATTCTCTAAAATTGCAAACAGTAGTTTTAAAAAATGAATTACCTAAATTGATATAATATTCAATTTATTTAAATAAAACCACTCATTTTGAAACAATGAGAATTATTTAAGCATATCATAAAAGGTGTAGAATGAATTATCTGAGGCATTGTGTTACAATTCTGGTTCAGAGGCAGATGTTCTTAGAGGAAGTTGAAGTTGTTAAGGCCTTGTAGCAGGGAGAGTAAAGATATATCAAGGATGGTGAAAGACCGTGTAAAATGTCTTACAATCAGAATTTTTCTTTGATTTAAAAGGAAAGGAGTAAACAGAAGCATATGAAAACCCTGGCTCCTCCAAGATCATAGGGCAGTTGATTTTTCTGTATTACTCTTTAAATGTCAAAACAATTTAAAAAATGAACACAGTTACTTGTGTTTGAACTTTCTCTGAAATGTTCTAGATGGTGACGGTATATAGGAGATCAGGAGTCCAAAACAGAGTGCATTCACAGACTTTTTGCAAAGGGTTAAACATTTTTCAACAGAAAGAAAATGAAACAAATCCTCTGAGAAAATGATATACTTTAGAGCTAGAGTGTTATTATGTTGCTAACGAGATCAAGGTGTTTCTCAAGTCTATCAGCTATACCAAAATGTTTCACATATTGAATCAAGGTGATTGGGAAATAATGGCTATAAATTTGCTGAGCTATATTTAAATATTCACGTTTTCTTTTGTGTCTGTAGTTCCATTTCATTCTTTCTTTTTAGAGATTCATTTCTTTGTTTAAAATATTTATCTTTTATTCATTCTGTTCATCAAATAATTTTAATGTATTTACAGTTCAAATAATTTTAATGTATTTACAGTAATATATTTACAGTATATTAAAAGTTCTTCCATCTTAATTCAACATCTGGGTCATCTATAGATCTGCTTCTATTTCCTATTGATTTTTTTCCTCTTGATTTTAGATCACATTGTCCTGTTTCTTTTCAAGTCTTAATTTTTAACTGATGTCATCCAGACAGTGTTATAAAAGACTATAGATACTGGAGTACATATTACTTCCTCTCCCCTAGAAGACATGCCCTTTCTTCTGTTAGGCATGAAGGACAAGGACCTGATCACTTTGGTCCAAACAATAGTTGAGGCAGTCCAGGATAGTTTGCATCTTTAATTAGTTTTGTTTCATTTCTGGTTTCAAACGTCTTGAGGGAAAGATGGATTGGATGCAAATTAGAAGATTCTTTTCAAGTAGTATGTTTTGACCTATGTACCACAAGATCTTGTCTTTTTCAGCTAGTCCAGCCTTAGGTTTCATTCCTTGCCACACACTCAGCAAAAATCCTGCTGCTGGGTCTTCTTGTCTTTCACGATTCAGTCTGTGTTGCCAAAGGCACCTTTGAGCTGCTATACCCAGCAAGGCTGAAAGCTGAGGAAGGCAACCTGGGGCCAGAGAAAGGTGGTGTGGCTTGTATTGGCTGCAAACTCATACTACTGCACTATCTTGTTCCCTTCTCTCTCAAATAAATACCAGATATGTACAGATAGTATTGCCGGTGAGCATCACTGACTCAGTGGACATTAATTTGAGCAAACTCTGGGAGATAGTGGAAGACAGAGGAGCCTGGTGTGCTATAGTCCATGAAGTTGCAAAGAGCCGGACATGACTTAGTAACTGAAAAACAGAAAGTATACAGATTATTCCAATATGGGTTTAATTTACTTCATTGTATCTATGTTTACCAACCCAAGGAAACTGGGGCTACCAGTTCAGCAGGATGAGATTGTTTATGGACCAGAGATTTTGTGTTGTTATCTTGGACTGCATCTACCCAGAGTCATTATTCTTAAGCCATTAAGAAGCACATTGAACTCTTTGAAAATGATATGATAGATTGAATCACTGCTTCGCATGCTTCACGAACTTCCTGTATTACAATTCTACATCCACATACTTATCATATAATTTTTCAGTGTCTCCTACTAGAGGAGGCAGAGGACATCTCCCTTCACCCCAACCTATGATGTACTTGGCCTTGTAACTTGGTTTGGTCAATGAGATGTGGGCCAAAATGACAAGTGTGCCAGTTGCAGGCCAAGATCTTAAGAGGCATCTTATATTTCAGTTCACTCTCCTGGATTCCAGTAACCCTCCGTGAGGAGAACATGTCCCAGGTAGCCACTGGTCCAAGGAGAATGAGGAAATATGTGGCATAGGCTTGAATCCAACCAGCAGCCCGGAATCAAGCCTAACTGATTCCTGTCAAGCCTGGCAGAGCCACATCCAACCTACAGATCAGTGAGAGAGGAAATAAATATCTGCAGCTAAAAGCCTCTAAAAGTTTAATGTTGACTGATATGCAGCAAAAACTTTTTCAAGCCAATAATTAGTGTTAAACGATTCTTTTAGTTTATGATGATTTGGCTCTGTGAAATTTTCTGATTTGTCTCAGGTTTCTTCATTTGAGTGATCAGGTAGCTCATTTATTTGCTGTGTGATTGAACTGACATTATTTTCAGATTTTTGATTGTCTATGTCCATGATCGTTAGGATCATTCTAATAACATATGCAAAGTAACTGATTCTGATAACAGATGTAAAGTAACTGCAGTTATCAGGATGTTTAGAGTTCATGTATTTAATTCTGAAGCAGCTTAATAAGACTATGTGCATTTGAATAAAAGATTTTTAATTGTTTTATGTTTTTCCTATTGTTAAAAAAACAGAGTTTTTAGGTGGGCCGACTGAGCGACTGAACTGAACTGAACTGATGATGGCCTGGCAGTTAAGACTCCATGCTTGCACTGTAGAGGGTGTGGGTTCAGTCCTTGGTGGAGGAATTAATATCCTACATGATGTAGGCTTCCCATCAAAAAAAACATAGAAGAAAAAAAAAACTTTTAGAATAATGGTTTTATCTCAGAATAAAAAGACACTATATGTAATTCATTAAGCATCTTCCAGGACTTGTGGAAAGTATGTATACATATCATCGTCTTTAAAAATAAATTTAATTTTTTTCATTAGTTAATACTTTCATAAGGTGGAAAGTTCCAAAGGCAAAAAAGAGAATGAAGTGAAAAGATTTCTTCTTACCCTGTTTCCCATGTTGCCCTGTCCAAGGGCAATTACTGTTACCCGTTTCTCTGGTATATTCTTCCAGTGATATTTGCACATACAAACATGTACATCATTATGTGTGTATATTGTGTTTCCCTGATTTTTAAAAACCAATGTAGTATTAACATATTATTATAGGATTCTGTATCTTGCTTTTATTTATTTTTTTCACTTTACAATGTATGTTAGAGAATATTCTGTAGCAAAACATAAAGAGATTTCTCATTCTTTTAAAATAGTCACATAATATTCCAATCTACTGGTTCTCAAACTGAGGGGTCTTGAGTTCAGAATTATTTTCATAATATTAAGATGTTATTTTGTTTTTTCAGTCTCTTTCACTAGAGTCCAGTGGCATTTTCCAGTGTCTACATGTCCTGTGTTATTGCAACAGGATGAATGCAGAAGCAAACCTAAAAATCCAGCTGTCTTGTATTAAGCCAGACATTAAAGAGATTCGCTAAAAATATAAACCATGCTACCTTTCTTACCGACTTTTTGAATGTGTTTGGAAAATATAACTTAAAAAAAAAAAAAACACATGTTTTTAGCAAACTCACAGACTTAGAGAATGAACTTGTGGTTACCATGAGGGAAAGAGTGGGAGGAAGGGATAGTTTTAGGGAGTTTAGGACTGACATGTGCAGACTGCTATATTTATAATGGCTAACCAGCAAGGACCTACTGTATAGCACAGGGTACTCTGCTCAATATAATGTGACGACCTAAGTGGGAAAAGAATTTGAAAAGTGGGTATATGTATATGTATAATTGAATCACTTTGTTGTAAATCTGAGACTATCACAACATTATCAACTGTACTCCAATATAAAATAAAAAGAAAAATATTATATTAATCTATAATGGAAAACAATCTGAGAAAGACTATATATTCATACATATATAGCTGAATCACTTTGCTGTACACCTGAAACCAACACAGCATTATAAATCAAATATACTTCAATAATAATAAATTTTTTAAAAAAGAAAAAAAACGTGTTTAGGGAAGTTCCTGGTGGTCTAGTGGTTGAAACTCTGTGCTTCCACTGCGGGGGGACCCAGGTTCCATCCCTGGTTGGGAAACTGAAATCCCACAAGCTGTGCTTGTGGTATGGCCAAAAAGAATTTAAGTTTTTAAAAAATATATTTTTACATTAACATGTAAAGGGTTTACTATTGTTATATTAAATGAATAAATATTTTTTATGTCTAAGTTCTAATTTCTAAAATGATAAATGTTACTATATGTAATCCATATAAAGATATTTGGAGAAGGCAATGGCAGCCCACTCCAGTACTCTTGCCTGGAAAACCCATGGACGGAGGAGCCTGGTGGACTGCAGTCCACGGGGTCGCTAAGAGTTGAGCACGACTGAGCGACTTCACTTTCACTTTCATGCATTGGAGAAGGAAATGGCAACCCACTCCAGTGTTCNGAATATTCAGGACTGATTTCCTTTAGGATGGACTGTTTGGATCTCCTTGTAGTCCAAGGAACTCTCAAGAGTCTTCTCCAACACCACAGTTCAAAAGCATCACTTCTTCGGCACTCAGCTTTCTTTATAGTCCAACTCTTATATCGATACATGATTTACTGGAAAAACCATAGCTTTGATTAGACAGACCTTTGTTGGCAAAGTAATGTCTCAGAACTGAACTTCAATCTTAGTTGAGTGTTAATATCCTCATCTACAGGGCTTCTCTGGTGACTCAGATGGAAAAGAATCTGCGTGCAATGCAGGAGACCAGGGTTTGATCCCTGGGTCAGGAAGGTTCCCTGGAGAAGGGAACGGCAACATGTTCCAGTATTCTTGCCTGGAGAATTCCATGGACAGAGGAATCTGGCAGCCTACATTCCATGGGGTCATAGAGTCAGACCCAACCGAGGGACTAACAAACACACACACATCTATAAAATAAGAGTAATACTTGCTACAGAGGATTTTTGTGAAAAGTAAAGTGAATTATCACTGATAAGGCAACCAACAGAGTAGAGGGTAACAAAAACTAATAACATGTTAGTTTTGTCTCAATTTTGTTGTTGATAGGAAAGGTTTCTTATCTCTTGAATTTGGTTGCAAAAATGAAAATGAATCTAAATGCTGTGATAGAACATGGAACTTGTCCGAGGGGGAACCGACACTTTCTACTGACTTTGACTCTAGGATCATTGCAAAAGGCAGGTGCTTGAGTGGACATCAATGACTGGAAGTTGGCCTTGAGTTCATGAGGCTTAATCTGTAGGGTTTTTTTTTCTGGCTACAGAGAGTATATGATGTTAGCATTTGGGAAAAAAAAAAAGGAGATTCCAAGCCAAGAAGTGACTTGAATGATTGAACTATGAGACGAAAGGTAGGAAAATCTTTGAGGACTCAGAATCCTGTCACTCTGCTCAGAAACGGCTTCATTTACGTTTATATTAAATTTTCTCTCCAGTAGGAGAATAGACAGTGAGCTTTCTTCTGTGAAGAGGGTTGCAAACTCATGTTTGAAGTGTTGGACAAATTAAAGGGAATAAGTGAACCAGACTCTGTGTATCTGAGAGAGAAAAAGAGAGACAAAGACAGAGAGGAAGAAGAATGTGGCTAATTAATTTGAAGATTGTATCCCAAGGCATTCAAATTTTTTTTTCCAAGTATAATAATTTGCAACCTTTATTACTTTTTTTTTTTAATATGTTGTTTCTTATGACACAGTTCACGATTCGGGCTGAAGTCTGGAGACCAGCACTTGTCTCCAGGGGCTGAGAAGTCTTTCAATTGTGGGTCTGCTCATGGCTCCAGAGGCTGAAGGCGTCTTAAATGTACTGTGGCAGAGCTTACACGTGAAGTGT
>SJYV01056277.1:338628-413721 GCA_006410875.1 Neotragus pygmaeus | reverse complement strand
GCCAGCCAGGCAGCTGCTCACACCCGTCATCCCCATTTTGGGGTGGGGGCGGCTAGATAGAACTTGTGTACATTCTCCTGTCGGAAGGTCTCATTTGTCCCCAAATCCGGGAAAATTGGGGTCGAGGGTGGGGTTGGAGAGGGTGGGGAGGAGAGCTTATCCAACCTGTGGGTGGAGAACTGGCCCACTGGGTAACAAGTACTTGTAGTTCTTTCTTTTTTTTTGAAAAGTTCAGTCCCTCCTCTTCCTTTTCTCCTTTCCCCCCCTCCCTTCCTTCCCTGAGAGTGAAGACGTTCTTTGCTTCACCCCTTGACAGTAGTGGTCCTCTGCCACCCTATATTTCCCTATAGTTCTCCTCTTCTGTGGATTCATGTGGGAGCGATGTGTCATTTTTTACTGTTAAACTTAGTTATCGTAATGAGTTTTAAAAGCTTCCCAGTAACACGTTTTAAGTTATTTTTGAAGCTTGTACTTAGGGTTTAGTTTTTTTTTCTAGTTAGTGATTGAAATGATCAGGATCAGCCTCCTTTTAGCAGAGTGAACCCCTTTTTAAAGGCCACTTTAACAACAACCACCAATATATTGTTTAGAGGCGGTTTCTGTCTAGTGTAAAACTGAGTGGTCTGACTTTAATAAATGGTTTTGAAATGTGTGACTGGTATTATAAAATTTGTGAATAAAACATATGAAATATGTATTTGTCTTTTTTATTTACCTTTGTAAGGTGTAGAATTTGTTTCCAAGACTTATTTTTATCTACGTGGTTGTGTGTTTTAAACAAAAGTCTTTAAGTGACTTGGGTTCATTCTTATAGGTTCTGTCCACTCTTTTGGGTAAATGTGTTCACAAGATACACGGTTTCAGGCGGTCCTTTCATACTTTAAAGAGGACAAAAAGTAAGGGTGTTTTTTTTTTTAAGCCCCAACAAGTTTGTCATGCTCAGTCTGACAGCTCAAATACGAGTCCTTATTCACCTTTTCCTCTGAATATGTGAAACAGCTTTTGTTCTTTTTTGAAAGTATGAGATTTTAAAAGGAAGCATTCCTCATATTCAACATCCTTTTTATTGATACCACAAACATGTTGGACGTGAAAACTTAAGTTTTTGCCTTGTTGAAGGCTTAACATTAAATGCCTTTTCTAAAAAAAAACAAAAGTGCACTTGCGTTTTTTAAGAAAATATTGGTTTTTAAAATCCTACCTCGTATTTTTGGGATTACTAATATTCCACAGAGCCTAATATTTAGCAGCTCAGGTTGTCACTCAACCGTTTCCTTGCTGGTTTTTAAAAGGATCCAGAAGACCTTCGAGAAGTGAAAGCTAAATGCTGAATATAGTGACCACATTAAAATTTGTGTTTGTGTATGGCTACACAGTGGTGAAAATAGATGGACTATTTGCTGATGAAAGACAGCTGAATTTTATTTTGGCACACATTTCCTGGTTATTTTTGTAAAGCCAGATGGAAAGATGTAACAGTCACTTTGGGGAAATACCTTAATGAGGGTTGGGGGCAAGGGTGAGGGGAGGGATTTTCTGTCATTTGGTAGCAAACTGGCTTGGTTTTGTGTTTCTGGAGGTGAATGTTTGTGTCCTTATCCTCTAGTGTCTCAGCATTACTAAACTTAAGGATTCACACTTCTTTGACTCCTCCCATGAGGCAGTAGTAGCAAAAAAATATTACATATAAGGATTCATTTACTTGTACAATAAAAAGTTAGCCTACTGAACAGATTCTGGTTTTAAAGAGCCTGTTTCTTCATAAGTACAACAATGACTAAAATGGTATAAAACATGACATGGTAAGATAAAGACACAGCAGTGAAGCAATTGACATGTTGGTAATAGTTTACCCACATGCAATGGCCTTGTGAAACCCTTGTATTAGTACTGTAAAAAACTTTCATACAAAGTTATTCAAAGGTTTCCTTAGTCAACTTTAGTTGTTATCAGAAGCAGGAGCACTTCCACACACTTGTATGGGCAATGGTTTTGTGAAATAATGGTGGCATTGTGTACTGCAGAACTGTGAGCTTACCCTAGCTACAGGTAGCTTTGGGTAAGTTGTTCAGGGTTAAGATTCCTATACACATGGGAAGGGTAAAATGGGGTTAATTTTGTTTTAAATCGTGGGTGCTCCTGTGGAGTGGGAGTTAACACTTGGTTTATGTGGTGTGTTTTAATGCTCCTCAACAAGTCTGTGAACCTGCTGATGCTTTCTGGAAACTTGCTGTGCCTTCTAAAAGCCAGTGATGGGTAGGCTTTACAGTTGAGCGGGGGCAACTGTTGCTTTGGAAAGGGCCACCTTTATCGGCGTCGTCATACAGGCCCAGCACAAATTTAGAACCTTGGTTTGTGCTGGTCAGAGGAAATCTATTTCGACGGAGAGTCCATGCGGTGAAGAAAATCTTCAGGACAAACCCTGGTTTCCAGAGTCAAGTTCAACCTGACTTACATGACTCCGCGGCTGCTCCATCCAGTTTTTCTTGTATCAGTAACAACTTGCACTTTTATGCATGTTAGTGTGCAAGTTTAAAAGGTTTTTTTTTTTTTGTCATTAACTTCATAATGTGAAGTGTACTTAATTTCTTTTGTTCATTGGATTATAGAAAAATAATCCTAATGATTTTACAGGTAACAAGGGTTCATAGATTTTAACATATAAAAGACTAGGGTCAGAGGTCTGAAAACTGTTTCATTGAGTCTGGGTACATCAAAGTTAATGTGGGTCACAAAGCTTACACATGGATTGCAGAAAATGTCCACCCCCTTTTTTGTTCACTTTTAAACACTTTTTTTTACTATACAAACTTGAAATTCCATTGATTGTTAAATGAGTGTACTAGAGATTTTTTTCTTTCCGATTAATTCTGAAATTTGTATGCTCAACTAAAGACCATTTGTAAGAGGTGAGAACTTGAACACTTAAATTTCATAAAGGTTAATATTGATTCAAAAGTATTTAATACCAACAAAAATAGAGGTCTGTATTGTAGCTTAAAAACTCATTTTTAAAAGTAATTCTTTGGTGGCAAGTCATTATACTAAACTTCTCAGTTTCTTTTTATTACTCAGGCTCCCTCCTCAGAGAAGCTTCCTGTTATGTACCTTATGGATTCTATCGTGAAAAATGTTGGAAGAGAGTATCTCACTGCCTTTACTAAAAATCTAGTTGCAACATTTATTTGTGTGTTTGAAAAGGTATATATACATTTAGAAACATTTGAATTTTTTAAAAAAATGTTCCTGATTAAATAAATTCTTGCCTTTGTGTTGGGTTTTCTTGGGTGGTGAAATGTTTATTCTTTTTGGGCTAAAGTTAGTGTTTTATACCTAAAGTGGGTGCTAGGTTTTTTAACATCCATTCAAAAACATGAGTTTGCTCTTAGAATTTTTTCTGTGTTTATTTGATAGAAGATCTGTTTCATCACTAGAATGTAGGTAAAAAGATCTGAAGCTGTCAAGAGTACTTCCAATGTCATTGTTTAGGTTTCTAATGTTAGGATTAGGTTTCTAATGTTAACTATTTCTTAAAAGAAAAAGCATAATGCTAGTGTATGTCAACCTGTGATTCCTGAAACTTAATTTTTTTTTTTTCCTCTTCTGGAAGTGTTACTCTTGTTACTTTGTTCAAGTATATTTTATGAGATATGTGAATAGTGGATCAGTGAAATGCTTTAGGTTATTTTGGAAGCAACCCCTCCCCACCCAGGGGTCAATTCTGGACCTTAGTGTTTAGAAGAAAGGATTGTTAGTTTCTTTTACCTAGAAATTGTAAATTCCTTCTATAACATTGTATCTGATAGTTTGGTTAATCTAGTTATGTTGAGGAAGAACAGGATTTGCTAAAGGAATTCTTTTTCCTGTCAGGCTTCATCTTTCACACTGAGCAAAAAAACATAAGATACTTGGGTTTAAATACTGTTTCTAACCAAAAAATGGGTGGTTCTTAAATTTTAGTAGATATCTTGAGAAATCTTATAGTTGTCAGGCTTGGAGAATTGGGATTATTTAGAAAGAACTGGTTATCAGATTTTACTTGTTTGTTAGAAAATGTGTAGTTGCTACTTTAGTAACACTTTTCCCTTTAAGTTCCTAGAGAAAATGCTAAGTAAGTATATGCAGAAGAAATTTGGAAAGCCATATGTCAAATTGTATTAATAGAACTTGTTAATAGTACTGTAGACCTTTACTAAATCCTTGCCTGGGACTTTAAGGAGAAACCAACTTTGCATTTTAGAAATAGAGATGCTAAACCAGTTTCTTGGTTTCAGTTTCAGGATGTTCAAATTCATTTGGGTGTTTGGTAGAATAATTTCACTGACTCTTAACTAGACCTTAACACTGAAGATGATGAAAATGACTTTGTAGTAAATATCTGAAGATTCAAATATAGTTAAAAATCTGATTCAGTTTTCCCAAGTGCTAGATTTATCTAGATGGTAATTTTAAAAGTATTATTGTGCTCATCACAAGCATAAGCAGTTAAGTTATATAAAACTAAAGCATGAGCAGATAATGTTATATAAAACTAAAGCTTACCAGTGGGTAAAATTTTGTGAATTTAAATTATTCAGGTGTCTACCACACTACAAATAGCTTGTTCATAGGTACTAACCATATTGTATTGCATGTAATCAGTTAAATAGTTTTGACTTATTTTGTACTAAATGTAAATAACTTAAAATTTAAGTAATCAGATAAGCTACTTTCTAGTTTTATATTTTTGTCTGGAGTAAAAGTTACATTAGGAATACTATGTCAAGTCTTGTGGTGGTTTTTTTTTTGGACAAAAGGTTTTTTAAAAATTATATGTGCAAATACAATTAAATTATTACTGTTTATATAATTATAAATGAGAATTATGTGTGCTATATGTGAAGTAGAACTGAGATTGATGTAGCATTATACTTGATATATATAAAATATCCTATAGTAACTTAACAAGCCATAGAATTGTTCTGTTGTTCTAGGTGGATGAAAATACTAGAAAAAGTTTATTTAAATTACGTTCCACATGGGATGAAATATTTCCTTTGAAGAAACTTTATGCCCTGGATGTCAGAGTCAATTCGTTAGATCCTGCTTGGCCTATTAAACCTCTGCCCCCCAATGTGAATACATCTAGCATCCATGTGAATCCTAAGTTTTTAAATAAATCGGTAAGTTTTAACATAAATGATACATAACTAATATTTTCAACTGTCAAGTTTTGACTTCTCTAAAATTTCTTGCCAGAAAAAAGTATCAAGAATATGCAGTGCTGAATCAATTTGTTTAAAAAGTAACCCCTCCCCCCCNTGTATAAAAGACCAAGTAACTGAGACTCAACCTAACAAAAAGCATATTTAACATTTTACTCAAAAAAATGCTTTCCTAGGAGTATTAGGCCACACTCCTATGTGTCATTGCCAACTCAATTCACTCTCATCTCTCTTCATGATGTTTGGATTAGATTCTACTTCATAAAACTACATCTACTTATTCCCTCTTGTCACTACTTCCTTCAGTACAGGTCAGCAACTTTTCTCACCTAGATCATCACAAAATTCACCCAACAGATCTCTTTACTACTTGTCTTTTCACATCTACATCCACTAGAGGTACCACCACTATTTCCTCAGAAGCAAACTAAATTGTATCACTGTTCTGCTTAAAATCTTTCAAGAACACAAGTAACTGTCCTTTGCACACCTGCAGCAACCCTTCTGTCTTCATTTCTTTCCTTCCCCAATCCAGTCAGACCTGTCCTCCAACTATCCTTGATTCTATTCAACTACCTCAAAGGACTTGACATAAGATGCTCATTCAACCTCAAATATTTTTCCCTTCCTTCCTGTTCACCAGTGACTTCAAAAATTACTCAAGCTTCATCTGAAACTTTCCCAGACCTTAACAATAATATTTATTTTTTGTTTTGTAACCTCCTTAGGTATGTATCATTTTATGCAAATCTTAGATATGTATACCATCAATACCTATCTATATACATTTCAACATATTTAGATTGATTCCATTTTACTCTTTTAAAGTCCATAATTTGCATCTCTGTTGAATTCTACTTGAAACCAAATATTTTATTTCCATTTGTATATTCACAGTACCTCAGTTCAGTTCAGTTGCTCAATCAGGTCCAACTCTGCAACCTACTGGACTGCAGCACACCAAGCCTCCCTGTCCATCACCAACTCTTGCAGCTTGCTCAAACTCATGCCATTGAGTCAGTGATGCAATCCAACCATCTCATTCTCTGTTGTCCACTNGCAGGTTCACAGTGCCTTTAAGATAAGTATTGTCCTTGTTTAGTCCATAATATATTTATTTTGGTTTTTAAATTCCTGAAAATTTTCTGTGCTTTTAAACATGATTAGCCATTTAAAATTATGGATAGTGTTTATTAAGAGAAACTGATAACTTTTAGTTCCCCCTTAGCTACTTCCTTTTTAGCTGTGATTTTTTTTTTTTTAACAAATTATTTTTTCTTGTAGCCTGAAGAATCTTCAACTCCTGGCACAGTGGTCAGTTCCCCTAGCATCTCTACTCCTCCTATTGTTCCGGATATACAAAAGAATCTTACTCAAGAGCAACTAATAAGGCAGCAATTACTGGCAAAACAAAAGCAGCTGTTAGAACTTCAGCAGAAAAAGCTGGAGCTTGAACTTGAGCAAGCTAAGGCACAACTGGTAAGGAGATTCGGTATTTTGAGTATTTTTAAATTTGCCATTATTTAGTGGAATTATTGGAATTGGAATTATTTAGTATTTGTATTAACGTGTTATGTTTGTTAACAGTTTATTAGGCCAAATTTTTATATACTTATTGTAAAACTCGGGAATCCCTGTTAGCTCACCTGATAAGGAATCTGCCTACAATTCAGGAGACCTGGGTTCCATCCCTGGGTGGGGAAGATCACCTGGAGAAGGGAATGGCGACCCACTCCAGTATTCTGGCCTGGAGGATTCCATAAACAGAGGAACCTGGCAGGCTACAATCCATGGGGCTGCAAAGAGTTGGACACGACTGAGCAACTTTCACTTTATTATAAAACTCACTTAAATATATACTGCACTATTTTTTTTCAAAAACTTTTTTATTAGGAGATAGCATCTTAGTTGTGTTAACTTCTTAATATCAGTCCCCAGATGGTGTGTTGTGGGAAATGTTTTTGCCTAGTCTTTATTGTGAACTTAAGGTTTCATGAACAGAAATCTTTAGCAGTTTCCTTAGAAGGCTACCAAAAAAAAAAGCCATCACAAAATTAAGGAGGCCAGAAAGATTTGTGTATTTCTGTTCATGAATAACCTATTGTTTTACTTAGTGCTTGGCCTTATTGGAGAGAGAGGGAGTACAGCACTGCAAAATTTTATAAGTTCATTATCAATGCCACTCAGAGGAACTGAATTATATGACTTGAAATTTAGCTGGAATGACTTTGATGCCTGTGCAACTAGAGTGCAGTGATTTATTTAGTAGTTTCTCAATATCATTCTGGCCCGGAATTCTGAATAATCAGAAAATTTTTTCCCCTCCATTCTACCTAAAAGTTATAAAACCCCAAAGTAGAGAACCAGGAAGAAATAACAGGCCACCTAAATAAATATGATCTTTCTCCTTTTATTTTTATCTCCACTTAAAATACCAAAAGGATGCACTGAAAATAATGTTGGAATGTTTTCACAGCTGTAACATGAACATTTATCTTGTATTTCAGGCAGTTTCTCTTAGTGTTCAGCAGGAGACATCCAACTTAGGTCCTGGATCTGCACCATCCAAATTACATGTTTCACAGATTCCCCCTATGGCAGTTAAAGCTCCTCATCAGGTTCCTGTGCAGCCTGAGAAAAGTCGTCCAGGCCCGTCCTTACAAATTCCAGATACAAAAGGAACTAACCGGGATCCCCGTCTTAATAGGATGAGTCAACATTCTTCTCATGGAAAAGATCAAAGTCACAGGAAAGAATTCCTAATGAACACACTGACCCAATCTGATATTAAGACAAGTAAAACTGTACCCTCTGAAAAACTAAATTCATCCAAGCAAGAAAAAAGTAAATCAGGTGAAAAAATAACCAAGAAAGAACTTGACCAATTGGATTCTAAATCCAAATCTAAATCTAAATCACCGTCACCTTTGAAAAATAAATTATCCCACACAAAAGACTTGAAAAATCAAGAATCTGAAAGTACAAGGGTGTCTGATATGAGCAAGAGAGATCCAAGATTAAAAAAACATCTTCAGGATAAGACTGATAGCAAAGATGATGATATAAAGGACAAGAGAAAAACTGCAGAAAAAAAGGAGAAAGATGAGCACATGAAATCATCTGAACACAGACTGGTGGGAAGTAGAAATAAAATCATAAATGGCATTGTACAAAAACAGGATACAGTAACGGAAGAATTGGAAAAACAGGGGACAAAAGCAGGGAGATCGAGTACTAGAAAGCGATCAAGATCACGATCACCCAAGTCTCGGTCACCGATTATACATTCTCCCAAGAGAAGGGACAGGCGGTCACCCAAACGAAGGCAAAGGAGTATGTCTCCAACCTCAACCCCCAAAGCTGGAAAGGTTCGCCAGTCAGGAGTTAAACAGTCACACATGGAAGAGTTTACACCTTCCAGGGAAGAAAGAAGTACAAAGAGGAGTACTAAACAGGATGTTCGAGATCCAAGGCGGATAAAAAAGACTGAAGAGGAACGACCGCAAGAGACTGCAGGTCAACATTCTACCAAGTCAGGCACTGAACCAAAGGAGAATATAGAAAATTGGCCAAGTTCCAAGTCTACCAAAAGATGGAAATCCGGTTGGGAAGAAAATAAAAGGTAGGATGTTAACATTTTTAATCAAGTAGAATAATGTGTACCTTTAAAAACATGGTGTTACTTTAAAACCTGGATAATGTTTACTGGGTACACTGATAATCGTTTACTGGATTAATTAGTACTCCCCCCCCCTTTAATTCTTAAAACCTTGTCAAGTTAAGTACCATATTGCTTATTATTGCTACCTTACAGATAAAGGAAACTGAAGTTTAGGAAGGTTAACTAATCTACCTAAGGTGGCACATCCGGGATACACAAGAATCAGAATTTATATCTGATTTTCCTGGCTTCAGATCTTGTGCTCTTAATCATTTAATTAACTTTTATGACGTGTGTTCATTTTAACCACATCCTATTAGATCTTTGAATATGGTCCTGAGTATTTAAGTATCTTTTATAAAATAACATATTCCTTTTATGGTTTCAGTTTACAACAGGGTGATGAACATAGTAAAGCTCCTCATCTAAGGCATAGGGAGAGCTGGTCAAGCACTAAAGGAATTTTGTCACCTCGAGCCCCAAAGCCGCAGCATCGATTAAGTGTAGATGCCAATCTTCAGATTCCTAAAGAGTTAACTGTTGCAAGCAAAAGAGAATTACTTCAAAAGGTAGCTACCATGCTCCCATGTAGTCATGATTCTCCTTTTGTCTGTAACTTTTGTAAGTACTTTTTATATTTAAAATATTTGATTTCCTTTTATCATCCCTATGCAGACGAGTGAACGTTTAGCATCTGGTGAAATTACACAGGATGAGTTCCTTGTTGTTGTGCATCAAATACGACAGCTATTTCAGTATCAAGAAGGTAAACATAGATGCAGTGTACGGGATAGTCCTACAGAAGAAAATAAAGGTGGATTAAAAAAGAAACCTCTCTTATCTGATGCTGAATTAACCTACTATGAACATAAAGCAAAACTGAAAAGGACACAGGTTCAGCATTCATTTCCAAGACTTGATCTCTTAGATCCTGATATTTTTGACTACCCTTTGACTGATGCCTTGTTGTCTGGAATAGAATGTGAGCCATCCAAAAGTAAACATGCAAGTAGGAATAGTGGAGCACAGTTTGACAGAAAAGAACAATTTAGTGAAAGAGCAAGACGTCTTTCTCCTATATCTGGGAGTCGTACTTATGCTGAGAATCTTTCACCCCATGAGGGCCGGAGAAGACATGACGAGCAAGTCTCTTCTAAAGGTAGAAAAAGTTAAATCAGATTATACCTATTGAATCACACAGCAGTGAAGGGAAAATGAACAAGCTAAGTGGGGATGGATTTTTGTGACTGTTCAGACTACTGCTTTGTTGTTTGTTTTGTTTTGGTTTTTTCCCTCAAAGGGGAGGGAGCTAATACTAAAAGGGTCGACTATGTTTTAGGTACTTAACCGGTAATCTGATGTATTCCTCACAGTGACCCAATGAAGTGTGTATTATCCCCATTTTACAGATAGGAAACAAGACCAGAGAGGTTAAATAACTTGCTCTCAAAGTCAAATAATTAGTAAATTGTCTGAGTGGGAATTTTTTTTACCCCGGTGTGTTTGGTTCTAGAGGGCATTCTCTTACCTGCTGCTTGTTGCTGTCTTTTCCCTCCCCTCTGATAGTGAGATAGTTAATGGGTGTTTTTGAATGAACATTTACAAGAATATAGAAAGAAGATTTTAAGATAATTTGATATAAATTATCAGATTCAGGGAAATAATTTTTTTTTCCTTTTAAAAGGTGTACGAGAGGAGCAGAGATCACCATTCAATGATCGTTTTCCACTTAAACGACCTAGATATGAAGATTCAGATAAACCATTTGTAGATAGTCCTGCGTCAAGATTCGCCGGCCTTGATACAAATCAGCGACTTACGGCTTTAGCTGAAGATAGACCGTTATACGATGGACCTAGCAGGCCATCAGTAGCGAGAGATGGCCCAGCCAAGATGATTTTTGAAGGACCTAATAAATTAAGCCCTAGAATTGATGGACCTCCTACCCCGGGTTCTCTTCGGTTTGATGGGTCACCAGGACAGATGGGGGGAGGTGGCCCTTTGAGATTTGAAGGACCACAAGGCCAGTTAGGAGGTGGGTGTCCTTTGAGATTTGAAGGTCCTCCAGGACCAGTCGGGACACCACTGCGATTTGAGGGGCCGATTGGTCAAGCAGGAGGAGGTGGCTTCCGATTTGAAGGTTCCCCTGGTCTGAGGTTTGAGGGATCTGCAGGTGGTTTGCGATTTGAAGGACCAGGGGGCCAGCCTGTGGGCGGTCTCAGATTTGAAGGACATCGGGGTCAACCTGTGGGTGGTCTGAGGTTTGAGGGACCTCATGGTCAGCCTGTGGGTGGACTTCGATTTGAGAATCCTCGAGGTCAGCCAGTAGGTGGACTTAGATTTGAGGGAGGTCATGGTCCATCAGGGGCTGCAATGAGGTTTGATGGACCTCATGGTCAGCCATCAGGTGGGATCAGGTTTGAGGGCCCATTGTTACAGCAGGGAGTTGGAATGAGGTTTGAGGGCCCCCATGGTCAGTCAGTAGCTGGTATGAGGTTTGAAGGACAACATAATCAACTTGGTGGGAACCTTAGGTTTGAGGGTCCACATGGTCAACCAGGGGTTGGGATCAGGTTTGAAGGACCTTTAGTCCAACAAGGAGGTGGAATGAGGTTTGAGGGTCCTTCGGTCCCAGGAGGTGGCCTGAGAATCGAAGGACCTCTGGGTCAAGGTGGTCCGAGGTTTGAAGGTTGTCATGCTTTAAGGTTTGAAGGGCAGCCAGGTCAGTCATCACTCCTGCCAAGATTTGATGGATTGCACGGGCAGCCAGGTCCTAGATTTGAAAGAACTGGTCAGCCAGGCCCACAGAGGTTTGATGGACCTCCTGGACAGCAGGTTCAACCAAGATTCGATGGTGTGCCTCAGAGATTTGAAGGCCCACAACACCAGCAAGCATCAAGGTTTGATATTCCTCTTGGTCTTCAAGGCACACGATTTGACAATCATCCTTCACAGAGGCTTGAATCAGTATCTTTCAATCAGACTGGCCCATATAATGATCCACCTGGCAATGCTTTTAATGCCCCATCCCAAGGACTACAGTTCCAAAGACATGAACAAATGTTTGACTCACCTCAAGGACCAAATTTCAATGGACCACATGGCCCTGGAAACCAGAGTTTTTCCAATCCCCTTAACAGAGCTTCTGGACACTATTTTGATGAGAAGAATCTTCAGAGTTCTCAATTTGGAAACTTTGGCAATTTACCTGCTCCGATAACAGTAGGAAATATCCAGGCATCTCAACAGGTAAGTCTGTTGTTCTAAAGTTAGATGAACCATTTTTAATGTGTCTAGTGTTTGCAAAAGGTTTTTAGGATATAGTTTATGGGTTGGAAAGGGCTTTTAAAGATTTAATTTTTTTTTAGTAAATTTTTGTTTTTGGAGGAAGTTTTTAGTGTACTTTAAAACCCCCACTGCTAGGAAAATGGGAGGACAGTCTTTAGGAACTGAAATTTGTGATTTAAATCCAAAATTGATCTTAGTTCTTTCAGGATCTAGAGAACCCTCCGAATCTGCCCTTACCCCTACAAAATCTTGTTTTTTTAAGAGTCATTTTATGCTCACGGCAAAGTTGAGGTATGGAGTATAGGAATTTCCCATATACCCCTTGCCCTTGCATATGCATAGCCTCCCTGTTATGGCTTTTCAGTTTATGGGTTGATTTTTATTTTTTTGGCTTCAAAGGTTATTAAAGTGTGATACAGTTGTGTCTGTTTCATAGACCTGTGCTACATTATACAACTGTTAAGCCTTGATAAGCTTTTAAGTAACCATAAAGCTGATTTTCTAGACTGTTCTTTGAGAACTTCCTTAGCCTGAGTTAAATAGACAAGAAAATCAAATTGTCCATGTTTTTACAGTCTGTAGTTCTTTTTCTTCCTCTCTTTTTACTTTTCACTACCTTTCTGTCATTCCAGTCAAATAGAGTTGTTTGATGTTACCTTCTGTGTATATTTTAAAATGCATATTGAAATAATGTTAAAGCAGTATACTTATTAATTTGTGATTAATTTGGTTGATGTTAATGACTATTATTGTTTGCCTGTTCAAATTCTCCAGGGCTAGATTTACTTTTTTCCAGGTACTGACACTTTCTTACTAATTTATACTAGTAACATTGCATGGAAGAAAGTCTAAAACAAGAAAGCTTTTAAAGCATGTTGTAAGCATCATTGTTAGAAAGCGGCCTTCTGTCCATATGTATCCAGTGGCTTGAGAAAACAATTGACCTCCTTAGATTTACTCTATTACATGTTCTTAAATGATACTGTGGTCAGTAAGATACTCTAGAATGGGACTTGACTTAGTCTTATTTCTACATTATACAGAATTGATGGGGGTTTCATACATAAGAAAAAATATATACCACTAAAGGTTCAGAGGAATCCTGAACAAGGCTTATAAATGAACATTTGTTTATATAGTAGCAGTATGTAGATGTCCTGCCTCACTCTTTTATTTTTTATTTTTTATTTTTATTTTTAATTTGACTTTACAATACTCTATTGGCTTTGCCATACATCGACAAGAATCCACCACAGGTGTACATTGAGTACAATATTTGTATGCTTATACAGTACTTGTTTCATGGCTGTTTTATTTTTTAACAGTCCCCTAAATTTTTTACAGACTACTTTGGAACTCAAAGTTTGGCTAACAAAATGATCATAAAGCAGCTCAGGTTGCTAATTAAAGCAGGCTCCTGAAATCTGTAAAGAAGTCAGGCCAGGAGTTCTACCCGCAGCTCTGATGTTTACTGGCCATTAATATTCTGTATAGGTCACATATCTGCATGTCAGCTTTTCTGTTTGTAAAATAAGAGGATGCGCTGGCAAGGTAAAGTGATTTGTGTAAAGTCACACAGTGTGCTAGTTGTTGGCTACCTTAAGTTAGCAGGGTATCTTAAACTTCAAAGAACTTTAACATCCATTCTCAATTTCTTATAATTCTATGAAAAATCTAAAGGGAAGGTATTATTCTTTTCTATAGAAAGCCTTAGAAGTGAATGAACTAGTCAGGTCATACTTTTATATCTTCATTATCATAAAAACCTGGCCTTACGATATCTGTGACTATTTTAATGTATTGCTAATTTGAATGTTAAGATTTTAGTTAAAATAGAGAAAAAACAATCTTAAAACCAAGATTTTTCTTAAAGGTTCTGACTGGTGTTTCTCAGCCAGTAGCATTTGGCCAAGGACAGCAATTTTTGCCAGTTCATCCACAAAATCCTGGAGCATTTGTTCAGAATCCTTCAGGNAAAATAGAGAAAAAACAATCTTAAAACCAAGATTTTTCTTAAAGGTTCTGACTGGTGTTTCTCAGCCAGTAGCATTTGGCCAAGGACAGCAATTTTTGCCAGTTCATCCACAAAATCCTGGAGCATTTGTTCAGAATCCTTCAGGTATGTTAACTTTCTGAGCTTTGTGTTTCTCAAAAGACAAATAATTATTGTTTGATTGAATAGCTACCTTGTCAGTTTTAGAAGATGACCATTATGACCATTTTGAGAGGGCATATGCAATTTAGAGAAATTTAATTTGACTGGAATGTTTTGCTTCCTTTCTTCACTTGTTTGTATTGTTGATGTATTTTCACATTAATCCCCTTTACAACTATAGATGGTTAGCCAGGATTGATAGACCACAAAAAGAGGGAAGGAGTTTTGTTAGGTGGCAGCTAGAGGTTGGGATAGGAATGTGACATTTGTGTTGAGATAAAATGAAATCAGTGACAAATTGCAGAAGTCTTAGTTATTTGATACTTTGAATTTTTGTTTTGTGTGTATGTGATGATCCAGTAAACATTGAGTGAATACTGGGGACATCACGTTATAAGTTGATTCATTTATATGTCCTTATGGATGCTCAAGTAATAATCGTACACAACATGCTGAAAGAGAAGTAGAAAAACACTTCCATGATTTGCTAGCCGATGTCCATGATAAGCATCTGTGGGGTGAAGCATAACAGTGTTATGAATACAATAACAATGGTAGATACTGAGGCTTTAAAAATAAGTTTTAGGGAATTCCCTGGTGGTCCGGTGGTTAGGACTGTGCACTTGCACTGCTGAAGGCCTTGGGTTTAATTCCTCTTAAGGGAACTAAGATCCTGCAAGCCACATGATGCAGGCAACAAAAAAGAGAAAGTTTTAGTTTTAATAGGTGAAAATGGAAATATGTAAATAAGAATTGCTGTGAAGTCAATATACTGAGAGCTAACTTAACCAAATTGTAGTGGTACTTGCTTTATTTCTGAATCATTAAAACAGCCATTTTCAGAAACATGGTCTAGTGTGCCTCTATTAAGGGCATAAACTTAAAAGAGTTTTCGAAAGGTTCTGAAGTGACAAGTAAAGTCCTAGCCAAACTCTGGTTTATGGATTAATTATTCAGCTGTATCATCACAAGAAACTAAATTAATTTGAAAACATTTTGCTTTTAATTGCTAGACTGACAGGATTAGTGTTTTATTTTAACATAATGAAAAGGGAAGGAAAGTATTAGGATTCTAAAGTCAAAAGAGCAGGGATAGAACCAATACTCTGCTGCTGTACATGTAGGCAGAGTGTATATAAGCAAATAGCCTCTCTGGGCTTCATTCAGATTTTTCCTCTGTAGATAGGATATGATAAATGTCAGGATTTACCCGGGACTCTTATTTGTTTTCAGAGAATCAAATGAGATAGCATATGCAAAAGTACTTTGTGACTTGTAAAGTGCTATATTAGTGTATTTTCCTTGAGAACTCAGTTTTTCTTGTTGAGTGGAGGGTTTGTTGTATTGGAGTTGGTAACATGAGATACTGTGCAACAACTCTAAGTTTTGCTCTTTTTTGTATGAGATAATATACAAAACCTGTCAGTGTTCTTTTGCTTTAACAACCTTAGGGTGCTTATGTATACAGGGCATAGCAATGTCACAGAGGAAATCACATCTTATATCCTGGGTTGGAGGTTATTGAATATGTTAGATATACCTTCCTTCTTCATCTTACTTAAAGAGATATGAAAAGTATTCAGTGTTTGGCTTCTCTCAAGGTCTTTTTCTCAAGATTTAAAACCTTTTTTTCCTTGTAGTAAACATACTCTTGTTCATTTAGTCATTCACACAAATATTGATCATTTGCCGTATGCTAGGCATTGTGCTAGGATAACTTTAATAAGGTTTATCCTTCTAAGAGCTTTATAGTGTAGCAGGATCTGTAGACTTTTTTAATTTAAATAGCTGTTCAGTTACATCTGTTGGTTGATAAACTAGACACCATCATTGGGTACCCAAGTTTGAAATTCCAGGTCTGTTCTGAGAATTACCTCTTATTCCTGTTTCTAAATGAACAGAAAAGTAAATCTGAGACTGTCAAAGCTTCTTTTTCTGTGTTTTTAAAAAAATTATATGTTATAGGTGTACAATATAGTGATTCATAATTTTAAAACATTCTGCTCCATTTATAGTTATTGTAAAATATTTACTATATTCCCTGCATTGTATAATATATTGTTTATTTTATACCTGATAGTTTGTACTTCCTAACCCTTTACCCTCTAAATTTATATTGCCCTTTCTTCTTCCCTCTCCCAACTGGTCACCACTAATTTGTTCTCTTGAGTTCTCTTCTTTTTTTGTTATATTCGCTAGTTGTATTTTTTAGATTCCACATGTAAGTGATACCTTATGGTATTTGTTTTTCACTGACTTATTTCATTTGGACTGTTTTTCTTTAAACAAATATTATATATACTGCCAAATACCTCAGTGCCTTTATAAATATTAATTCATTTAATCCTTCTAACAACCTCAGGTAGGAACAATTATCATTACCCTTTTATAAGTAAAGTAAACTGCTGCTGCTGCTGCTGCTAAGTCGCTTCGGTCGTGTCCGACTCTGTGCGACCCCATAGACGGCAGCCNTAAATATTAATTCATTTAATCCTTCTAACAACCTCAGGTAGGAACAATTATCATTACCCTTTTATAAGTAAAGTAAACTGCTGCTGCTGCTGCTGCTAAGTCGCTTCGGTCGTGTCCGACTCTGTGCGACCCCATAGACGGCAGCCCACCAGGCTCCGCCGTCCCTGAGAAAGTAAACTGAGGCACACATAAGCAACTTAGCATGTAACACAGCCAGAAAGTGGAATTTCTGGTTAGAATCCCAGGAGTCTGATTCCTGGCTCTTTTTCCTACGGTTCATGTTCTTGATCACTAGACTTGGCTGCTGGCAAACATGTGATCAGCTAGTTAGGATTCCTAGACATATAAATAACTAATTCTAATGAAATGTAAGTGTTAAACTAGTGTGTGAAATGACTGTTGTAATTAACTTATTCATGTAGTCAGACATTTCAATAGACATTAATTAGCCTACTGTACACAAGGCACTTTGCTACATGTAAAGAATGTGTGCATGGTAAGTTGCTTCAGTTGTGTCCAATTCTGTGCGCCCCTATGGATTATAGCCTGCCAAGCTCCTCTGTCCATGGGATTTCCCAGGCAAGAATACTGGAGTGGGTTGCCATTTCCNACACAAGGCACTTTGCTACATGTAAAGAATGTGTGCATGGTAAGTTGCTTCAGTTGTGTCCAATTCTGTGCGCCCCTATGGATTATAGCCTGCCAAGCTCCTCTGTCCATGGGATTTCCCAGGCAAGAATACTGGAGTGGGTTGCCATTTCCTTCTCTCGGGGATCTTCCTGATCCAGGGATTGAACCCACATCTCTTAGATCTCCTGCATTGGCAGTCAGGCTCTTTACCGCTAGCACCACCTGGTAAAGAGTATGCAGTGGTTAAGGGCAGAGTCATGTATTGTATTGTGGTGGTGGTTGTTCAGTTGCTAAGTCGTGTCCGACTCTGTGTGACCCGTGGACTGCAACGTGCCAGGCTTCATCCTTCACTGTCTCCCTGAGTTTGCTCACATTTATTGTATTGTGGATACAAATTGAATTTCTCCCATTAAGAGGACTTTTTAGTGGTTCAGAACTGTTGTGAAAAGGTGTGGTAAATAAGATGGATAGTAATGGTACACAAACATATTAAAATACTGTCTTTTATAATTGAGTTAAAGAATTATAATTTTTAAATCGGTGCTTAGCCAAATATGGAATTGTATTGATTCCTTGCCAGTGAGCTTAAGGAGAATATTGTTCTTGTTTCATTTATTCAAATTATTGGCGCTTCAGTAATTGACCTGTTCAGCAGTAGTTTGAGCTGCTTTCCCAGGGCAGTGATTAAGTACAGGTCACAGGGGTAGGTATATTCTGAGCCCTATGGCTCATCTCCCTGCATTAGTTCCCCTGGGTAGTTAAGGGGAGGCGGGGGAGTTGGGGAGCTGGGCAGGAGTACTTCTGTTTAGGCTCTGGTTATTTTTTTTTCCTCTTGGAAATCTGTGCTAAGAGATGGCAGCCTACTTCATCTATGTAAGACTACCTTTCCCAATAGAGTTAGGTGAAGAATAGAGAATTGAAAGGGTGAAAAGTTGGATCTAGAGGTGTGGTGCTACATTGCATAGAAGGAAGCATTAAGCTTTGTGTACTCTGTCTTTCTTTGGCATGGATTAATTGGGCAACAGTAGGTAATACTGGTTTTTTAAGATAATACACAAAAGTGAAAGTGTTAGTCGGTCATTTGTGCATGACTCTTTGCAGCCCCATGGATTGTAGCCTGCCAGGCTCCTCTGTCCATGGGATTCTCCAGGCAAGAATACTGGAGTGNAGTAGGTAATACTGGTTTTTTAAGATAATACACAAAAGTGAAAGTGTTAGTCGGTCATTTGTGCATGACTCTTTGCAGCCCCATGGATTGTAGCCTGCCAGGCTCCTCTGTCCATGGGATTCTCCAGGCAAGAATACTGGAGTGGGGTTGCCATGCCATCCTCCAGGGCATCTTCCTGACTTAGGAACTGAATCTGGTCTCCTGCACTGTAGGCGGGTTCTGTCTGAGCCACCAGGGAATGTCCTTTTAAATATTTGTGGTTTCAGTACTTGTCCTAAATAGATTTTTAAGAGGTGATGATTTGCTGATGTAAATTGCAAAGTACGTTTTTAGGAGTTTTGGTAATTACACTGATCTTAAGATTTTTTCAAAGTTAATATTGATAGGATATTAAAAAAAAAAACTTTAAAAATGTTTAGTACAGTTTGCCTCTGTTCTACTTTTTAAGAGTGTTATTTTTTTAAAGGAGCCCCGCCTAAGGCTTATCCTGATAATCATCTAAGTCAGGTGGATGTAAATGAATTATTTTCAAAACTGCTAAAAACAGGAATTCTCAAATTGTCCCAGCCTGATTCAGCTACAACACGTAAGTATGGATCTGTAATTCATCTACACAAAGCTTAAGTTATAGAGACATGATATAAAATGATAGGTTCTATGATAAAGAGTTCTTACAATAATTCTTAGGTATACTTTGTTTTTTGAAAATTAAATATAACTGGTTTATAATGAAACTTAAAAATTTTTTAACATGGAACTGTTAACTTTATAGTGGACATTGTATCAGTTAACAAATATTCCTGCAAATACCATGTGCAGACTTTTTTCTAGTTGTTCAATATTATTTTAGGCTATAAAAATAGACTATTGAGTTTCATAAAGATTGACTTTTAACAGATCAAACATAATATCATTTATCAAAATAAATAATTGTATTAGGTTCCTTGGCCAGTAAACCTAAGATCAGAAGCCCTGGGTAGATAGGATGGGGTTCTCCATATAACTTTTAACACTCAAGTGTTCCCCTATAAAGAATACATGGAAACTGGTATTTAGAAATTTGTTGTTTCTTTTCAATTGAAGAAGTAAATGAAGTTGCTGCTCAGCCCCCTGCTGAGGAGGAGGACGATCAAAATGAAGATCAAGATGTTCCAGATCTTACCAATTTTACAATTGAAGAATTAAAACAGTATGTAATCTAGTTTTCTTATTTTCTAAGGTAAAAGGGACAGTGACTTTGTAAAAGTGGTTATTATCATTAGTGCCATTCATCTTACCCCTCTTACGGTTTTATAGCAAGTATAAGGAGATTGAGTATTAGGTATTAGTAAGTCACTCATGTCTTTACCTTTATTTTCTCCTAATCATAACTTCTTTTCTTTACTGCTATTCTTCATGCTTTTGAAGTTAAGAAAATGAGATATTTATAGGCTATTTAAAAAATTAAAACTTCATTTTACAGAAATAAAATCAGAAAATAAAGTTACCTACAATTCCCACTTTACTGATAACATTTGGTGTTAACACTGATAAACATGAGTGTTAAACATTTGGTGCATATATTTTCATTTTTTTATTGCCTATATTACTTACATAAAATAATTTACAGTTGCTTTATTAGATCCATTATGTTGAACAACTTCATAAAAAAAAATAGAACTTCTGATTTAGTACATATCTTGATTTATCCCATTTAGACTTAGTTGGGTCTTCTGCTGTCCTACCAGCTTTCCTCTATATAGTTATAAAACTATTTCTCATTAAATTTTTATTCAGTAGTAATATTATACCTCTAAATATTTTGTTTACTGGTATACAGAATACTAGTGTACTATGCTTTGCTTTATTCTATGACTTTAAAAACTTTTTTGGAGGTTTTAACAGCCTGTTTGTTCACTTACTTGTTCTGCATTCCTATTTCTTTCCAAATAGGGAGCCCAGAATTTAAAAAAAAACAAAAAACCTGATTATTGCTGACCTCAGTTTCTCTTTCCCTATTCTTTAGACCAGGGTGGGACAGTTATTCAAAACTGTGAAGTTCTGGAAAGGTGAACCTGAATTGTTCTGCCATATCCACCATGATACTGACATTAATCGAAGAATAGGCCAAGTATTGCCTTATTAGTGGGCCAGTGATCATTCCATTATTTGCTAGAGGGAAATAAGTAACTGAGCCAGGTCTGTTGATAAGAGGGTAGACTCCATGTTCCAAAATTTAACCAAAGGTAAGGTAAAGACAGTCAGTGATACAATACTAGAGAATATTATTGATCTTTGGATAGTCTCAACCAGCTCTTGGCTGAAACATTTTGTCACATAATAATGGCTTCACCATTATTAAAATGTGGAAAATTGAAGTACTTAGAACTGCCTTTGTTTTTTAAAGGCCATTAAGCCATGTTATCAAAACTAAAAATTATTTCTGTATTTTTCAAAATAGACGTTATGATAGTGTTATAAATCGACTGTACACTGGTATTCAGTGTTATTCCTGTGGAATGAGGTTTACAACATCACAGACAGATGTATATGCAGATCACTTGGACTGGCATTATCGACAAAATAGAACTGAAAAAGATGTAAGCAGAAAAGTCACTCATAGGCGTTGGTACTACAGTTTAACAGTAAGTAATTCATGTGCCTCTGAACTTTTAGCCTTTAAATTATATTTCTAAAAGTAAATTAAGCAATTGATGAGTACTAGTGAATTTTTTTGAATAAAATTTGACCCCTAGAATATCAAATTTCTTTTTAATTAAAAAAAAAATTTTTGAAGAGCTTGTATTAGAGTAGAACACAGGTTCGTTCCAGCTCTAAAATTCCAAGGTTCCATGACTGATTTTCTTTTTGGTAAATTGTAAATGAAATTTATCTTACTTGTGTAAGTAGTTGTAACTGTAGAGGTAGTGGAATGTTGATACTAAGGTCTTAATTGTTCATTAGTTGCTTTATGTTGTCTATTAGTTATGGGGCTCATGGAGATGACAAAATTTTAAATAATCAATATTAAATTATATTGTAGAAGAATGAACTCTTTATATTGAAATGGCATTTTATTGAAGGTGTTCAGTAAGAATTTAGGAACAAATGAATATACTCTTTTTAAATTAACTCTTTTTAAGGACTGGATAGAATTTGAGGAAATAGCTGATCTGGAAGAACGTGCAAAGAGCCAGTTTTTTGAAAAGGTACATGAAGAAGTTGTACTTAAAACTCAGGAGGCTGCTAAAGAAAAGGAGTTCCAAAGTGTACCGGCTGGACCAGCAGGAGCAGTTGAGGTAAAAGGGAAACATTAAATTTTCTATCTCTGGTCATGCCTTTCACTTCCTTTAAGTAAATAACCATAAACATATCTTTATTTACATCCCTCTTTTAATGATTTTAATATTTCTTATAAGCTTTACTCTTCAGTGTTTTTGAGTTTGGTCTTGCATTTTATACAAAAATGAGAGCAGTGAAATGTTAACTAATTTTGCATGGAAGAATGCAAAATTCTTAGGTCTTATTTTGTATTATATATTTGAACGTTGTTTAAATTTTCAGAAAACTCTTTTCTCCATGTAACAAAATGTTTGCTTATTTTTACTTAATGGGATTAAATGTGTTGTTACATAAACTTCATTTTTATATGATTCTATTTTTAGAGTTGTGAAATCTGTCAAGAGCAATTTGAACAGTACTGGGATGAAGAGGAGGAGGAATGGCATTTAAAAAATGCTATTAGAGTAGATGGAAAGGTAATTTTNTTAATGGGATTAAATGTGTTGTTACATAAACTTCATTTTTATATGATTCTATTTTTAGAGTTGTGAAATCTGTCAAGAGCAATTTGAACAGTACTGGGATGAAGAGGAGGAGGAATGGCATTTAAAAAATGCTATTAGAGTAGATGGAAAGGTAATTTTCAGCTCTTTATGACGTACTTTATAAGTGTTAAGATTAAAAAAATTTTAACTTGGTAGGGATAGTTCTCAGAAAATTGTTTTTGTTTTATGGTTTTTAATAAAAGCAGTATTTCTTAACTATTAGACTTTAGGGAGTCACAGTATTTGAGATGGAAGGCATTTTACCAATCATCTGGTCTTGTACTCATTTTATAAAATAGGTTGCCTAACTAGTTAAATGATAAATCCAGCACTAGGTCTTGAGTCTAGCTAGTCTTCTGCTTAATCACACTATTTTGATCTGAATTTATATTTCATCATCAAAACATAATATTAACTAGTTTACTATATTATGTTAACTAAATACACAAAGGAAGCTTTAAGAAAAATCAGAATGAAAATTTTATCTGTTTTCTGACCAAATGATTTTCTTTGCCTTTCCAAAGATAGTTTACCTTCTGGTTTAAATTTACAAAGAAAATTTTGTCAGAATAGTCCCATTAGAAATGAGTATGCATGCATGTGAATACTAAACTTTTTGTTTTTGCTTCAGATTTATCATCCATCATGTTATGAAGATTATCAAAATGTAAGTTCTTTTTGGTTACTTTGTTCTCATTTACACTGATTGAGGTTGTTCACTAAATATTGGTGATAGATTGATATGGTCTGTTGAGATTTTGTCATTTTCCTTGCATTCTTTTCATTTGAATCTTGATCTTACTGCAGCATTAGGCCTAGAGAAATGTGAGGAAGACTAAAAATGAGAAGGTTCATGATGGTTAATATGATTGTACAAGTTATGGGTCACGTTTACTTCTTTTACATACCCTACTCAGCCATGTAATATAGGAATAATTTTAAAATTATCATATATGAATTGTGAAAAGACATCAGTGTATTGACCTTAGAAGTTCAGATTTTCCTATTTGTAGAGTGACTTTTTTTTTTTAAACAGTGAAACATATTAACTCAGTGAATATTTGTTTCACAGGTTCAAGGGGCAGTTTGGAAGATACACTTAGGTCATCAAAAGATTAGACTTTACAGGATGTTTTGATGGTTTGGGAGGATTTAAAAAAAAACCCTCAGAGTATTTGAAACTAAGAGTCCCACACAAATCACAGGATATATGTTGGGGGTTATAGTGGGGTTAAAATACAGAAACATATGTCTAGTCATTTTATCAACTTCTTTTGGCCTTATGACTGCTTTTCTTACCTTATCTCATTACTTGAGTAGATAAAAATCAAGTGCTCAGTAATTGGTTGCCTTTATGGCATGTTTTGCAGGACAGCAGGGTTTTCTAATTGCATTTGGTATATGTGTGTTTCTTTGCCAATAAAAGGGTCTTATAAAACTAAGTGTCATTTAATGTGATATCTGTCAGTACTTAAAGGGTTTTTCATTTTGTAGACATCTTCATTTGACTGTACACCATCTCCCAGCAAGACACCAGTTGAAAATCCCTTGAACATTATGTTGAACATTGTCAAAAACGAATTGCAGGAACCCTGTGAAAGTCCCAAAGTTAAGGAAGAACGAATTGATACTCCACCAGCTTGCACAGAGGAAAGCATAGCAACAGCCACTGAAATTAAAACAGAAAATGATACAGTTGAGTCAGTTTAAATAAAATGAGAAAGGTATGTTTTTCTTAAAAAAAAAAAAAGCTGCTGTTGAAATCTAGAAGGTGAAGAAATTTTTATGTATATATAGACATATCTATATAAATTGTCTAGCTGAGGCAGGGCCTTCAGCTATCATTTGGTTAATAAATACATTTTAGTATTTGCATTTCCTACTGCCTGCACAGTTTCAGGTGCTTGTCGTGTGAAAGTTCTGTAGATGTGTGCAAATTTAACAAAATGAAATTGTATGTGTAAAAATGTATGATTTTCACTTGTGAAACTGTAAATTATAAATAAAAAATATTTTTGCTATCAATGGAGTGTAATATTTATGCACACCATCAAATAAAGACAGTGTTTCTGTACTTTTTATTGGGTGAAAATGGAATTAAACAGCAACCTCAACATAAGATTTTTTTTCCAGCAGCTTCCCATGATTAAAGCAAAGTCTGAATTACTTTTATCCTTCAAAAGGGGGTTGTGACAAGAGCACTGCAGGACTTTTCTCAAATTGAAAAGGCAGATTTGAAAAAAAAATTTTAAACTAAATAGGATATATTTGCTTATCTATCTATCTATGTATCTCCAGCTAGAGAGAACCATCCAGATGTCCATTTTTGAAAAGTACCTAATGAAGCAACTTTTATTCTTGGACAATAATGCCATCAAAAGATTAACAAATATATTTAAATACTAAAGGTGACTTTTTTTTAAATGACATTTTTCAGATTTGTCAATTTAATGCAGATGAACATGTTTCTATTTTAAGTTACAGGGGAATCTGTAAGAATGTTAATTTGAAACATGGTTAACCTTTTTTCCTTTGTTGGTTTTGACTGAATTAGATGGATGCCATGAGATGTTAATATTCATACATGTAATAAATAGAATGATGAAGAAACTCCAGTTTGTATCTCTTTATTTCTTGAGTGCCTTCAGAAAGTGATTTCCTTTTCCTTTGTCTTTCATCACTCTGTTCTTTAAAACATGAAGAAGGCACTTGCTATGAGCTGGGCACTCTGAGATGCAAGATTAATCTTTTCTGCCATCTACTGGAGGAGACAGGCTATTAGAAAACAACAAAAGTCAGTGTTTAGCACTTATTATATGGTAGGCATATTACATATACTGATGCTTATAAATAATTCTAAATGGTAGATGGTATTCTCACTTTACAGATGAAATTAAATCCTTCATTTATGAAGTTGTAGAACAAAAATGTGAACCTAGCTTTGTTTCCCTTTATTTCATACTATTTCTGCAATTTACAAAAATACCCTAAGATAACAGGCACACCAAACTATCTGAAGGTTGGTTAAGGGAGACTTTGTTGAGGTGGTAGAATCTGAGGGCAAACTAGAGTCTACATTGGTAGGAGGCAAGGGTATCTATGAAGAATGAGGAGCAAATGTGAAGGCTTGAAAACACTTCATATGTTTGTATTACACTGATGACGACAGGAACCACTAGAAATTTTAAACAGAGGCGATATCCCGTCTGCATCCAAGGTTGGTCTTCATTTTTAAAGAATAAAGTGAATAAAAATTGAAAGAGATTTGTAATAAATGCAGTGAGGAGGTCCAGTGAGAAAACTGGTGTCCACTAGATTTGAGACAAACATTTATGATTTGTGAAAGAGAAAACACATTCATATGTTGTATGAACAATGCCATGGAAGAAATGCTGCAGTCTGAATTTAAAAATGTAGGCCGAGACTTAATGTGCCTTTTTGGGGGAAGACCATCCATAGCTTTTATCAAACGCTTCTAAGTATGTCACAATCGAGGAAGGGGACATTTAAACCTACATATGTACCAAGAATATTCAGGGAACAAACATTTAAAGACTCAGGTGGGAAGGTGAGAAATAACCAACCACAACTGAAGAAGTAAAAACAAGCAACTGGGAAATTTGTTTTTTCAGATAGGTAGTCAAAGAGGTCAAATACGGAAAACTGAACAACAGTTGAGTATGGGTGAGAGGTGACAAACAGAGTTGCTATTCTATGAAATTTAACTGGAGATTTAATTGTAGTTATATAAACAGAGATGTTAGCACTTAGTTTACTAACAGAACTCACTGGAGAGACAGACTGAAGACAGAAATGATGGAGAGACCAGACTCAACTGGAAAGAGATGTGGCAGAATAGCACAAGAGGACTTAGAATGGAGGAGGGACAGTATTTCTCTTAGATATTCACAGGTATCTGCAGGTGAAGTTGAAAATTCAGTTCCTAGTTTTTGACGTAGATGTCAGGTAGTGACTTACAAGGATGACCCTTCAACTTGGCTGTGCATTAGAATCATGGTGAATGCTAAGAGACTGCTTACCTCCAGTCTTATTTAGTAGATTCTCAGAGATACTTTTCATACGTAAAAAGCTCCAGTTACACCAAAACCAGTGTTCTATATCAATTACATTCCCATTAAAAAGCTGTATAGTTAATTCTAGTAAACAGCCAGATCTGACAACTGATCTAGAAATCAGCAGCACCTACTTTTTTGCCTGTTAAAACGGAAAAGAGTTAGTTACACATACCATTAGGAACTAGAACCATTACTCTACACAAGAGAGTATAGCAAGGAAAGCTAAAGGAGGCCCCAGGTAAGAAGGAATATTCTTTTTTTTTTTGGTCCTGCCTCACAGCATGCAGGATGTTAGTTTCCTGATCAGGGATCGAACTTGTGCCCCCGCAATGGAAGTACGGAGTCTTAACCACTGGACTGCCAGGGAAGTTCCTGGAGTACTGTCTTTTGAAATAAGACTTGGAAGTTTGTGAGAATAAATAAAAGGAATATTCTACTGTTTATACCCTCTTTACAATATCCTCTGATTTTAACATAATTTACTTACTTTTAACTTCCAACTTTCATTTTCTGTAAAATACTACAAAGTAATTTGTTATTCAGCTAACAAGCTTCGGGGAGAAAAATAAGTACCTCATTATATATTAAAAATGTAACAAAATACTGAATGATATCAAGTGTGTCAAATCTAAAACATAAAACTAGTAAACAACAAAAACTATTTACAAATATAGAACTAGTAGTTACCAGTGGGGAAGTGGGTAGGGGAAGAAGCAAGGTTAAGAGTAAGGGATTCAGAGGTACACCACCTATGTATACAGTAAACTGCAAGCAAATAGTGTACAGCACAAGGAATATGGCCAACCAACATTGATAAATATAAATGAAATATAACCCTTACCATAAAAACTGTACATCCCTGTTGTACATCTAACACTGAATGTCGAATCTACCTCGATTAAAAAAAAAAAAAAGGTTCTCAGAATAGTTCAACCTAAAATAGACAATTTTAGATTTTCATTATATTTTCCTGGATGGCTTTCTTTACGGCCTAGTTACACTCATTGAATGCTTTGATGGGTTTATTCAGAATATTCAGAAAGATAGAATAAGGTATCCAGGCATTGTCTGCAAATGGAAAGATCTAGCTGACTAAAGAGGCAGTCTGGAGGGGGAGATGGAAAACCAGGTTACTGTCAAGAACTGCCTGACCTTCTATTGTAGGAGTAGGAATTTTCCTCACTTCTATTTGGGGTCAGCTCTCTGAAATAATGGGCACTGCTGGGCAGGCGGGGATGGACAAGTTACAGAATAAGAGCAAAAAAGCACCCATGGGGCAGCCCAGTGAGGGTTTAGAGGGGAGCACCAAAGGGAAGCCTAGAGGGTGTAAAGGCAGAAAGCAGAGATGGTTTCCAAAACCCACTTAATTCTTGTCCTGGGGTTGGCCCTACTCCCTCCTGTAGAACTGTATGGAAAGAGTTAGTTTACAGAGGATTAGAGGAACAACCTGCTTTATCACCCCACTTTGCAAAAAATGAGACAGCCAATTTTACTTGTAACCACAAATTTCCTACTTACAAACGGTTCTGATTCTCTGGAATGCCGATACCCACTTCAGTGTTCTGAAATGTTTCACTTGAGAAACTTCCTTCAGTTAGTCCCTCTTACCTTGAAATCCTGCAGTTTTATCCAGATGGCCTATTTCATTAAAATTGCTCTCCTGAATATTATCAATGACTCCTTGCTAAAAACAGCATCTTAATCATTCTTGACTCATATACTTCTTAAAAGTTTGCTTTATGTAAGAGTGCATGTTTTCCTGTGCTTCCTAATTTTACTTAGGAATATCTAAAAAATAAAAAATTGATACCAGACAAAAATAGTTTCTTTCCATATCTTATTCTATAAAGTAGCCACTGAGTTGACAATTTAGATCTTTACCAAACTTTGGAAAATTCTATAAAGTAATTTTTAGAAATTAGATGAGATCACATATATATATAGTTTTGCCTTTTTCATTTACTATCTTACAACTATTTTCATTTTGATTAATGCATGGATAGCTGCATTTCTTTTTTTTTTTGAGAGCTGCATTTCTCATGTAATATTTCATTATATGAATATAACATAATCTATCCAGCCATTCTTTCCCTGATGTATATTCAAGTTTCTAATTTACAAAGTACTGCAATGACTACTCAATATCTGGGTCAGGAAGATCCCTTGGAGAAGGGAATGGCTCCCTACTCCAGTATTCTTGCCTGGAAAATTCCATGGGCAGAGGGGCCTGGCAGACTATAGTCCACTAGGTCCTAAAGAGTTGGACAACACTGAGTGACTGAGCACACACACACAAATAATTCACTTCTGTTTTCAAAGTCCCTCGTATCTGTAATATGTTCTCCTTGTTCTCATTTTCTTTCTTTTTCTTCCTTAGATTTGCTGTCTATTTGTTCTTTTCAAACACCAGCTACTATTATGATCAATTTTATTTCATTAATTTCTGCTTTTATCTTTAATTCCTTTTCAGTTTATTTTGGGAGATTTTACTTTTTCTGCTTCTCTGTTTGTTCTCTTTCCTGATTCTTTCCACCAAATGTATATCCTTTAAGAGTGTGCTGCCTTATTCCCTCAGTGTGTTTATCCATACAACAGAGCAAAAAGGAAAGTCTTTACCATTATTATAATGTGGCTACAAACACTGTATTAATTTGGAGTCAGTCACAGTGGGTTCTAACTCCCTATCACCTAGCTATGTGATCTTGGCCAAATCTTGGTTTCTTTACCTGTAAAAATAGAAATAATAATACAGATTAAGTTTAAGACTATTTACAAATCATTTAGCATAAGAACTGGCCCATATTAATAACTCAATAGATGTCTGATAAGACAAAAGGCCTCACTTACCCCATTTACAAAAATGAGAGGACTAGGCTGACTAATCTCAAATTCCCTACCAACTGAAAAAATTTTTTTCTTTTTTTTTGGCTTCACTGAGCAGCAAGTAGGATCTTAGTCCCCCAACCAGGGTTCAAACTGGTACCCTCTGCAGGGGAAGCACAGACTCTTAACCACTGGACTGTTAGGGAAGTCCCTGAAAAATTTTATTTTCAATCTGCTAGTTCATTTACCGGACAACCGAACATCAACTCACTCATTCACCCAAACAACAGTTAGAAAGCACTTCCCTTGAACTAGGTACTCTAGATGTTAGGAATGCCATGATGAACTAACCATATAGTTCCTACCTTCCAGGTCAGAGTCCCTAGGGGGTAGGAGTGAGCACCAACTGTTAAAAGGTAACTAATACAAGGTGATACTTGGTCTTTAGACAGTGAAATAAAGACTGTGGGAATTCAGAGACTTTGAGGAGTATGCACAACAAAATCAAGACAGGTTGGATACCTCATGTGGGGACTCACACTACTTACTAGCTGTGTGTGCTGTGCTGTGCTGAGTCGCTCAGTTGGGTCCAACTCTTTGTGACCCCATGGACTGTAGCCCGCCAGGCTCCTCTGTGCATGGGATTTTCCAGGCAAGCATAATGGAGTGGGTTGCCATGCCCTCCTCCAGGGATCTTCCCAACCAAGGGATCAAACCCAGGTCTCCCGCACTGCAGGCAGATTCTTTACTGTCAGAGCCTGTGTACCTTCAAAAATTAACTTTGGTGTTAAGCTTCTCTATGTGTAGAAAGGAACAGTAATACCAACCTGGTAGGTTATATTAAACAACACATCATACAAACTCAACGAATAGAGGTTATTATTATTACAAGAGGCGATGAAAGGTAAAGAAAGGCATTTACTCTATTTCAAGAGAGGAAAGGCAGGGTCAGGGCAATTTCCCAATTGTGTTCACAAAACAAAACCGGTGGCAAGGCAGCTAAGGATGAGGGTGGGGGGGGGGCTAAAAAAAACAGGGTTAAGAGGAGAATCAAAGTGTGTGATGCCCTTGTCCTTGGAGGGCAGAGAATTCTAATTCCTGTATTTTCAGATGCTAGCACAACACCTGACCCGTGTTTGCTATAAATACGAATGGAAGAACACACGTCAAGCAACTGGACTGCAGAGAAAGATCTGGGCCAAACTGTTCAAAGAAACCATTTTACAGTGAAACGAAATCTTGGGAGTCAGGAGATCTGGTGCAGTCTTTTGACTAACGACCTCTCTTTTCACACTGGCTTTGCAACTTACCTGCTGTATGGCCTTAACAAATTACTTATACCTCGAGTCTCCTCATCTGTAAAACGGGGATAACACCTACCTTACAAAATTAGTGTGAGAAATAGTACCAAGCGATTATCAATGAGGCTGGCGGTGGGCACACTCAATAATGGGACAGCGCTGCAGCCGCTTAACTTCTCCATTAGGTCTTTTGTCCGTACTTATGACAGAGTAATTATATATTTTCTCCAACGCTCCAACCGGCACCGAAAAATGACACTAGGTTTCTAGAGGATGCAAGGCCCCGCCCGGTTCGCGGCACACACTCGGGTCACGGACGCCGACTGCAGTCCCGGAGCCTCTCCACCTGCGTCGCCGAGCCCTGGCGGGCGTAACCGATGCCAGGCCGTTATAGAGACGGGGCCGAGACAGGCTGGACGTGAGGCCGAGCGCCATTTCACTGAAACCCGTTCCACACCACCTTGTCTAGAGGGGACGCCTCGAAAAAAATAAAGAGTACTTTAAAAAAAAAGAAAGAAAGGGCAAGGAAGACGGAAGTGACGCACAGCAGCGAGGAACCGGAAATGACCGCACCACGCCGGAAGTTTACCCGTTTCCAGGGCGCCGGCTCCCCCCACCCAGCTCCAACCAGGTAGCTGGTGTAGGGACGCTGGAAAGCGACTCGGTGGAGCGGGTGCTCGCCGACGGCGGCCGCCGCCACAGCGAGTCGCGCGGAGTAGCAACCGAAGACGGCGGCCGCCGCACCAGCCAGCGCGTGTGGAGGATAAACGGCCGGCACGGCCGTCGCGGTGATCCGTCCAGGGAAAGAGTGAGCGAGGGCCAGGGCTCTCGTCTTAGCGAAGACAGACAAAGAATCCGCGAGGAGAGCGACCGCCGCTGCCGGGTACCGACGGGAAGAGGAAGTGAAGACGTTGGCTTCTCCTGCGATGACTCGAGAAGGGTCAACGAAGACCTGGACCACCGCCGCAGCGTCTCTGAGGAGAGAGTCAGGGGAGACGGCGGCCACCGTCCCGGCAACTCTTGGGAGAGACTGAGGGGAGGCCTCAGCAGCGACGCGAGCTTCAGTGAAGTCGGAAGCCACCCGACTAGTGACTCGGGATCCGTCAGAGACGACCGTGGCCTCCGCCTCCGCGGGACTTGGGAGGAAGTCCGGGAGGTCCGGGGCCCCCGAGCCAGCGACTCGGGCGAGAGGGGCAGTGACGACCGCCGCCGCCGCCTCAGGGGCTCTTGGGAGGGCGCGAGTGTGGATGGCGACCGCAGCCTCAGCAGTTCCCGGGAGGCGGTGAGTGAAGACCGCGGCTACTTGGCCAGCGACTCCTCCGCGGTGAGCGNGTCCGGGAGGTCCGGGGCCCCCGAGCCAGCGACTCGGGCGAGAGGGGCAGTGACGACCGCCGCCGCCGCCTCAGGGGCTCTTGGGAGGGCGCGAGTGTGGATGGCGACCGCAGCCTCAGCAGTTCCCGGGAGGCGGTGAGTGAAGACCGCGGCTACTTGGCCAGCGACTCCTCCGCGGTGAGCGTCAGCGAAGACGCCAGCCGCCGCCGCTTCTGGGAGAGGGAAAGTGAGGACGAAGGTTCCCGCTGCCTGGTCTCCTGGGGCCGGACGACGGAGGACGGCGGCCTCAGGCCTAGCGACGACGAGGGAGACAGCCGCTGCTGCAGTGGCTCGTGGGTGACAGCGAGCGAAGACCGCCGCAGCAGCGGGGGCCAGGACTCGACGCCCCCCCGGAGTCCGAGTCGCCGCACCATGCCCGGGGTGTCCGATTCGGGCCCGTCCACTTCCTCCACGGAGACTGCGACCCCGTGTGAGTCGGACCGCTTCGCTGGCCCTTGTCTCTGCCACACTCCACTTTTCTCACTCCAGCCCTTTGGCATTTCCCTTTCTCACCTGTCACTCATTTCTTTCCCCTTAATTGACCTATTGACAATGGGTCCCAAAGCTCATCTGGTCATCTGGCCTCCATCCTTCCTCGTTTCAGCTTTCCTTACCCTTTTTTTGGGCGGGGGCGGGGGGCGCCCATCTGCGCCCATTCCTGAGACTTCGTTCCTGCTGCTGCTAAGTCGCTTCAGTAGCGTCCGACTCTGCGAACCCATAGACGGCAGCCTACCAGGCTCCTCCGTCCATGGTATTTTCCAGACAAGAGTACTGGAGCGGGATGCCATTGCCTTTCCTAGGTGATAGCAACTCTTGTTAACATTTATGGACCCTTTTAAGTTCTTGGCGTCTCTGCGGCATTTGACTCTGTGTAAATAGTATTTTTTTGTTATTATTTAGTCGCTAAGTCGTGTCCGACTCTCTGCGACCCCATGGATTGTAGCCTGCCAGGCTCTTCTGCCCATGGGATTTCCCAGGTAAGAACTCTGGAATTGGTAGTCATTTCCCTCTCCAGGGGATCTTCCCCAAGCAGATTATTGAACTCGCGTCTCCTGCATTGGCCAGGCGGGTTCTTTATCTCTGAGCCACCATAGAAACCCTGGAGATATTAGACTCACCTTATTTTCTTCCTTCCACTTTCCCGACTCTCCCTGTCTGTCTAGCTAGCTAGCTCTCCACCCATCCACCCATCTATCCTGACTTTTCTTCTATCCTCTCCATAAATGTTGCTTTTTTTTTCCCTCTGGGATAGTGCCTTCACTGATGCTTTTTTCCTTGTTATGTACTGTGACTTCAACCCTACTGAGGACCTCCGAATCTGTTATTCAGTCATCCAGTAAATATTTATTGTCTACTGTGTGCTTTTTCTTAAGGATATGTGAGCAAAGAAGACAAACACATTCCTTCCTCCTAGTGAGGAAGATAAATACTAAGCAAGTAATTACTAGAGTGATGAGTTATAAGGAAGAGTAGAGGGGCCCTACCTTCAGTGTGCGGTAAGGCTGGGGATCAGAGGAAGCTGCCTATGACTGAGACACAGCTAACTGTGAGAGCTCAGCTCCAGACCTCTCCTTGGAGCTGCAGACACAGCTCCCTGTGGAACTCTTCCTTGGGCACCTCAAGATCGACACATTCAAACTATGATTTTGTATCATGTCCTCTCTGTCCCTTAGTGTTGGTTGTTTCAGTGGCACTGTACCACTTGTGTAACAGTCATACACCTTGGAGTTGTCCTGTTATTCTTCCCTTGTTTCACACACCAAATCCAAATCCTGTTTGCATAATATATGTTGAATCTGTTTCCTTTTCTGTTCCTACTGCCGTTCCCTTAGTTGAGGGTCTCAACCTCTCTGGTGGAGACTCCTGTAGATATCTTCCTACATGGTCTCCTTGAGTCTCCCTTTTGCTCCCGAGTCCATTAATTCCCCTCACTGCAGCCAGCATTACACATCTGATCATTCTTAGTCCTCTACTTAAAATCCTTTAATGACTCCCTGCTGTCTGTTCAACTGTAACAAGTTCCAGCACAGCCTGCCTCTTGTCTAATTCTAGCCTCTTTTCCTTTCAACCTTATGCTTCCACAGTAGGGTGGGTATTTTTATAGTTTCTTGAACTGTCCAGGATGCTCTCCTTCTCTCCTATCCTAGCTGAGTTAGAAGTCTTCTGTTTCCATAAGTTCTGAGGAATATTTCTGTCGTTGCTCTTACTACATTGTTTTGTAATTTGTATTTATATATCTCTGTGAGTTCCTTGAGGATAGAGACCATGTCTTTTTAATCTTTTTATATTTATGATAGATGCCAGGTTTATGCTGAGTAGGTGGATGAGTGGGTGAATGAATAAACTGGAATGGCATGTGGTGAGAAAAAAGGTTGTGAAATTAGATGGAGGCAAGTTATGGGAGGGCTTCCCAGGTGGTGCTCAGTTCAGTTGGTTCAGTTCAGTCGCTCAGTCGTGTCCAACTCTTTGCGACCCCATGAATCGCAGCACGCCAGGCCTCCCTGACCATCACCAACTCCCAGAGTTCACTCGGACTCACGTCCATCGAGTCCGTGATGCCATCCAGCCATCTCATCCTCTGTCGTCCCCTTCTCCTCCTGCTGCCAATCCCTCCCAGCATCAGAGTCTTTTCCAATGAGTCAACTCTTCCCATGAGGTGGCCAAAGTACTGGAGTTTTAGCTTCANACTCTTTGTGACCCCATGAATTGTAGCACGCCAGGCCTCCCTGTTCATCACCAACTCCCAGAGTTCACTCAGACTCACGTCCATCGAGTCTGTGATGCATCCAGCCATCTCATCCTCGGTTGTCCCCTTCTCCTCCTGCCCCCAATCCCTCCCAGCATCAGAGTCTTTTCCAATGAGTCAACTCTTCACATGAGGTGGCCAAAGTACTGGAGTTTCAGCTTCAGCATCATTCCTTCCAAAGAAATCCCAGGGTTGATCTTCAGAATGGACTAGTTGGATCTCCTTGCAGTCCAAGGGACTCTCAGGAGTCTTCTCCAACACCACAGTTCAAAAACATCAATTCTTCGGCGCTCAGCCTTCTTCACAGTCCAACTCTCACATCCATTCATGACCACAGGAAAAACCATAGCCTTGACTAGATGGACCTTAGTCGGCAAAGCAATGTCTCTGCTTTTGAATATACTATCTAGGTTGGTCATAACTTTTCTTCCAAGAAAGAATATGGTGGAGCAAAAATACAGATAACTACAATAGACAGATGAAAAGGGCATAGCTAAAGGGTATCAGGTTTCTTTTGAGGTGATGAAAAATTTTAAAATTGACTATGGTAATGGTTACAAGGGCTTCCTTGGCTCAGTAGTAAAGAGTCCACCTGCAGTGCAGGAGACGCATGAGACGTGGGTTCAATACCTGTATTCATATTAAAAACCATTTAATTATGCATTTTAAATGAGTGAATTATATGTTATATGATTTATATCTCAATAAAGCTGTTTAAAAAATCAGAATCATGGTAGCTTGAGAAAAAGGGACAAGAGATCTTTCTAGGCACGATGCAGAAGTTTTATATCTTATTCAGTCATTGTAACACAGGTATATATATAAATTGTCAAAATTAAACAAGCTGCTGCTGCTGCTAAGTCACGTCAGTCATGTCCAACTCTGCGACCCCACAGACAGCAGCCCATCAGGCTCCCCCATCCCTGGGATTCTCCAGGCAAGAACACCGGAGTGGGCTGCCATTTCCTTCTCCAAGGCATTAAAGTGAAAAGTGAGAGTGAAGTCACTCATTCATGTCCAACTCTTAGCAACCCCATGGACTGCAGCTTACCAGGCTCCACCATCCATGGGAGTTTCCAGGCAAGAGTACTGGAGTGGTCACCAGTGCCTTCTCCGAAACAAACTAAAGCCTTACAAATAATGTACCCACTCTTATGACAGCTCTACTTTAATAAAAATTATTAACAATCTCAAATTTCTTTCCAAAACGCTTTTACCAGTTTATTCTCATACTAATAGTATTTTACAATTCAGGTGGTCCACATCTTACAAATTGTAATATTGATAATTGACAGGCCAAAATTGCGGCCTTATTTTGGGGTCTATTTATCAATCCCTTACTGTTAATGAGGTTGGTCATTTCCATTGGGTTTTATCTTTTTTATATATATTTTTGTTTTAAAAGGTAAGACTTTTCAAACCATATTCCCAAGGTTCTATGGCTTGTTTGAAATTTTCTTATCACTTAGTCACTTATGTATGTTACAAATACACCCTCTCAAAATGAGAGGGTCTTCTTTATTGTTATGCTGCATCTCAATAATCTAGAAATTTATGATACAGCCAAAAGTAGTATTTAATCATGCAGTTTGGATATATGTCTGTGTCTTTTAAAATAAATACTTCTGTAATGCAAATGCAAAGTAATTCTGTCTCTTACATTATCTTTAATCCTTGTGGCAGTCTATGTATGTATGTGTTCAGAGGTAGGAATCTAATTTTACTGCAAAATTGTTGTAATTTTTTCACATGACTAACATTTCATTTGTTCTTATGATGGATTATTTCTGGATTCCTTTTTTCTGCTTCATTAATCATTTTTTCTATTTCTATGCCACATATATAGATTTATAATAAATCTTGATATTTAGAAGGGTAAAAATACCCATTTATTTACATTTCTAGTAAAATAGAAGATAAAATCATGGTGTTTCTTAAAGAGAATGTTTTGTAAAGGTGAGGGCTTTTGTCTTCAAATTCCTGTTGCTTTTTCATTGTGTCAAATTAGTCACAAGCAAGTGGAAAATATGCATCTTTTTATTTTCCAAAGTAATTTTAAAGGGTGAAAATTATTTGCCCTTAACAACATACACTTTTTCCATTTTGTTCTCCACTCATCTAAACAATGACTATAAGGTCTACCAGTGGCATCTCAAATTTAGTCTCACTTTTAATTTATCATTCAGTTTGTTTTCTAATTGGACTACTGAAAATTACAGATAGGAAGTCAGAGGTTTAAAACACCAACACATCCATTGTCTTTACTTTGAAGAGTCTTTAATTTTGTCTATGAGTGGTCCTTTTTGACTGGATAGCCTCTGCTGTCTATCTATATTATGGTTACAAAGCTGATGGAATGTGGAGAAGGAAGTGGCAACCCACTCTAGTATTCTTGCCTGGGGAATTCAATGGACAGAGTAGCCTGGTGGGCTACAGTCCATGCAGTTGCAAGAGTTGAACGTGACTTAGCAACTAAACCACCACCACCACCTGATGGAATGAGACCTGGAAGAACTCTAAAGTGAAAGTGAAAGTGAAGTCGCTCAGTCGTATCCGACTCTTTGCGACCCCGTGGACTATATCCCACCAGGCTCCTCCATCCATGGGATTCTCCAGGCAAGAATACTGGAGTGGGTTGCCATTTCCTTCTCCAGGGAATCTTCCCAACCCAGGGATTGAACCCAGGCCTCCCACCTTGCAGGCAAATGCTTTAACCTCTGAGCCACCAGGGAAGAACTGTAAGTCAGACTGAAATAAGACTGAGTACTTGCTTTTCTTGAATACATTCAAATATCTGAATAATTTTGGGAGTTATCTATACTTATCTATTAATAGTTTGGATGTATCAACTGTTTTTCGTAGTTCTTTTTGGTTCTCTAGCTAGTAAACTACACAAATTATGACTAGAGTATTAATAAAAGTTTAAAAAATGAAATGCAGATATTTAAGACTTACCTCTATTTCTTTTCTTAATTTTTCATGTGTCTTTATTTCTTCCTGAAGAAAACAAGTTTGTTCACTGATGGATTCTTCTACAGTTGTAATTTCATCCTTCAGTTTTGTAATATCTTCCTGTATGTTTATAAAATTTAAAATATACATGTCAAACAATGAATCACCAATATAAATCCAAGACTTCAGTGTTTCTATAATTTAAGAAGATTAACCATCACATCTAATTTTGATTAATACGATTAGAATTTTACTTCTATAGGTATAAGGAACGAGAAAGCATTATTCAAACAAGCAAATCTTAGATTTGAAGATACAGAAGTAAAAACCAAATGAAAATAAGACACAAAGGAAAGCGGAAGTCATAGCGGCAACTGTCTGGCAATGGTGTATAGGATATTTTTTTAATTCTTAGGGAGAAATAATAGATATTTTAAGTTTTTATCTCCCAAAGTCTTCAAAGAATATTAAGAGAAAGATGTTTAGGGTGCAATTATTAATTCACATTGTTTGTGTAACAGCATTAAGCACACTAAGTAGATTTTGATTGGTCTGGATCCATTAGACTGGAAGCTAGTTAACATTTTTGTGAGTCATACTTTCTGTAACAAATGGATTAATTGTTCATCTGATTTTGTTGGACCATATATTTTTATTAATCCACAAGGGATTGGGGGATGTTTCCTTTATGCATTTGTACTTTTGACATAGTTGTTACATAACTCATGCACTTACATGAGTTTTTAAAAGCTGTGAATCCAGTTAGAGCACTCATGGGTATTCTACCACGTTAATGATAATTTATCACTGAGTAAATGTACTCACAAAAAAATGAATACTAGAAAATATTTTAATAAGTGATATTTCAAACCTGTGCTTGTCTCATCAGGTTTCCTTCTGGATTTTGGAGATCCAGCTTAAGTTCCTCTTTCATTGTCTTTAGTTTTTTTACAAGGTCTCGTTTCTCATTGAGTTCAGTCATAAATGACCATTTGTTCTCTACCTCTTTCAAACTATCTTTATGTGCTTTTATCTTGGCATAGTATTCATTATATTTTATCATTTGTTCCTCAAAATTTTCTTGGGCTGTTTCTATGTCAGATTTAAGCTTCACATTTTCCGTGTGTAAGGATTTGATTTTATTTTCCAGGTCTCCACACTGAAGTCTGGTATTCTGTATGGCAGCATCTTGCTGATAAATTTGCCTTTCTGTTTCTTTAGTTTCTGCAGAGACAGATGCTATTTGTGTTTCAAGCTCATGAAGTTCATTCTGTAAGATATTTCAACATTATTGTTATTAACTCATGATATTCAATATGAAAGAAAAGCCATTGTTTTGATCCACAGTGTGTGTAGGAAAATCACTTAACATAAAAAATATTTTTTATCAAATATAGAAAAATTGATGCATAATAGAAGGAGACATGTAATAAAGTAATGAAATTATCTGATAATCAGAGGGAGCCCAGGGTTACATATTTCTTATTTTTTAATGTTCATCTAGTTCTCAGTATTAAAATTTTATCATTTGTCTTGACATTTTATATATTAAAAATACTTTACAATAATTTTAACAATATATTTATGGGCATCAGAAGTACGAACTAAAGAAAAATTTATGATAAAAATGATAAAAGTCTGAGTTAACAGAACAAAGATCTAAGTTCTAGTGCCCTTACTGCTGTTTACTAGTTGGGGTGATTATACATGCTGTGCTGAGTTGCTCAATCATGTCAGACTCTTTGTAATCCCATGGACTGTAGTCCACCAGGCTCCTCTGTCCATGGAGATTCTCCAGGCAAGAATACTGGAGTGCATTGCTATGCCTTCCTCCCCGGAATCTTTCCAACCCAGGGATCAAACCTAGGTCTCCTGCATTTCAGGCAGGTTCTTTACTGTCTGAGCCACCAGGGAAGCCCATGATCAAATAACAAACTTAATTATCCTATTCAAGCCTCACTTTCTTCACTTGTAAGATAAGTATGAAGGTATATTTATCTTTGCCTCCCATGTGGTGCAGTGGTAAAAAATCTGCCTGCCAATGTAGGAGATTCAGGAAATGTGGGTTTGATTCCTGGGTCAGGAAGATATCCTGGAGAGGGAAATGGCAACCCAATTCCACGGTTTTGTCTGGACAATCCCATGGACAGAGGAGCCTGGTGGGCTACAGTCTACAGGGTTGCAAAGAGTCAGACACGACAGAGCACACGTAACTCTTATCTCTCTGGGACATTTGGCATTTCTACCAGCACCTGCGTTTTAGAACCTGCTCAACACTCGTCTCTGCTTCTCAGATACCTCTGAGCATTCCTTCTCTGTCTCATTGGTTCCTTCAAATATAGGTTTTCCTCAGAGGGCAGTCATCATAATTTTATTCTCTCATTCTATCTATACTCCTTGGATAAGCTTACACATACTTAGACCTTGAGATACATATATACTGATGATTCACAGAATGTAAGTGGCTATTAAGTCCTATACCCAGCTACCACTGGGCATCTCAAATTCATTGTCCAGAAATCAGACGACACCTCCCCTCCCGTGGCCCATCCTATTCTCCCTTGTATCAGTTGCCAATTGTCAGAACCACAAAAACTCTGTAACACACTAGTGTGTATTGCTACCCACTAGGTGGTTCTGTTAACTTCAGGTGGATTTGTTCAAATGTCTGGAGATTGGCGGTCTGTAAAATGGTTTAGGTTAGCTTCAACTGGGCTGACCTGGGTGTCTTGGCTTTGCTTCACATGTATCGTATCCTCCAGTGGGCCAGGTCAGGCATGTCCTTCTCATGATTACAGTAGATGCAAAGAAAGGACGCCCAATTATGTAAAAACTTTTTCAAACTTCTGTTAGAATAACATCTGCTAACATACCATCTGGTCACATGATCAAACTTCTCAATGGAGGGGTAGAAAGTATGTCCACCCACTGTGTGAGGTGATTATAATGATAAACAGGAAAGGGTAAAATATACACAAGGATGAATATTTGGGACCAAAAATGCAAATTACCACACCTCTACATTCCCAAACTTAGTTAATGGTATTACTTTGGGAGCCATATTTATTTTCTCACTTCTGTTTATATTTAGCGTTAGTTGCTCAATCGTGTTCGATTCTTTGTGACTCTGAACTGTAGCCCACTAGGCTCCTCTGTCCATGGAATTCTCCAGGCCAGAATACTGGAGTGGGTAGCTGTTCCCTTCTCCAGGGGATCTTCCTGACCCAGGCATCAAACCTGAGTCTCCTGCATTGCAGGCATCTTCTTCACTGTCTAAGCCATCACAGAAGCCCTCTTTATATATAACTATTCATCAAATTCTGTAGATATTCCCATCAGTATTACTATAGGCTTTTATTCTTTTTCTTCTATCTAGTATGGTCATCCTCTTTAAATTAATGTATAATTATGGGAGGGAAGCACTTCACTAAGAAGGCAGACTCAGCCTATCCTTTTCTTGACAGAGACAGGAGAGGGAAGCACACTGAAAGATACAATATGCTGATGAACTTCAATCTTTATCTCCAGTTTTGATATTTAAAATGCCCATCTGACATTCTATCTGGATACCTAACAGCCATCTCAATATACATATTCAGAAAAGAGCTTTTAATTTGCAAGCCCAATATGCTCCTCTTTCAGCCTTTCTGATTTCAATAAACTTTCCACCTTGGATACTAAAGAACCTAGAAGCCATTCTTGATTCTTCCCTTTATCTTATCCCCACAACCTATTTAACAGTAAACCTTGATGCTTGGGCCTCTAAAATAAACTCCCAACTCACTTCTGACCAGTCTTTGTAGCATGGCCCAGCTCTTAACTGGTCTCCCTGTTTCCATGCTTCTTCCTCTCCCTCCCATAGGTCTTTTAGAATCAGCCTGTCAAGTTCTCTAAAAAAGCCTGCTGGAATTTTGAGTAGAATTGCTTTCAAACAATAGATAGAAGAGAAAGACCTGACATGTTAACAATACTGAATCTTATGATTCATGAAAATGGTATATCTCTCTATTTTGGTCTTTAATTTCTCTCAACAGTGTGTTGCAGTTTTTAGTACACAGGTCTTACATCTTGTCTTAGTTTGCTATAGCATAGCCATAACAAAATATCATAGACTTAGTGGCTAAAACAACACAAATTTATCTCTCACAGTTCTGTAGGCTGGACAGAGTGTTAGCACAGTCAGGTTCTGGTGAGAACTCTTCCTGGTTTGCAGAGGGCCAACTTCTCACTGTGTCATCACATAACAAAGAGCAAGGTCTCTGGTATCTTTTCTTCTAAGGGCACTAACCCTACCACCAGGATTCCACCATCATGATATCATCTAAGCCTAATTACCTGACAAAGACCTCATCTCCAACCACAACCACATGGGTTTTTAAGGCGACAGCATATGAATTTTGGGGGTGATACAAACATTCAGTCTATAATACTTTTGTTAAATTTACCCCTATTTCATAATTTTGATGCCACTGTAAATAATAATGCTTTTTAAATTTCAACTTCTGATTGTTTCTTTTAAAATGTAGAAACACAACTGGTTTTTATAATTAATCTTATCTTGCAATCTTTCTAAACTCCCTTCTTAGTCCAGAAAAAGTGAAAGTCGCTCATAATGTCCGACTCTTTGTGATCCCATGGACTATCCAATCCGTGGAATTCTCCAGGCCAGAATACTGAAGTGGGTAGCCTTTCCCTTCTCCAGGTGATCTTCTCAACCCAGGGATTGAACCCAGGTCTCCCACATTGCAGGTGGATTCTTATTAGTCCTAATAGATTTTAAAATAATAGATTCCTTAGGATTTACTCAAAAAAAATCATGCTGTATGTGAATAAAAAGTTTTACTCCCTCCTTTCCAATCAGGATACCTTTTATTTCTTTTTCTGTGAAGGAGTGGCTTGAATTAAAAGTACCACAGAATGAGCAGAAGTGATAAGAAGACATATGCTTGCCTTATCCCTGATGTTAGGAGAAAAATATTCAGTCTTCCACTATTACTTATGTTGCCTGTAGGATTTATGTAGATGCCCCTTTTAGTTGGTTAGAACTTTCTTCTATTCCTAATTTGCTGGTAGTTTTTATCTTAAATTGATGTTGTATTATAACAAGTATCTTTCATGCATCTAGAATTCTCTTTCTAAAACATAACTTTAATCATTCACTCTTTTGAAGCCTATCAAAACCCTCTCATCAAATCTAAAATAAAATTTAAGCTTCTTTTTATGCTATACATCTCTCACTGCTTCTCAAAATACACTCTATGTTATTCCACTACCAAACTACTTATAGCTCTATGAATGTACCAATGCTATTTCAGGCCTCTGAATTTTCCCCATTTGTGTGTGTGTGTGTGTGTGTGTGTGTGTGTGTGTGTGTGGTGGTGTTTTTTTTTGCCTATAATATCACATCCTCATTTCCCTTTAACCCTCAAACCAACCCCATACATCCAATCATTCTAGTGAATTCCAGCTATTCTTTAAAATTCAACTGATCACTCCTTTTTCAATGTTAAATCTGTGTTTATGTCTCTATTGTTGACATACTTCCCTGCATGTAATTATTTGTCTCTCTCTTCAACAGATGGTGAGGACTTCTCTGGTGGCTCAGATGGTAAAAGAAAACACTTGCAATGCAGGAGACCCAGGTTCCATCTCTGGGTCAGGAAGATCCCCTGGAGAAGGGAATGGCAACCGACTCCAGTACTCTTGCCTGGAGAATTCCACGGACAGAGGAGCCTGGTGGGCTAAAGTTCATGGGGTCACAAAGAGTCAGATATGACTGACTAGCACTTTCACTTTCATTTTCAACAGATGGTGAGTAGCTTAAGAGTGAGGACAGTGTTCAGCAAAATGCTTAACAGAAATTAGGTTCTCAATATAAATGAAATACATCTCTAAAACTCATTGAAGATTGACAAGTTTTATGAAATGATTCTTTATAGAAATCTAAGACATTATTATTTTCATATTATATCCTACTGTCAACATCTATTTTTTCCTAAAGTGACTTAGTTCAGTTCAGTCACTCAGTTGTGTCTGACTCTTCGCAGCACACCAGGACACATGGACTGCAGCACACCAGGCCTCCCTGTCCATCACCAACTCCTGGAGCTTGCTCAAACTCATGTCCATTGAGTCAGTGATGCCATCCAACCATCTCATCTTCTGTCATCCCCTTCTCCTCCTGCCTTCAATCTTTCCCCACATCAGGGTCTTTTCCAATGAGTCAGTTCTTTGCATTAGGTGTGGAGTTTCAGCTTCAACATCAGTCCTTCCAATGAACACCCAGTACTGATCTCCTTTAGGATGGACTGGTTGGATTTCCTTGCAGTCCAAGGGACTCTTAACAGTCTCCTCCAACACCACACTTCAAAAGCATCAATTCTTCCATGCTCAGCTTTCTTCACAGTCCAACTCTCTCACATCCATACATGACCACTGGAAAAACCATAGCCTTGACTGGACGGACCTTTGTCAGCAAAGCAATGACTCTGCTTTTGAATATGCTGTTGAGATTGGTCATCATTTTTCTTCCAAGGAGCAAGTGTCTTTTAATTTCATGCAATGCAAATATATACAACAAATATATACTACCACATAGTGTAATTATTATCATATGTGTTGTTGCATTAATGCCTAAAACCATATTCAAAATCTGGTCCTACACTGCCCACCAGGGTCCCAGCAAGGATACCTTATATAATGTTTACAAGTATTCTTTCATTTAATTATCATGAAAACCTTACAGATAGGTCCTATGATTTACATTTTACAAATGAGAAAACAGAAGCATGGAAAGATTACATCAAGGAGCTAGAAGAGCAAATCATCTCCTGGAAATTCAGATCTAGAGTATATTCTTTTCATATCAATGATACATTTAATTTTAAAAAATCTTTAAAAAGTAAAAACACTTTCATTTTTCCTTCTTAAGCTTTATTAACAAAATAATTATGTTTATGCTGAATACAAAAACAAGTATGGTTTTCAGATTCCTGCGATGGAATTATGAACATATTATGAAATTAACTGTTAATTGCTCAGTCACATCCGACTCTCTGTGACCCCGTGGACTATAGCCTGCCAGGCTACTCTGTCCATGGGATTCTCCAGGCAAGAATACTGAAGTGGGCTGCCATTTCCTTCTCCAGAAAAAATTTAAGGAACACAGAAATGTTCCTTATCTTCCTGAAATGTTCCTTATCTACCTGAAATGTTCATTGGCAACTAGTAATTTCTAAGCCACATCTTTAAAAATAGTGGCTTAAAAACTTAACCTTCCTTCAATTCAGCATTTTAGGAAAAACTATCAAATAAATTTAAAATAATTCTATGTGACCATTGTGTTTTATATGCTTATATGTAGTATGATGACACTGCTGAATCTCTGCAAAAATTTTCCTCCAAACTAGAATACTCATGTAGATTTTGCTTAAGGATGTTATGTGTGCTTAGTCACTCAGTCATGTCCGACTCTTTGTGACCCCATGGATATAGCCCACCAGGCTCCTCTGTCCATGGGAATTCTCCAGTGAAGAATACTGGAGTGGGTTGCCATACCCTCCTCCAGGGGATCTTCCCAACCCAGGGATCGAACCCAGGCCTCCCACATTGCAGGTGGATTATTTACTATCTAAGACACCAGTGAAGCCCTTACGTAAGGACACCAGAATAACTTAGAAGGTATAAAAAAGAACATTAGAAATGTTATATTGCTTCCTCAGAAGTATTCAGTTCAGTTCAGTTCAGTTGCTTAGCCATGTCCGACTCTTTGTGACCTCACAGCACACCAGGCCTCCCTGTCCATCACCATCTCTCAGAGTTCACTCAAACTCACGTCCATTGAGTCAGTGATGCCATCCAGCCATCTCATCCTCTGTCGTCCCCTTCTCCTCCTGCCCCCAATCCCTCCCAGCATCAGAGTCTTTTCTAATGAGTCAACTCTTCGCAGGAGGTGGCCAAAGTACTGGAGTTTCAGCTTTAGCATCATTCCTTCCTAAGAACACATAGGGCTGATCTCCTTCAGAATGGACTGGTTGGGTCTCCTTGCAGTCCAAGGGACTCTCAAGAGTCTTCTCCAACACCACAGTTCAAAAGCATCAATTCTTCGGCACTCAGCTTTCTTCACAGTCCAACTCTCACATCCATACATGACCACTGGAAAAACCATAGCCTTGACTAGACGGACCTTTGTTGGCAAAGTAATGTCTCTGCTTTTCAACATGCTATCTAGGTTGGTCATAACTTTTCTTCCAAGGAGGAAGCGTCTCTTAATTTCATAGCCACAATCACCATCTGCAGTCATTTTGGAGCCCAGAGAAATAAAGTCTGACACTGTTTCCCCTGTTTCCCCATCTATTTCCCAGGAAGTGATAGGACCAGACGCCGTGATCTTCATTTTCTGAATGTTGAGCTTTAAGCCAACTTTTTCACTCTCCTCTTTCACTTTCATCAAGAGGCTTTTTAGTTCCTCTTCACTTTCTGCCATAAGGGTGGTATCATCTGCATATCTGAGGTTATTGATATTTCTCCCAGCAATCTTGATTCCAGCTTGTGCTTCTTCCAGCCCAGCGTNACACTGTTTCCACTGTTTCCCCCTCTATTTCCCATGAAGTGATGGGACCGGATGCCATGATCTTCGTTTTCTGAATGTTGAGCTTTAAGCCAACTTTTTCACTATCCTCTTTCACTTTCATCAAGAGGCTTTTTAGCTCCTCTTCACTTTCTGCCATAAGGGTGGTGTCATCTGCATCTCTGAGGTTATTGATATTTCTCCCGGCAATCTTGATTCCAGCTTGTGCTTCTTCCATCCCAGGGTTTCTCATGGTATACTCTGCATAGAAGTTAAATAAGCAGGGTGACAATATACAGCCTTGACGTACTCCTTTTCCTATTTGGAACCAGGTGGTGCTAGTGGTAAAGAACCTACTTGCCAATGCAGGAGACATAATGAGATGTGGGTTAGATTCCTGAGACGCAGGAAGATCCCCTGCAGGAGGGCATGAAAACCTGCTCCAGTATTCTTGTCTGGATAATCCCATGGACAGAGGAGCCTGGAGGGCTACAGCCATAGAGCCACAAAATCAGACACGACTGAAGCGACTTAGCACGCAACAAGTTATGGGAGGGCATAGACCGTCATACTGAGAGCCTCTAGATGAGCACTGGATAACCAGAAGCAGTTTGGAGTGTGGAGGCATGAAGTGATCAGGATAGTGTCCTTGGCATACGATGGATTAGAGTGTTCCTGTATAAAATGGATTAAAGTGGGTAGCATGTCATTTGTAGATCTTGCAGAACTTGTTTAAAGGAGAATAATGGAGATTTTGCTGGTGATCCGGTGGTTAAGGCTCTGCACTTTCACTGCAGGGGGCATGAATTTAGCCCCTGGTCAGGCAGGTGGGCTGCAGTCCACGGGGTCGCTAAGAGTCGGACACAACTGAGCGACTTCACTTCCACTTTCCTGCATTGGAGAAGGATATGGCAACCCACTCCAGTGTGCTTGCTTGGAGAATCCCAGGGTCGGGGGAGCCTGGTGGGCTGCCGTCTATGGGGTCACACAGAGTCAGACACGACTGAAGCAACTTAGCAGCAGCAGCAGCAGCAGGGAACTAAGGCCCCGCTGCTCATCTGGAGAACCAAATACCTTATGCCAAAGTTTAAAAGAGGTAAATGAAGGAAAATAATGAAGGTCTGACCTAGGGGGATTAACATCATTAAACATCAAGTAGTTTGGTTTTTTTGTGGGATGCTTCCTTATTCCCTTGCCCAGATACATATATCTCAATTGTTCTTCAGAGACTTGCTCCACTGTTTCCTCCTCTTCCTTCTTTATTGTATCTGTACTCTTACAATGTTACTGTCAGGTTTTTTGTTGTGTTGAATTTATCCCAACAGTTTTAAAAGCATCTGTGGAAAAAAACGTCTAAAATCCATGTCTGTTCATTGTATTATCATAGTGCCTGGCATATGGTAGAGGCTCAGAAAGGATTTTTGAGTAAAATGCATAGCATTTCGCTAACAGTTGGTGTAAGAAATGATTTCAGCTGTCAACTGATTTGAACTATTTACTTCCTTCTCCAACTACTGTCTGTCCATGCTTAGATACTCGGTGCTTCTGGTTCAAAATGCACATTAAGATATTTCACAGGACAGTAAGGCTGACAGTGCAGTCTTGATGTTTGGGACATGAAATTATAAAATATGACACTTCATATGAAGTAAAAGTTGTGACTTACCATCCCTTTCTTAGTGTAGGATATATGAGAAAGATATGAAAAACATTGATAAGATGTATCTGCCCATGTGAGATAAGGTTCTGGTTACGTCTTTTCTACTGGAGAGTAGGCCTTTGTTACAGAGAATATTTGGGCAGGTTTCCAAATGATCACCTCTCTCCTCCCTCTACCAAAGACATGAAGCGGTTTTTGTTTTTTTTTTTTGGTTTTTCACATCGATAACCTGGTGGAGTTTTGAAGGTAAAATGTATGAAAATGAGGAGGCCTTGTAAGACTATGGCCCTGAGGAGTTTCTCACTCTTAGGCTAGTACGAACCCGGCCCCCATCAGTTTGTCAAAATTACCACTTGAGTGCTTCTGGAAGTTTGTGGTTCCAGTCACTTCTGCTCCAGGTGAGCTGAACTTGACCACGTTTCTCTTGACCTGTCTTTCCAAATTCAGGGTGGCTGTTTGCCTTGAGACTGGAATTCTGATGAGTCTAAGAAAAGTTGATTTTCAGTTTGTTCAGCTTTTTTCCTGTATGAATATAGGTGATGACTTCTGTGCTCTACATATTAGAGCTGAAAATGAAGACTGATTAAGATGTTATTCATGAGTATCTTTGTAGTAAATTATTTGGAAAGCCAAAGTGACTTTGTACTTTCGGTTCAATTGTCACTTTAGTCTTTTTTTATCTTAAAGTTATTTTTTAATTGGAGGATAATTGCTTTACAATGTTGTGCTGGTTTCTGCTGTACAACAATGGGAATGAGTCATACTTCTATTTATGTATATACCACTACCTCTTAAACCTCCCTCCCGGCTCCAGGTCGGCACAAAACGCCAAGCTGGGTTACCTGTGTTACAGAGCAGCTTTCCACTAGTTACCTGCTTTACACGTGATAGATTATATATGTCAATGCCTAGGCTTTTTTTAATTTTTGCAGTATGTTTTAAGCAATTTGGTTTTTCAGTAGGTGCCAGGAAGAAAGTGCATTTTGGTAGCATACATGATGCAGTGCGTGCTGGAGATGTAACGCAGCTTTCAGAAATCGTACGACGTGGTGCCAGCATTAACGAAGTTGATACTCTCCATAAATTTACCCCTTTACATTGGGCAGCACATTCTGGCAGTTTGGAGGTAAGAAACTATAAATTATTAAACTGTGTAAGTTTGGAGCTGTTGGTAGCTTAGTAAATTTAGCAAACAGGACTGAGGCCTTATGCTGGGCACCGCAAATGTTTTTCTTTTTTTAAATTTTATTGAAGCATAGTTGATTTACAGTGTTAATTTCTGCTCCTTAGCAGAGTGATTCAGTTATACATATATACACATATATTTTTCTTTTCAATTCACTGTAACATTTGGGTGTTCTGGTAGCTTTGTAATAAATTGTATCCTAAAGCTTAGTGGCATAAAATAACTATTTATTCTTAGGAGTGAAGCAGGAATTTGGATGTCGGGGACACCTTTTCTCTGCCCTATGATGTTGGGGGCTCCAGTGAAAGGATTTAAAAGCTAGGGCTGGAATCTTCCAAAGGCTTGATCACACAGACATCTGGTAGTAGAGGCTGGCTGTGGGCCCGGGCCATCTTGATTCCTTTCCACACAGGCCTCTCTGTGAGGTTGCCACATGTGGACTAGTTTGTGGTTCCTCTCAGTGTGGTGGCTGGATTCCAAAAGCAGCGTAGAAGGTGGCTTGCAGAGGATAACAGTGCATGCATAGCTCTATCAGATCCTGATATTCTTGCTGTAGTTGCTTCAGATTTTGGACAGAGATGGACTCTCACAGACGCATTTTAAGCCCCTTGAGCGCCCCTCCCAGATGTCATTCCTCTTCTTCCAACTCCAGAGATAACTGTTGCTCTGAAGTTGGTGTTTATTATTACCATCTATGTTCTATGCTGTTATTACATATGATTAGATCATGGTTTTAAATGACATGTTTTATATGAATGTCATATGATTTTGATCATTCTGCAGCTTGTTTTTTTTTGTTCAACAATGTATTTTTGACTTAAAGAGGTGATTACTTATATATACTCTGCTGCTGCTGCTAAGACGCTTCAGTCGTGTCTGACTCTGTGCAACCCCACAGACGGCAGCCCACCAGGCTCCCCTGTCCCTGGGATTCTCCAGGCAAGAATACTGGAGTGGATTGCCATGTCCTTCTCCCTGTATGTACTCCAGTTCATTTCTTTCAGCCATGTTGTAGTAGTTTATTCTTAGGTAAATATCAGAATGTATTCATTTTTTGATTGATGGATATTTCATTGGCTTTAGTTTTTCAATAGTACAAGCAGTGCTTAGTGAATATTTTAATGCATAAATTCCTTTTTGTATTGATATATCTTATCGAAGTATGGGTGATTTGCAATGTATTCATTTCTGCTGTACAGCAGTGATTCAGTTATGCTTGTATATATACATTCTTTTTCGTTTCTTTTCCATATGGTTTATGACAGGATATTGAATATAGTTCCTTGTGCCATACAGTAGGACCTTGTTTATCCATTCTAAATGTGATAGTTTGTGTCTGTTAGTCCCTAACTCCCAATCCTTCCCTCTGCCCCGCCCCCTCTTGGCAATGGTAAGTCTGTTCTCTGTGTCTGTGAGTCTATTTCTGTTTCATATGCTGTGTGCTTAGTTGTTCAGTCGTGTTCAACTCTTTGCAACCCCATGGACTGAAGCCCGCCAGGCTCCTCTGTCCATGGGATTCTCCAGGCAAGAATACTGGAGTGGGTTGCCATGCCCTCCTCCAGGGAATCTCCCCAGCCCAGGGATGGAACCCAGGTCTCCCGCATTGCAGGTGAATTCTATTTCATAGACAAGTTCATTTATATGCACAACTTTTTATTCTTGGACTGTGTACAAAGCCAACTGGAATTTTTCTCGTGATTCTCACTGTTATGTGTGGGGAGCTTATTTTAGCTATTACATTTCCCTGTTGCCTATGCAACACAGTCTGCTTTCTATGAATATGGAGTCTCTGTGTGATTTCCTGTTTGGGCTTTTCTGCTTCTTGAAACCAAACCTGGTCCAAAGAATCTCTCTCCACCAGTTTGTGTGCCCCACTTGAGCTGTGGAGATTTCTCCTTTGCCTTTTAGTGGCACCCTCTGACCTGGGAGGAATGTGCCTGATGGGTCTGTCTGTGCCTGCAGCCCTGAGTGGGGATTTTCTCTGCTGTTTCCTCCCACATCCCTGATTGATCTACACTTTGGCAACTTTCCCATCTATTTTGTGGTTTCAGATGTCTCTTAGCTTCATCAACGATGGGATTTTCTTTTTGTTAAAAAAAGATGGGATTTGCCTTTTTGTTAAAAATGATTTTGAAGAGAAGAGAAAATACTGATTTTAGTCTGCCAAATTAGTGGTTTTCTTTATGCCCTGCCAATGGACTTCTCTCTTCTATGTAACACTTTCTCTCCAGGCCATTTTTAGACTTCCTTGTCTTGATCTTTTCTGTATAATAATTCACAGAAGTATTTTCTCTCCAGAGTTTGAATTCTGGTTTCTGCATACAGTGCTTGTCAGCAGCTCATGCATACCTGACTGGCATCTCAAATTCAGTTGGTCTAAAACTAAACCATTATTCTTTTCACTCCTTTTCTTAGCTTTCCAGGCTAATGTCCTTTGAATCATCATTGAGTTGTCTCAGGGTTTCACAGAAGCAAAACTCAGTATAAGCATTTGTCTAGATGAAGTGCTTCATGATGCATATTGATGTAGTGAGAACTGATCACGAGGTTTGTTGATCTCTTCCATCTTTGACTCTCAGAATTGTCCTCTCTACCTTCATAGCCATTGCTTTAGAGCTACTTGATTTCCTACTTTATTGGATCGTCTACCTCTAGTTATAACTGACACACAAGATTACTGCTCTAAAACAGAAGCAGTAAACCTTTCTTAAAGAAAGTGAAAGTGTGAAAATGTTAGTCACTCAGTCGTGTCCGACTCTTTGTGACCCCATGGACTGTAGCCCACCAGGATCTTCTATCCATGGAATTCTCCAGACAAGAATACTGAAGTGGGTTGCCATTTCCTTCTCCAGAAAACCTTCCTTAAGTTCCTGTAGTGACTCTACTCTGTAGTATAAAGTTTGAGCTGTTTAATATGGTAGACTACCTCTTCAACCTCCACACCTGTCAGACTTCTTTTATGCTTCAGTGCAGGTGACTGTCATTTCCCAAACTAGTCTACTGTTTCATATTATTGTAAACTGTGTATGAGCCATTTTATTTGCCTGGACTCACCTCTTCCCAGTTGAAATCCAGCTCAAGTAGCACCTACCTGGCAGAGCCTTCTGTGTTTCCCCCCTCAGTATCATCCAACTAACAACTTTTCCCTCAATTTTATACACATTTGATCTAAGCTGGGTATTNATTTGCCTGGACTCACCTCTTCCCAGTTGAAATCCAGCTCAAGTAGCACCTACCTGGCAGAGCCTTCTGTGTTTCCCCCCTCAGTATCATCCAACTAACAACTTTTCCCTCAATTTTATACACATTTGAAAAATTCTGTTTATCACATGGAATTGTATTCTCTATTAGATTTTGAACTCTTTGAAGGTACCATTTTTTCATTTGAGTTTTATTTATCTTTTTTTCCTCAAATTTAGTATAGTGTCTGGCATATTGGAGTCACATTGTGGATTCCCAATAAATGTTTGTTGTATTGCTGAGTTTGTTGAATTAAATTTATATTTTTAGTGTCTAGCACAGTGTCTAGCAACTGTTCAAGTAATGTTTGTTGAATTTTAACAAAATTAAATAAAAAAGTTTTGGTGCATTTCTTTGTTGCCATTTAAGGATCATCTTCTATGTCTCTACTTCAGTGTTGCACTAATACCTTTACATTCTGTTATCCTTTCTGAGATTTCTTAAGACTTGTGGGACTTATGTTGGTAGTATAAAATGACAACTAAATTAATAACTGGTGAAAACTGTGCTTTATTAGACTTCATTTTTTTTTCTTCTATCAGATGAAATCAGCTTTTGAGCCCCTGTTGTTCAGTTCAGCCCCTCAGTTGTGTCTGACTCTTTGTGACCCCATGTACTGTAGCCCACTTCCTTGCCCATCACCAACTCTCAGAGCTTGCTCAAACTCATGTCCATTGAGCTGCCATCCAACTGTCTCATCCTCTGTCATCCCCTTCTCCTCATGCCTTCAGTCTTTCCCAGCATCAGGGTCTTTTCAAATAAGTCAGCTCTTCGCATCAGGTGGCCANCTTGCTCAAACTCATGTCCATTGAGCTGCCATCCAACTGTCTCATCCTCTGTCATCCCCTTCTCCTCATGCCTTCAGTCTTTCCCAGCATCAGGGTCTTTTCAAATAAGTCAGCTCTTCGCATCAGGTGGCCAAAAGTATTGGAGTTTCAGCTGCAGCATCAGTCCTTCCAATGAATATTCAGGACTGATTTCCTTTAGGATGGACTGCAGTCCAAGGGGCTCTCAAGAGTCTTCTCCAACACCACAGTTCAAAAGCACCAATTCTTCAGCACTCACCTTTCTTTAAAAGGTCCAACTTTGACATCCATACATGACTACTGGAAAAACCATGGCCTTGACTAGATGTAGGTAAAGTAATGTCTTTGCTTTTTGATGTGCTGTCTAGGTTGGTCATAGCTTTTCTTCCAAAGAGCAGGCATCTTTTAATTTCATGGCTACAGTCACCATCTGCAGTGATTTTGGAGCCCAAGAAAATAAAGCCTATCACTGTTTCCCCGTTTATTTGCTGTGAAGTGATGGGACCAGATGCCATGATATTCATTTTCATTTTCTGAATGTTGAGTTTTAAGCCAACTTTTTCACTCTCCTCTTTCACTTTCATCAAGAGGCTCTTTACCTCCTTTTCACTTTCTGCCATAAAGTAAACTTTTAGTTCAGATATATTTTGTACCTTCAGAATTTTCTTTTTAAAAAAAGTTCTTTTTTTTTCTATTTGATGAATCATTGTTGTCATCATACTTTTAATTCATTAAACATAAATTCTTTAAAAATAATTTCTTTTCATTCTCTGAAGCTATTTATTACAGCTTTGAAGACTAAGTTGAGCATCTGTATCCTCTCAGAGAAAGTTTCTATTTACTTCATTTTCCTGTGTATATATTACACATTCTTGTTTTTTAATTAGATCCCATTTGTTTGTTTTTGCTTTTATTTCTATTCCGTTGGGAGACTGACCTAAGATAAAACATTGGTATGATTGATGTCATAGAATGTTTTGCCTGTGTTCTCTTGTGGCAGTTTTATGGTGTCATATCTTATTTTTTTAAGTCTTTAAGCCATTTTGAGTTTATTTTTGTATATGGTGTGAGAGCATGTTCTAAATTCATTGATTTAATGAGGCTGCCAAACTTTCAACATCACTTGTTGAAGAGATTGCCTTTTCCTCAATGCACATTCTGGTGAACGTTTAAGGTTGTATATTGAAGCACCTCTGGGTTCAGATTCTACTTCCTGTATCCCTCTTCCCTGGGGTGCTTGTTCTGTGTTTGTATGCTGGTTGGCTTGGACTAATTTTGTGGAATCTGTTTCCCTCACAGTGTGTGTCCACTGTTCTTTTTTTTTTAATTCTTTTTTTGAAAAATATTTATTTATTTAGTTTGGATGCATGGCTTGAGAGATCTTAATAGGTAGTTTTCCAACTGGAGATTGAATTTGTGCTCCCTGCAGTGAAAGAGCTGAGTCCTAACCAGTGGGTCACCAGGAATTTCCCTCTTATTTTTATTTTTAAGTCTGGCTTCATAGGGGTCACCCCTGGGACAGCATAGCTTAGTGGTCAGCCAGTGATTAATCAGAGGCTGCGCTTGAATAGCTTGAACCACTAAGGCGACCACCTTGCCAATGATTCTGTGTATGGCTTGGGGAATGTCTTCAGAGTCCAAGCAGTTTACAAGTCAGCTTGCCTTTTTTTTTCCCCCATGTGTTTTCAGGCCTTAGCCAGGAATGTCCAGCCAGCTTGGGACTTCTTCAGTCTTTTCTGGTTATGAATGATGTTGTCCAACTTTTTAGACCAGAAAGAATAAGTGGAATCTTAGCAAGGCCTTTGAACGCTGAATTTTAAGCCAGCTTTTTCTCTCTTGTCTTTCACTTTCATCAGCATTCAAAATCTTAGCAGCTTAGGTTGTCTCATTTCTTGAATTTTTCTGTTAATTTTCTAGGAGGATTTTAGTTTTGTGTTTGCCCCAAGCAGTGTCATGACTGGTTCTGATGTTGGCTTTCCTAGGTTGTTGCCACTGAGGAGTAGATTTGTTTTTAAAATGTGCCTGGGCAGGGGCCTCTCAGGCTCTTCAGCAGGGCAGTGGAACTAACTGTCCACCTGGCTAGAACTCCTGTGTCATGAAGCTGGAGCTAAGGATGCTTGTAGTCCCAGGCTAATATGCCACAGGCTCCTCCTGTTCTTAGAATCAGCAGATGTGTCTTGATACATGCTTCTCATTTCGTTATATGCCTTGCAGAGTCTTTACTTTTTTTTTTTTGGCCATGGCTGCTTGGCATGCAGAATCTTAGTTCCCCAACCAGGGATCCAACCCATGTCCGCTGCAATGTAAGTGCAGAGTCCTAACCACTGGGCTGCCAAATGGTTGTTTTTGACAGTTTTGTCGAGCTTTGTTATTTGCTTCTTGGGGAGGATTTACTAAGCTCCTCCTTCAGTCATTTCTGAAGTCCTGCTGATTGGTCAGTTGGTTATTGACAGAGATGCAAATATAGTCCAGTGGAAAACAGTATTTTTATTAAGTGGTGTTGGCACAACTGGCCAGTCGTATGTAAGAAAGTGAACCTTAATTCATACTTGGTACTATATATGAAAATGTACTGAAAACAGATCATAAACAAATGTGAAACTTAACCTTAATAAAACTTCTAGATGAAAACATAGGAAATTTTTGCAAGTCATAAATATGACTAAGAACTTGTAGCCAAATGTATGATTCTCACAATTCAGTAGTAAAATAAAAAACCCAATTAAAAATGGGCAAATGGTTTCAGTAGACACTTTCTCAAAGAGTATATATGACTGGTAATGAGCACATGAGAAGAGTGTTCAACATCATTAGCCAGTAGGAAAATGCTAATTAAAACCACAATTAGATGCACTGCCGTCTATGGGGTTGCACAGAGTCGGACACGACTGAAGCGACTTAGCAGCAGCAGCACACCTATTAGAATAGCAAAACGAAAAGAAAAACATAACCCAGAAAAATGATAATACCAAATATGGACAAGGATATGGAGCAACGAGTAGTCTCATACACTACTGGTAGAAGTGTAAACTGATACAGCCACTTTGGAGAACAGTTTGGCAGTTTCTTGTAAAGTGAAACATATACTTATCTGTGTCCTAGCAATCTCACTTGTACATATTTACTCAGGATAGAGACCTTGTATGTGAATGTTTATAGTGGTTTATTCTGCACTACCTATGCAGTGTTAGCATACACTCCATAAATATTTGTTGAATAAAAATGGATGACTTACTGTGATTATTAGTGAGGTTGAGCACCCCCCTCATATTTTATCAGCCATTAATCTCCATGATAGATGATACCTAAGTTACAACCCTTTCCAAAAAATGATATATCATAATGGCTGATGTGACAGTGTATCTGAATGACACAAGAAAGAAACTTCTTGAAGGTAGACGACAAAGTTGAAAATATAAAGACAGTGACACCATATGTGGCACAGACCTCTAGTACTGTATTTGTTGAGACTTAAGTTAATTTTAAAAGATCTTAAGACTTATTTGGCTCCCTCCCTTTGTTTAATATGCTACTTATTTTCTTTTGTTATTCAGTCACTAACTCACGTCTGACTCTTTGTGATCTCATCGACTGCAACAAGCCAGGCTTCCCTGTCCTTCATTATCTCCTAGAGTTTGCTCACATTCGTGTCCATTGAATTGGTGATGCTGTCTAACCATCTCATCCTCTGTTGTCCCCTTCTCCTGCCTTCAATCATTCCCAGCATCAGGGTCTTTTCAAATGAGTCAGCTCTTGACATCAGGTGGCCAAAGTATTGGAGTTTCAGCTTCAGCATCAATCCTTCCAATGAATATTCAGGACTGATTTCCTTTAGGATGGACTGGTTAGATCTCCTTGCAGTCCAAGGGACTCTGAGGAGTCTTGTCCAATTCCACAGTTTGAAAGCATCATCAGTTCTTTGGCACTCAGCTTTATAGTCCAACTCTCACATCCGTACATGACCACTGGAAAAACCATAGCTTTGACTAGACGGCCCTTTGTTGGCAAAGTAATGTCTCTGCTTTTTAATAAGCTGCCTAGGTTGGTCATAACTTTTCTTTCNTTTTTCTCATTGTGGTGAGTGGGGGCTACTCTCCAGTTGTGGTGTGTGGGGTTCTCATTGTGGTGGCTTCTTTGTGGAGCATGGTCTTTAGGACACACAGGCTCAGTAGTTGTGGTTCCTGGGCTCTAGAGCACAGACTCAATAGTTATGGTGCTTGGGCTTAGTTGCTCTGTGACATGTGGGATCTTCCCGGATCAGGGGTCGAACCTGTGTTTCCTGCATTGGCAGGCGGATTCTTTACCACTGAGCCACCAGGGAAGCCCACACATTCTGTCTGATAAACTATTGAATGATTTCCAGTCTTTACTATTTTTTGGTCTATTTCTAAACTTTTACACATTTTATTTAGAACTTGCAATTGTTTAGACTCCTTTGGTTGTTAAGTGGCAGGAATTCAATTTAAAGTAAAAGTACTTTAAAGTAGTTTTATTATTTTAAATAAAAAAAGGGATGCTTATACTACAAAGAGGTGACTCAGTCATCCCTCCTTTAATTCCATTGTAACTACTGTGAAACTTTTGATGTTTTTCTGCTGGTCTAAGATTTTTTTAATTTTTTAATTAGAATTTAGTTACCTGATGTGTTCTTTGTTGTTTATAATAAATACACATGGTCAATTGCTCAAAGAATAATTGTATACCAATGTGCAAATTATCTTAGCACCATAGAATTCCATATACTAAAGTCAAATTTCACAGGCTGTTATTCAAACATACATGTCCAATTTATGGACTATCTAGCTGATCACCTTATTATCTGTAAAAATTCAACATATACTGAATATGTATTTTTCAAGACAGATGGTGAAACTCTTTCTTTTACAGCACACTTCTGGCCTCTGTTTCTCATCATTACCAATTAGCCCATTACAGTTCAGGTATCATTGCTTAGAACCTCCTTGATCTTAAAAGCTGAGTCAAACCCAGGAAACAGGGCCTTCCCTGGTGGTCCAGTGGTTAAGACTTCACCTTCTAATGCAGGAGGTGTGAGTTCAATCCCTGGTCAGGAAACTAAGATCCCACATACCTCATGGCCAAAACCCCCTGTTTAAAACAGAAGCAAGATTGTAACAAATTCAATAAAGACTTTAAAAATGGTCCACATTTTTGAAAGCCCAGGAATTATATACCAATCCTCTGTTGTAAGGTGGCCATCCAGATGATTCATAGCATGCCTCCATAAAGGTCTTTTTAAGATAAACATCAAAATAAAAGCACAAAGATTAAACTGTTCTCATGGAGACCTCATATTCTCCAAGGATCATTTTTGGAATCATAAGTGGGGCAAACATTGTACTTCAGTATATATGTTTCCAGGATATATTTTAGGTGTAAAACTAGGAGTTTAACACAGTGAAGGTAAGAATTTGATCCAAGATAAAATAGGCATTCCTGAAGAATGACTACACTGTTGCCCAGGAAGCAGAGACAGTCTGCATCATATTACTTGAGCAAGCTGGGAAGTACTACTACTGCCAGAAATCAGCTTAGTGAGTGAACACTTGGCCTGGCCTGCATCAAAGAGGTCATCCCATCCAGTGTATGGAGCCTTTAAAAAAAAAAAAAAAAACATTTGAAAAAGCTAGAAAATAAGACCTAAATAGGGTTCTTCATAACAAGTGATGTAGATTGGTGTTATTCAGTTTGAGGATGAAAAGAATGAATTAGAGTTGAATATATGAATCATGATGAAGATCAGTTCATCTCTGTAGGAGGAAGAGAAAATATGTGACCTTAACTCGCAGGTAGATGGTGATTGAGGTCACGGTGTCTGACAATTAGAACATTAAGCAATGGAAGATGATTATGATTCCCTTTGTTTAAGGTGAAAAGGGAACCTGTTTATGTGTGGAAGCAGAGTGATAATCAAAAAATCTTCTTTTTAAACATCTTGGTAATGTCTGTGGCCTTCACTAAGGGCTAAGGTCAACTGGAACGGAACTGTAGAAACCTTTGGGGATTTGACTCCTAGATAAAATAAGAAATGATTCAAATTTCTTCCCTGAATCTGTTTTAACTGGTAAAAGATTTAAATTACAGGTATATTCCCTCAGGAAATGGCTGGGCCTCTTAGAAGAGAGAGATTAATGAGCTCTACTCTTTGGTATACTCTGAAAAGCAACTGTAGCAAGTTTCATATTCTCAGATACACAGCTTGACATTTTGTCTGTTTGGGATTTTTCTCCCAAATCAACCCTTGTGCCATATTCCTAGAGTGACCATATTTTCTGAAAAAGATTTATAACATCTAGTTTGAGAAGTGGAGAAGGCAATGGCACCCCACTCCAGAACTCTTGCCTGGAAAATCCTATGAACGAAGGAGCCTGGNAGATGTGTATAAGAGACAGACAATATACAGCGTTGACGTACTCCTTTCCTGATACTAGCACATGAAACGGAGAAGGCAGTGGCACCCCACTCCAGTACTCTTGCCTGGAAAATCCTATGGACGGAGGAGCCTGGTAGGCTGCAGTCCATGGGGTCGCTAAGAGTCGGATACGACTAAGCGACTTCCCTTTCACTTTTCACTTTCATGCATTGGAGAAGGAAATGGCAATCCACTCCAGTGTTCTTGCCTGGGGAATCCCAGGGACGGGGGAGCCTGGTGGGCTGCTGTCTATGGGGTCGCACAGAGTCGGACATGACTGAAGTGACTTAGCAGTAGCAACAGCACATGAAAGGAGCTCAATTTTTATACAGTAGTTTGAACATTCTTTGGCATTGCCCTTCTTTGGGATTGGAATGACAACTAACCTTTTCCAGTCCTATGGCCACTGCTGAGTTTTCCAAATGTGCTGATATATTGAGTGCAGCACTTCAACAGCACCATCTTTTAGAATCTGAAATAGCTCAGCTGAAATTCCATCACCTCCACTAGCTGTGTTCATAATGTTGCTTCCTGAGACCCACTTGACTTGGCACTCCAGGATATCTGGGTCTAAGTGAGTGACTACACTATTGTGGTTTTCTGGGTTTAAGGCCTGTTTTGTAGTTCTGTGTATTCTTGCCACCTCTTCTAATATCTTCTACTTCTGTTAGGTCCTTATCATTTCTGTCCTTTGTCACGCCCATCTTTGCATGAAATGCTTCCTTGATAGCTCCAGTTTTCTTAAAGAGATCTCTAATATTCTCCATTCTGTTGTTTTCTTCTATTTCTTTGCATTGTTCATTTAAGAAGGCCTTCTTATCTCTCCTTACTATTCTCTGCAACTCTGCATTCAGTTGGGTATATCTTTCCCTTTCTCCCTTGCCTGTCACTTTCTCTTCTTTTTTCAGCTGTTTGTAAATCCTTCATAGACTATCACTTTGCTTTCTTGTATTTCTATTTCTTTTGGATGGTTTTTTGTCACTGCCTTCTCAGAATAGCAGTGTTTGCTCTGATACAGAATTTTCTGGACCCATTTTGAAACCTATGGCAGAGGTTGTAAATTGGCAGCTGTTGAATGAATTTAACCACAGATATGTTTTGTTTGGCTTGTAAAGTTTTGGTCAAACATAAGATTTGGACCAGCGTTTCATTCAGTGCAGAAACTGACTGGGATAGTGTAGCATTTCACCTTATGACAAGGAAGGTGGTCTCCAGTTTTCCTCATCTCCTACCACTCCGTATTGTTTACCCCACCATAAGGCCAAATGTGGGCTACCATATCATTGTGATTGTGTGTTTGTTTTTCTTATACCTGCGCCCTCATTCACTTGTGATGCTTCTCAGGCTGTAGTATTTATGATGATAGACTAACTTGAAAGATATAAAAATGTTACATACCTGCTAACATGGTTAACATGGTTGTTTTCTTAATGTAGTGTCTTCATTGGCTCCTCTGGCATGGAGCTGATGTCTCCCAAGTAACCGCAAGAGGCTGGACAGCAGCTCACATATCTGCTATCAGGGGACAGGATGCTTGCATGCAGGTAATAATTACTTGGTTACTTTTTCTGTTTTTCTTATAATTGTGTTTATTTATTTATGGCTTCCGTGGGTCTTCACTGCTATATGTGCTTTTCTCTCGTGGCGAGTGGGGGCTACTCTCTGGTTGCAGCGAGCAGACTTCTCATTGACGTGGCCTCTCTTGTTGGGGAGCACAGGCTCTAGGGCGCCCAGGCTTTGGCAGTTGGGGCTCCTGGGCTCTAGAGGACAGGCTTAGTAGTTGTGGCTCATGGGCTTAGTTGCTCCACGACACGTGGGCTCTTCCTGGATCAGGGATCGAACCCATGTCTCCTGCATTGGCAGGCAGATGCTTTACCACTGAGCCACCAGGGAAACCCTTGGTTACTTTTTTAAGAAGTCAATACATTTAATTGTTTTAGAAATTACTTCCCTAGTGGCTCAGTGGTAAAGAATCCACTGGCTAATGCAGGATATGCAGGTTCAATCCCTGGGTTAAGACAATCCTCTGGAGAAGGAAATAGCAGCCCACTCCAGTGTTCTTATCTGGGAAATTCCATGGACAGAGGAGCCTGGTGGACTATAGTTCATGGGGTCTCAAAGAGTCTGACAGGACTGAGCAATTAAACAACAACAAAACAAATCACTCAGATTGTGTAAGATCAGAAATTATTTTATCTCTAAAGTAGTTGGCTGTCTGTTTGGGTTGTTTTAAGGGCTGTTACAGTCATGTCCAGATTACCATGCCTAAAATTCCTCATTTAATGTATTTCCTCAGCTAGAGTTACACATTAATATGTGTCAGGATCTAGTTTATTGGAGTAAGTAGATTGAATAAATGTAATGAAATGGATTGAAATTTGGAGGAATACAAAATCTTATCAGCAAGCAGTCCCTAGCTGTAAGAAGCCTGAAATTCTATTTGCAATGACAGGACCTTTACTCAGTGAGTTACAAAACAGTACACATCATAGTCTGAGTAAGATTCTCATGAAAGTATAGATGAGAAGAACTGTAGAACTTGAGACAGAGGAATCATAAATGGAGGGACTGTAACTTCCAAATGAAACTTCAGCTAATCCTAAAAGATTGGGTTGATTTTAAGAAGATAAGTTGTAAAGAAGCATTATAGGTAGAGAATGTGAAAAAAAAATAGTGATTAAATTTACTGAACACTTTTTGTCAATCACAGTCTCCCATGCATCACTTAATTTAATGCAATGATGTTTTGAGTTTCCTTTCATGTAAATTAGGAAACAGATTCAGAGTTAAGTATGTTGCCTATGTTAGTGAAAAAGCCAAAGTTTGAATTCAGACTTTGTCCTATTGACATCTATGCTATAATCTGTGTGAAATCTTCGAACTGGAAAAGTGTGGTGTGTTCAAGGAATATACTATTGTATGAGTTTGACTGAGTGTAGATGGTTTGTTATGTGAACTGTTCTGAACTAAGTTTAGATAAGCTAGATTTGTAAAATGTCTTAGTAATAGAATAAAGATTCATTTGTATAGGAAAGAGACTTTTTTATGTGTGTATATATGTGTGCATATATATATGCACATATACACACATGCACATGGATATTAACAGGGAAATGTGGTAATGAAAACAGTATTTTAGGAAGTTATTTTAGCAAGATGCATCCAGGATTATCTAGAATGGATAGAGTTTGGAAGCAAGAAAATCAGAGACTTTTGGTATAATCACTAACCATAGAGAATAAGATTAGTTGGTTGCAATGAGAAACAAACAAAATTATTTAAAACATCTAACAAAGCAAGCACTGACAAAGTATAGTGAGACTGTAAGCTTTTGAGTAAGAATGATGGATAATTATGGCACTATAGATATGGCACTATCTGAAAGGCAGGGGAGATTTGGGAGGAAGGATGTTGAGTTCAGTTTGGCCCATGTTGAGTTTAAGGTGCCTGTCGGTCATTCAGGTACAGATGGTCCAGGCAGTTGAAAAGGGCACTGGAGAGCTAGATTTCAGGAGAAATAAAGCTTAGAGAAGAGTGTCTGGAGAATTGAGAATTGAGTTTTGAAGCATGTTACTAGTAGGGATGGAAGCAAGTAGTGAAATGAGTAAAGAATTCAGAGGAGAAAGAGAGATAGAGAGCCAGGATGCATTGACTGCAAGTGAAGGAAGAAGCTGAAGAAGTCAGGTAGTGTATCAGTTACAGAATAAAACTAAGAGGAACAACACTTAAGGGGATGCTGTTGAATTTGAGAACTCTATAGTGGGAGGTTGGCTATATTTCTGGAATGATAGAGATAGCATGCAGTTTATAGGTGGACTTTACATTCAGGCATTGAGGTATTTAATTTGAAAAGTAGGCAATGAAAGGAAGGTACAAATACAGTAGTAACTTAAGGGGGTATCAGGGCCAAATGAAGGTTTACTTGATGCTTGCCTTCCCGTAAGCATTAGTTTAAGCCATTCTCTCTGCCTTGTTTGTCCTTTTCTTCCTCAAAGCGATCTGTTCATTCTTAGAGCTTTTGTGATGCTTTTGGGTACTGTGCTGTGCATTTATTACTTACCAAGGACTGCTTTGTATAGTTGATTATCTTTGTCTCCACATATATCCTAATTCCTTAAGTTAGTACATTTTCGTATTCTTTGTAGTGATATAGTAAGCCCTCGGTATGTGTTTTGTGATGATTATTGACTGGTTTGTTAATGAGAGTCAGCCAAAATCATGGAAACTATTCTTCCTAAAACTCTTGGTAGGAATTATGGCTAAGTAAACTTTAGCTGAGATACTGGTAAATATAGGCTGGTTAGAAAAGAAAAAGGTCTGAGGGAGATAAAATTGAAAAATATTAGCTAATAATTTTTAAAACTAATTACTCTGTATATTATATAGAGGGACATGTTGTGTATATTCTATAACCTATATGTNTTTAGCTGAGATACTGGTAAATATAGGCTGGTTAGAAAAGAAAAAGGTCTGAGGGAGATAAAATTGAAAAATATTAGCTAATAATTTTTAAAACTAATTACTCTGTATATTATATAGAGGGACATGTTGTGTATATTCTATAACCTATATGTAGAAACTGGGCCAAGTGTAAATTCAGATAGAATCTCCTCAGATGCAGTTAAAAGTTTGATTTGAAGCTTAGAACTAGTCACTTTAATAGTGAAGTCCTTTTATTATATTAAAAACCCAGTTAATAAAAGATTCTGCTTTTGGAATAGAGGAAGTTTAAATTTCAGTTTTATTAGTTTAGCATTAAATTATTTAAGTTAGTGGTTTTTAATCTGTGCTCATGAAAAGTTTGTTTTTTGAATTATATGTACATATTCAAATCAACATGTGAACTCGGTTATGAGTGTCTCCTGCTGCTGCTGCTAAGTTGCTTCAGTTGTGTCCGACTCTGTGCGACCCCATACATGGCAGCCCACCAGGCTCCGCCGTCCGTGGGATTCTCCAGGCAAGAACACTGTCTCCTAGTTAAAAAGGATTTCAAGCTTTTTCTTAGCACTGGCTAAGAATTCCTTAGACTTTGCATGTAGCACACATAAAAAAAGTTATGTGATAGCTTAGCTATAGATTAATAAATTGCTTGCCTTTAAATCTGCATCTGCATGTCTTAGCGTCTGTGTTCACATACATTCCTTCTTATTTCTCTGCCTTCAGGCTCTGATAATCAATGGAGCCAACCTGGCAGCTCAAGATGATCGTGGATGCACTCCTTTACACCTTGCTGCAACACATGGACATTCTTTCACTTTACAAATAATGCTCCGAAGTGGCGTGGTGAGGTGTTCCTGTTAGTATGTGAGAATGTTTAATCATATAGATGGACTAACATTTGGTAGTCTGGTTATCTCTTCCTGACTTTTTATATCCTTCATAAGACTCTGGACGTAATTTGATCTCTCTCTTTAACTTTCCCATCTTTAAACATAGGAGCAATAATTCTATTAAATCTTCAGCAACAAAAAAAACAGCTTAGTGGTACAAAATATTTCAGAGGCCATAGGTCCTTCATATGAGTTCAGAGTTTACCAGGGAAGATTCAAAGGCTTTCAAACACATCTTAACCAGCAATTGTAACCTTTCTGAATTGGTATGTGTTTACCCATTTCTTTTGTAACTCTTAGATCATGAACTAATTTACAAAGTGATTTGTATCTCCAAAAATTTCACTTATTGTAATATTTATTTTTAAAATTACCCAGTGATTGTAAAAAATAACTTCTTATAAGAATTAAATATTTTTCATTAACTCTAGGATTACATTCCCAAGATATGATTTGATCATTTGAATCCATCTTTCATTTTGTTGGTCAGGAACTTGTGACCTGTAAAATGACTAGTTACGTACCTTTTTAGAAACAGTTTCTATGGGGCAAGTTATAATCTTTTTTAAAAAGGTTTAAAAATATCATTAGTATTTTATTTTAGCTCTTATGTTCAAATCAGTGATTGCAGTAAATATTTCTGTTATGTTTAGTGTTTGCCTTACAGTTTTAATAACAGCTTTTGGTTCTCATTTGTAGAATTAAGCTGCTAAACTTAGTGTTTCTGCTAGAAAATGGAAAGAAACTGAGTCCTTGTGAATGTTATCTGTAGGATCCCAGCGTGACTGATAAGAGAGAGTGGAAACCTGTGCATTATGCAGCTTTTCATGGGCGGCTTGGCTGCTTGCAGCTTCTCGTGAAATGGGGATGTAGTGTAGAAGACGTGGACTACAACGGAAACCTTCCAGGTATGTGCAAAAGCAGACATTGTGACTTTTCATTAATATAAACTTGTCAGATGTTTGAATCATGTTTAAGCAGTTTAAACTGTCATCATTCTAATAGTTCCTAACAAAACTGAAGTAGTAAAATATATTTGACATGAACATTTAAAAGAATGTATTTATTTATTTGGTTTTAGTCATTCTTTTGAGTATATAGTAATATCTCTTTGTGGTTTTAATTTGTATTTTCCATGATGACTAGGGATGTAGAACATCTTTTCATATGTTTAATGGCTATTTAGTTATTTTCTTCTGTGAAACACCAGTATGAAACTTCTGCTTTTTTTTTTTTTTTTATTAAACTGTCTGTCCTTTTTCTAATTGAATTGTAGGGGTCTTTATATATGCTAGATACAAGCTCTTTGTCACAGATGTTGCAACTATCTTTCCCATTTAACCATCTTTTCTATGTCTTGCCTTTTCATTCTTTTAAGATATCTTTTGATGAATAGAAGTTTTAATTTTAATGTTTAATAAGCTCTTCTTTTATGGTTAGTGTTCTCTGAATCTTACTAAAAAGTCTTTTCCTACTATGTCTTGAAGACACTCTTTTATATGTGTGTGTATAAATTTTCCTCCCTTGGCCACACTGTGTGGCTTGAGGTATCTTAGTTCCCTGACCAGGGATTAAATCTGGACTCTGCAGTGAAAACATGGAGTCCTAACCACTGGATCATCAGGGAATCCCCAAGGACACTCAGATATTATCTTCTAGGAATTTTATTATTTCATTTTACATTTAAATCTCCAGCCCACCTATCACCGACCTTTCTGTAATGCAAGGTAAGGGGCGGTTTCATTTTTATTTAGTACTTTATTGAATTTGCCTGATCACTTTGTTAGTCTATTGTTGTCTGCTCATTGAAAAAACATTCAACTTTTATTTCTTTAAAACTATACATTCTAAAAAATGTACAGTTATTTTATAACCATTTATAGTATATTTTTAATAGTGTAATGTAGAGGTTAAGAATGTGGCCTTAGGACTATACTGCTTATATTCAGATCTCTCTCTTAAAAATTATTAATTCAAAATTTATTTTTAAAGCATCTGTGTGTCAGTCCCTAGGTGCTAGGGATATCACTGCAAATAAAACAGACAAAAGTCTCTGCCTTTGTGTGGTGGTAAGGGGGGAGACAGACCCTAATAATAATAAAAAAAAAATGAATAAAAAAAGGCAATGCCAAATAATGCTCAACTGCTAAACTGCTAAGTTGCTTCAGTTGTGTCCGACTCTGTGCGAACCCATAGACGACAGCCCACCAGGCTCTGCCATCCCTAGGATTCTCCAGGCAAGAGCGCTGGAGTGGGTTGCCAATGCCTTCTCCAGTGCATGAAAGTAAAAAGTGAAAGTGAAGCCACTTAGTCGTGTCCGACTCTTAGCGACCCCATGGACTGCAGCCTATCAGGCTCCTCCGTCCGTGGATTTTCCAGGCAAGAGTACTGGAGTGGGGTGCCATTACCTTCTCCAAAGAATGCTCAAACTACTGCACAGTTGCACTCATCTCACATGCTAGTAGAGAGATGCTTAAAATTCTCCAAGCCAGGCTTCAGCAATACTGGACCGTGAACTTCCAGATGTTCAACTGATTTTAGAAAAGGCAGAGGAACCAGAGATCAAATTACCAACATCTGCTGGATCATGGAAAAAGCAAGAGANAGGAGGAGAAGGGGACGACAGAGGATAAGATGGTTGGATGGCATCACTGACTCAATGGACATGGGTTTGGGTGGACTCTGGGAGTTGATGATGGACAGGAGGCCTGGCATGCTGCGGTTCATGGGGTCGCAAAGAGTCAGACATGACTGAGTGACTGAACTGAACTGAATGAACAAAACAGATACTAAATAAGGATGTGTGTTTAGGTTAAATTGCAAAGGGTAGTAGAGTGTTACAGGGGATGAAGTTAAAATAGGGTGGTGAGAGAAGACTTTCTGAAGAGTTGACAGTTGAGTGAAGACTTGGAGTTGAGAGAACAGGTTGTGATATCCTGGAGGAGAAACATTTTAGTAAGAACTTTAGCAAGTGTAAAGCTCTTGAGGCAGCGTCGTGCCTGGGCGTATTTGTGTAATGGTGAATAGTAACACCAAGTCAGTGTAGTTCAAACAGAAGTGAGGAGGGTAGTAATAGATGATAGGTAATAGAGGTAACATGAAGGATTTTTACATAAAGGTGATCTGCTTAAGAACATCATTTTTGGCTATTATTTTCATAATACTAGATTGTAATGAGGGTGTGGGCATGAGCATTTAGGAGCTTGATGTTATAATTTAGGCTACAATTTCTTAGCCAGAGTAGAGGCAGCAAAGATAGTGGAGGCAGCAAAGATCATGAGAAGTGATTGGGGTTTGTGTATCTTTTAAAGATAGAGCCAATAAGATTTGCTGATTGATTAGATGTGGGGAGTGACAAAGAGGACTCAGGGTTTTGGCCTGACCTTCACAGAAAGAGCATTTCTAGTAACTGAGATGGGGAGAGTTGTATATTTATGTAAAAAAGGGTTAGGAGTTCAGTTTTTGACCTGTAAAGTTAGAAATTCCCATAGTACATTTCAGTGTACACAGTGAGTAAGTAGTTAGAGGAATCTGAACTTTCAGGGGGAGTTTTCTAATGGGAGGTTCAGCTGAGAAAGTGTATAGTGGCACATGCCAACGAAGTGTCTTTCGGATATTGTTACTTAATTGATTCTCCTGAGTTTTGGTGGTCACTTGGGCACTGCCCTATTTGTCCAGAGCCAAGATTTATACATGAATTGGACTGTTTCCCAATGGTCACTTCTCAAGAGGTGTAAAGCCTCTCCTGTTCTTTGTAATTATTGCCTCTAAGCTTATAGTACTCCAGAACCACTCCTTATTTTTTGAAGATTTCGGGGTATGGCTCTCCAGTCTAATTCAGTATATTTTCTTTCAGGAATTCCCTAACATTCAAAACATTTTAAAAATTTTATTTAGTTTTAGTTTATTTTCGTGGTGCTGAGTCTTCATTGCAGTGCGTGGGCTTCTTACTGTGGTAGAGCAGGGGCTGTAGGATGGGTGGGCTTAGTTGCCTGGAGGCATGTGGGATCTTTCTAGACCAGGGATCAAAACTTGTGTCCCCTGCATTGCAAGGCAGGTTCTTAACCACTGGACCACCGGGGAGGCACCCGCTGCCCCCTTAACATTTCTTGTCTGTTCATGGTATTCTTGTCTGTTTTTCTTGTCATTATGGCTTTAAAAAATATCTTTCCTATTATTTTCAAGAATTTAAGAGAAGGAATGGGTGAGATAGTTTGTGTGAATAGACTGCAGTTTTGATCCAGTTTTCTTGTTTATAAAAAAATAATGTTTATAGAAAAGTGACAAAATGCATAGTGATAAAAATAACATCACCCCTATTTGCATAATGACTATTTTGGTTTATTTCTTCCACTTTTTCCCAAAATATTGAGATAACTCACCTATCACATATGTTACATAGAGGGCTTCCCTGGTGGCGGGAGAAGGGGATGACAGAGGATGAGATGGTTGGATACCATCACTGCCTCAAAGGGACATGAGTTTGAGTAAACTACAGGAGCTGGTGATGGANAAGCTGCACAATTTGGATTTCACTTTCCATGAAATTTTTTTGAGATCTTCACTTTGGTGATCCTCATTTAGCTTTTCTAGTGTAATTAGTATAACTATTCAACCATTTAGCCTACTGCTGTGGCCTGACTTGGAGGCTAACTAAGGATATGTATGCTGAAAAAACGGTCTGTTATCCTTGCATCCAGAGTACATCTCTGTTATATAAGAGTGTGTGTGTGTGCATGCTCAGGTGTCTGACTCTTTGCAACCCCATGGAGTGTAGCCCACCAGGCTTCTCTGTCTATGAAATTTTTGAGGCAAGAATACTGGAGTGGGTTGCCATGCCCTTCTTTGGGGGATCTTCCCAACCCAGGGAAGGTGGTAGGTTAATACTTTATCACTGAACCATCGGAGAAGCCCCGTTATTTAGAGTAAAGATAGTCATTTCCCTAGGAGAACTAGAATTAATGTGTTATTTCTTTTTTCAAGTTATTTTATTGTCAATCTAAAATTAAATTGTTATTTTTCCTCTCACCTCTAGTTCACTTAGCAGCCATGGAAGGCCACCTTCACTGTTTTAAATTTCTACTCAGTAGAATGAGCAGTGCCTCCCAAGGTTTGAAAGCCTTCAATGATAATGGAGAAAATGTATTGGACCTGGCCCAGAGGTTCTTCAAGCAGAACATTTTACAGTTTATCCGGGGGGCTGAGTATGAAGGAAATGATCCAACAGATCAAGAAAGTAAGTAATAAATCTGAAGTGTTTTAGCATTTAAAAAGCAGAATAGAGAAGAAAAGGGAAGGAGTTATAAGGCATATGTTATATTAATATATGTTGCATCTCATTGTTCACACGGTTCATCCAGATTCTCTTCTTTGTATGAAATATTTTAAGCAGATATATATAGAGATTAATGTAACATAATGAACATCTTTTGTATCCATAGATTTAAGAATAAAATATTAGGTTAGATATAGTTGAAGTTTCCTGTTTCTCTCAATACCATTCATTCCCTTTTCTCCATCCTCAGAGGTAACCATTATTTTAGATTTATAATTCCATTCTGTGGTTTTATATTTAGTATATATGTACTCACAAAAACATGCAGTGTCATTTTGTGAATTTTTAGAGTAGGGAGCTAAACTGTTGTAAATAATGAAAAATCTTAAAATTCAACAGCTTAAATGATATAGAAGTTTATTTCTTTTATGGGATAGCTTCAGTTGGAGACTAAATCTTGTTCTGTGTAGTCAATCAGAGACCTGTTGTCATCCTACCCAGTTCTCTCACTAGGTGTTGCTAATCCAGCAGGAGGTGGGGAGAGAACAAAGTATAAGCTAGGATTTTCAAAGTCTAATTTGCAGTCATCACTTTTTTTAACATCCTGTTGGCAAAAGGTTAGTCATTCACATGGCCACACTCAGCTGTGGGGAAGCCTGGAGAATGCAGTAACCAGCTGAGAATCCTCAGCTCTGCTACAACTCTTGTTGCTATGAAAGGAAGGAGGTTTTAGTGGACAACTTGTAGTCTTTGAAACTTTTTTTTTTAAGATTGATTGATTGATTTTTCGCCGCTCTGGATCTTTGTTGCTGTGCGCAGGCTTTTGCTAATTGTGACAAGCTGGGGCCACTCTTCACTGCAGTGCAAGGGCTTCTTTGTTGCAGGGCACTGGGCTCTAGGTGCACGGGCTTGCGTAGTTGCAGCATGCAGGCTCAGTAGTTGTGGTTCAGAGGCTCTAGAGCACAGCCTCAGGAGTTGTGATGCACGGGCTTGCTCCACAGCATGTGAGATCTTCCTGGACCAGGGATGAACCCATGTCCCCGGAATTGGCAGGTGGATTCTTAACCACCACCAGAGAAGTCCCTGAAACTTCTTTTAAAACTTTATAAAAATGGCATAAAACAGTATGTATTCTTCTCTGACTTTTTTTTGCTAAATGTTATGATTTTTTGAGGCTTATTAGACAGATAGATGTATTCTAGTTTATTCTTTCAAGCTTTTGTGTAGTATGGCATTTAATAAAAACATTATTATTCCATTCTCCAGTTTGATAGTTAGACTGTTTACAGTTTTCAGTGTTACAATCCATGTGGTGATGAATATTCTTAAAAGTGTCCTTGTGTGCGTGTACAAGATATTCTTTAGAGAAGTGCCTCACTACCTTTTTCACACATAGCCTATACTGAAAATGATACTTTTGTGGCACACTGGTACCAGTGGATGAGACTTCTTGAGGTGTATTGCCTGTCTACTCTGAAGATTGAGAGTTGAGAGCTCTGCCTTGGTAAACACTTGGGAAATTCTGCTTTAGGTTTTGTTTGGTGGGATATGCCCATCTTCAGTATAAATAGGTAAAAATGCTGCATTCTTCATCAAAGTGGTTGTAGTAATTTACACTCTGATTAGCAATGTTTGGTGAGAATTTAGGCAAACAATATTCAGTATTGTCAGACTTAAAAATTTTTGCCACTTAGTTGGGTATGAAGAGGTTTAACTTGTGTTTTAATTTGCATTTTTTGATTACTAATAAGGTTGAGTATTTTTTCATAAAGTTACTGGCTGTTCTAGTTTACTTTTCTATAAATTGCCTGTAGAATTGTTATTTATCCTTTTCTAAATTACTTGAGTTCTTTTATATAGTTCTGATACCTATCTTTTATTAATTTTATCGGAAATATTTTCTCTCACACTGTGACTTGCTTTTTCACAAATGATGTCCTCTTTTAAAGAAGAAGCAACTTTATTAAAATATGATTTATATACAATAAACTATATTTAAAGTATGTAGTTTGAGTTTTACTATATATCATGAAACCACCATCACAATCAAGAGGCAAAGCACTTTCATTACTTCAAATATTTTTTCATACCCTCTCATCCCTTCTTTCACCCTGGCGTACACAACCACTGATTTGTTTTCTGTCACTATAGATTAGTTTGGGTTTTCTAATGGAACTCTTTGGAGATTCATTTGTGTTATGTATATTAGTAGTTCATTAATTTTATTGTTTAGTAGTATTCCATTGTATGGATGGCCCATATTTTGTTTGTGCATTCTGTCTTATTGATATCATGTTTATTTGCCAATACTACAAAGTTTTAATTACTATAGCTTTATAGTAAGACTGGTAATCAGCTACTATATTTTCAACTTTGTACTTTTAAAAATACTCTTTGAGTATTCTTTCCATATATAAAATATTCTTTCCATGTTTTCTTTCCATATATAAAATTGAGAATAGCTATTGCAGGGTTGTTAAGAGAGCAAAATGAGGCAGTCCTTATACTACCAAGCGTGACATTCAGTAAGGGTCCAGTGTGTGTAATGGTTATCATTAAAAGCATTTTATTAAGTATTTGCTATGTGCTAGGCACCAAGGCAGGTGCATTCACACCTGTAGATGTATACACACACATATATACTTTATCTGCTTCCAGTTTCTTTTGTTTTCATTACTTCTTTGTAAACAAAAGGAGTGGTCTGTGCAAATGTAGAACTTGAGACCAAGTATATCTTTATGCAAAGGGTTGAAAATGACCATCTCCTTATATTTTGTGGTGGCCTGAGAGAAACACGGAAGATGACAGGAATAGTTCTGGTACAGTATAGTCCTTTTGATATCCCAAGGCATGGAAAAGCACATAATTAATAATAATCTTACTACGTTTCATTGTATCAACTGAACTAATTCTGATATAACATTCTCATAATATTGAAACCTGAAATATGTGACTGATTAAGGCAGGGAAAAAGAATGAATTCTTGTGTTTACTGAAATACTAAATTTTTTTACTTATAGCTTTAGCGTTTCCAGGTCATGTGGCTGCCTTTAAGGGTGATTTGGAAATGCTTAAGAAATTAATAGAAGATGGAGTAATTAATATTAATGAACGTGATAATAATGGATCAACTCTTATGCATAAAGGTAAGTTATGATTCTTGCTTCAGTTTTGACACAATTTCTGTTGAGTTACTTACCTGTTAAAATAATTATTAATTAGAAGCACATGAAAATGTAAAATTTTTCCTGATATGCTGAGAGGTATCAGTCTACCTTATATGGTATCAGTTCAGTTCATTTCAGTCGCTCAGTTGTGTCCGACTCTGCGACCCCACCAATCGCAGCACGCCAGGCCTCCCTGTCCATCACCAATTCCTGGAGTTCACTCAGACTCATGTCCATCGAGTCCGTGATGCCATCCAGCCATCTCATCCTCTGTTGTCCCCTTCTCCTCCTGCCCCCAATCCCTCCCAGCATTAGAGTCTTTTCCAATGAGTCAACTCTTCGCATGAGGTGGCCAAAGTACTGGAGTTTCAGCTTTCGCATCATTCCCTCCAAAGAAATCCCAGGGCTGATCTCCTTTAGAATGGACTGGTTGGATCTCCTTCCAGTCCAAGGGACTCTCAAGAGTCTGAGTGCTTATTAGTGTGATAATCCCTTTTATGTCAGACATTTACACATTATTACATTTGAGGGTAATTCATAAATTCTCTGTGACACTGTCATGTTAGTTAAGTGAAATTCACTACCAGAGAAGTTTCTGAGGACTATCATTTTCTTTGGACTAAAAATGACTGATTAATTTATTGAAACAAAAACCATCTCTAGAAAAAAGGATTGAGCAGGGGACTTCTCTGGTGGTCCATTTGTTAAAAAATCCACCTTTGCAGTTTAGGGGATGTGGGCTCACTCTCTGTTTAGGGAACTAAGATCCCACATGTTTCAGTGCACTGAGCCCACGCCCCACGACAAAGGATCCTACATGACACAATTTAAGATCCCATGTGTAACAACTAAGACTTGATGCAGCCAAATAAATAAATAAACAAATATATTTTTAAAAATGTTGACTAGAATTTTCTTCTTTCTTGTACCCTGCAAAAATGTTTTTACTGCCATAGAAATATCAATGAACATATTTGAACACATTTTCAAAATATCTGCCACCATTCTTTGTGTTCTCCTTCTCTCTATGTGAAATTCTAGAATCTTAATCTTTTTGTGTTTGTTTTTTAATCAGATAAACTGTCAGCTCAGTTCAGTTCAGTCGCTCTATTGTGTCCGACTCTTTGCGACCTCGTGAATTGCAGCACTCCAGGCCTCCCTGTCCATCACCATCTCCCAGAGTTCACTCAAATTCATGTCCATCGAGTCGGTGATGCCATCTAGCCGTCTCATCCTCGATCGTCCCCTTCTCCTCCTGCCCCCAATCCCTCCCAGCATCAGAGTCTTTTCCAATGAGTCAACTCTTCGAATGAGGTGGCCAGAGTACTGGAGTTTCAGCTTTAGCATCATTCCTTCCAAACAAATCCCAGGGTTGATCTTTAGAATGGACTGGTTGGATTTCCTTGCAGTCCAAGGGACTCTCAAGAGTCTTCTCCAACAGCACAGTTCAAAAGCATCAATTCTGCGCTCAGCTTTCTTCACAGTCCAACTCTTGCACCCATACAGGACCACTGGAAAAACCATAACCTTGACTAAATGGACCTTTATTGGCAAAGTAATGTTTCTGCTTTTGAATATTCTATCTAGATTGGTCATAACTTTAATTCCAAGGAGCAAGCGTCTTTTAATTTCATGGCTGCAGTCACCGTCTGCAGTGATTCTGGAGCCCCCCAAAATAAAGTCTGACACTGTTTCCACTGTTTCCCCATCTATTTCCCATGAAGTGATGGGACCAGATGCCATGATCTTCGTTTTCTGAATGTTGAGCTTTAAGCCA
>SJYV01056277.1:293138-335219 GCA_006410875.1 Neotragus pygmaeus | reverse complement strand
CCCAGGGTTGATCTTTAGAATGGACTGGTTGGATTTCCTTGCAGTCCAAGGGACTCTCAAGAGTCTTCTCCAACAGCACAGTTCAAAAGCATCAATTCTGCGCTCAGCTTTCTTCACAGTCCAACTCTTGCACCCATACAGGACCACTGGAAAAACCATAACCTTGACTAAATGGACCTTTATTGGCAAAGTAATGTTTCTGCTTTTGAATATTCTATCTAGATTGGTCATAACTTTAATTCCAAGGAGCAAGCGTCTTTTAATTTCATGGCTGCAGTCACCGTCTGCAGTGATTTTGGAGCCCCCCCAAAATAAAGTCTGACACTGTTTCCACTGTTTCCCCATCTATTTCCCATGAAGTGATGGGACCAGATGCCATGATCTTCGTTTTCTGAATGTTGAGCTTTAAGCCAACTCTTTCACTCTCCTCTTTCACTTTCATCAAGAGGCTTTTTAGTTCCTATTCACTTTCTGCCAAAAGGGTGGTGTCATCTGCGTATCTGAGGTTATTGATATTTCTCCCAGCAACCTTGATTCCAGCTTGTGCTTCTTCCAGCCCAGCGTTTCTCATGGTATACCGTGCATAGAAGTTAAATAAACAGGGTGACAATATACAGCCTTAACGTACTCCTTTTCCTATTTGGAACCAATCTGGTGTTCTGTGTCCAGTTCTAACTGTTGCTTCCTGACCTGTATATAGGTTTCTCAAGAGGTAGGTCAGATGGTCTGGAGTTTTCATCTCTTGAAGAATTTTCCACAGTTTATTGTGATCCACACAGTCAAAGGTTTTGGCATAGTCAATAAAGCAGAAATAGATGTTTTCTGGAACTCTCCTTCTTTTTTGATGATCCAGTGGATGTTGGCAATTTGATCTCTGGTTCTTCTGCCTTTTCTAAAACCAGCTTGAACATCTAGAAGTTCATAGTTCACATATTGCTGGAGCCTGGCTTGGAGAATTTTGAGCATTACTTTACTAGTGTGTGAGATGAGTGCAATTATGCTATAGTTTGAGCATTCTTTGATGCTTTGGCATTGCCTTTCTTTGGGATTGGAATGAAAACTGACCTTTTCCAGTGCTGTGGCCACTGCTGAATTTTCGAAATTTGCTGGCATATTGAGTGCAGCACTTTCACAGCATCATCTTTCAGGATTTGATATAGCTCAACTGGAATTCCATCACCTCCACTAGCTTTGTTCATAGTGATGCTTTCTAAGGCCCACTTGACTTCACATTCCAGGATGTCTGGCTCTAGGTGAGTGATCATACCATCATGATTATCTGAGTGGTGAAGATCTTTTTTGTACAGTTCTTCTGTGTATTCCTGCCAGAATTGTCAGCTCAGTGGTGGGAATATATACTGTAGGATTTATTCTTGACAATCTTACTTTTATTTATAAAATAAAAAACCAAATCTTTAATCTACTGCATGTGAATTTCCATTCTGTTTCATTTGTGATATGTCATAAGTTTCTTCATAATCAATGGCATATAATTCTTTTAAAAATCTTAGTGTAAAAAATAGGTTTATTAATATAGTCTTGTGTTTAAATTGGATTTTATTTCATACATTACTTCTGGAGTCCCAGTTGCAGATTGCGTTTCTCTTTGCTCTGTTGTTAGCTTAATCATTAAAGTTCATGTAAGTCATATTGTGTCTCAAGTATAGAATTTAAGCACCATGTTTTATCAGAGAGAGAGGGTCAGTGGAGCAGGAGGAAGAGGAACATGAAAAAGGGTTTCTCCTCACATGGAAAGGTCCTCACTTCGGTAAACGTTCTGCCCTAGACTTGGAGAATTTCATTCCATCTATCTCCGCTGAATGTTTAGGTGTAAAACACTTTACCATGACTTTTGTGAAAGGGGAGGAGATTCAAAATGTCCATAGAGTATTTTTTAAAATGTGGTACCCTGGAGCAAAGTTCCATATCATATCCTGTATATATAAAACCAGTTTCTATTGCTAATGTTTATGTGGGATGTCATTGTTGTAGCATTGTAGCAAAGATGGGCATCTTGAGGTCTGGGAAATCCCATAGTGTTCTCTTTTTTTAATATATATTTATTTATTTTTTTGGCTGTGCCAGGTCATAGTTCCCACGCATGGGATCTTTAGTTATAGCATGAGAAATCCTTGGTTGCAGCATGTGGGACCTGGTTCCCTCACCAGGTATTGAACCGTAGGCCCTCTGCGTTGGGAGTGTGGACCCTTAGCCACTGGACCATCAGGGAAGTCCCCTGCAGTATTCTGTGTTAGCTGGTTTTAGATTTGCTGAGAGAAATCCAAGTCTCTTGAAGAGCCAGCACTGAGTTTTGGTGATGAGTCAAGCAGAGATGGGGAGGACAAGAGCCTTGCAGGCCACTGTAAGCTGGGTGCAGTGCTATAGTGAGGGCATTGCTGTGTCACTGAGTCTGGCTTTGTGTCCTTTGCTCACTGTTGCCAATATTGGAGGTAGACTGACTTTTAAAGCATCAGAGTCATACCAAAAGTTCCTCTTCTTTGACTCATCTTACAGAGGCATGTATATATTCAGCAGGGTTTCCCAGGTGCCTCAGTGGTAAAAGAATCAACCTGCCAGTCCAGGAGATGCTGGAGACGCTAGTTCAATCCCTGGGTCAGGAAGATCCCCTACAGAAGGAAATGGCAACCCCCACTCCAGTATTCTTGCCTGGAGAATCCCACGGACAGAATAGCCTGGTGGGCTATAGTCCATGGGATCACAAAGAGTCAGACATGACTAAGTGAATGAACACACACACAGCACATTATTCAAATATATATGCAGTTACACATCATTGACCTAAAGGGTTAAAACAGTTGAAAAGTTAAGACAGCAAGGAAGAGTTCTCCAAAGTGGTCATCTTCATCCATTCATTCACTTAGAAGATAAACATTTATGGAGTCCCATATAGGGTCACAAAGAGTCAGACACAGCTGAGCAACTGAGCACACACGTATGCATTCAGCACCATCCACATGCCTGCACCATGAAGATAGTATGAGATTTAGACCTTATTGCTAAGGAGCTACATGCTTATCCAGTGAACACCTAGAGATTTGTATAAGTCAGGATGTAATCAGTGGCAAAATGTATTTGGCTGTTAAAATACATTCAATAGGAATTCAGGAGTAGATGTTAAGGAACAGAAGTTTCTTCAGGTTAAATTACAAAAGAAGTGTCATGGGAATATAGATATAATATGTTAGTAAACACTAAACAAGGTGTAAAACTGTCATCATATTTAATCCTTATTGTAGTTTTATGAAGTAGTAGTGTGTTATTCTTATAAATATGACATCAAGGAAATTGAGGTTCAGAGGGATCAGATTTTTTTTAATGTTCATTAAAAAAATTGAAGTTTAGTTGATTTACAATGTTTCAGATATAAAACAAAGTGATTAAGTTATATTTACATATATGTATATATTCTTTTTCAGATTCTTTTCCTTTGTAGATTACAAGATATGCCATACAGTAGGTCCTTGTTATTTACTTGTTTTATATAAAGCAGTCTATCCGTTAATTCCAAATTTCCAGTTTATACCACCCCCCTCAGGTTTCTTGACTGAGGTTGCACAACTAGTAAGAGCAGAGCTGAGATTTCATTCATTTTCTTCATCATTTATTCATCAACTCTGTAGACACTTATTATTTCTGTATGCCGGCCACTTTCTAAGTTCTGTCCTGTCCTCCAATCTGTTGTTTAGTGAATCTAAACTCAAATCTTTTTAGATTATTGAACTCTCCACCCACCACTGCCCCACAATTTTCCCTGACTCTTGAGATGGACTGGGGAGGAGGGGAGAAGTTAGATGAGCATATAATTGGGTGATGGGCACCAGGTGCGAAAACATATAAGCTGAGTTGTGGAGGTGAAAATTAATATTGAGTGCATGTGTTTTAAGGAAAGCTAACGAACAGTTTAGGTAATCATTGAGGAGCCTGTAAATTCTGAGTTGTGAAGGTCAGAGGCATAAACTATCTATACAAGATGATGAAAGATTTTTCAGTCTTTCACATTCACACAGATTATATTCTCATTTGACCTGATACAGGATTGGTCAGGAGCTGTGAGTACAGTTGATGAGCACTGGATAAGGGTTAGCACAAAGCTAAGATTATAGTTTGATTATAGCCAGATTACTTACTGGCTGTGTGATGTTAAATAAATGTCCTCTGTGAGCTTCAGCTTTTTTGTATCTGTATTTAAAGTTCCTACATAAGGGCTGAGCATAGCAAACATTTGATTAAATATGTGTCTAATGAATGAACAAGTGGAATAGAGAAGATAACATCTGGCCAACCTACTTTTGATGATATTGTAAGGATTAGTATTTACAAAAGTATTCTCTAGTGATACTGTCCAAAATTTTAGAAAATTGTCTACTGATAACAGTAACTTTTCTGTGTGTGTGTGTGCATTTTGTTTTGTTTGTTTTTTACAGCTGCTGGGCAAGGCCATATAGAGTGTTTGCAATGGCTGATTAAAATGGGAGCAGACAATAACATTACCAACAAAGCGAGGGAGAAACCCAGTGATGTGGCTAAGAGGTATCTCTATCTGTTTTGCTTCTGTCTTTGTTATTAAAATTTTGCATTTATTCTCTTATACTCAGAATTCTATCTCTGAAGATTTCTGAAATTATAGGACTCAGTCAAATGCTGATGGCATGATAATTTTCAAACTAAATTGATGTTTGACAACGTATCAGCTCTTCTCTCTAAAGCAGTAATTTTCAGTTGGGAGATGGTATCGTCCTCTTTCTTTGTGGGGTGGTGAATTTGGAAATGTGTGCGGAGGGGTGTTGTCACAATGATGGAGACCATCACTGATGTTTCATGAGGTCAGTCCAAGAATGCCAGACATTCTACAGTGCTCAGAACAGTGGTATACAATGAAGAATTGTCCCACCCAAATGCTAGTACCTGTTGAGAAATGCTATGTAATGGAAAGGAATAATCAAAAGGAGTTGCATGGATTTTGAAACAGATTTTAATATTTGTATTTGAATTAAATGTAACACCCATTGTTGCTCGCTTCGAGCTCATTTCAGATCAGGTCCTCAAGGAACAGTTAGTTCATTCGTTTGTTCATTTGATAGTTTCTCATTCAGCTTAACTGTGTTCCAAGTGCTATGGTTTAGCATTAGAATTACTAAGATGAAAAAACATAGTCCTTGCTCTCAACAACCTTATGGTCTTGTGGAGAGATAAATGTGCAAATGTAACTTTTATTGATTATAGTTACATTATCAGAACATGTTATATATAGGATCTTCCAGGGATCGAACCTGGGTCTCCTGCATTGTAGGCAGGTTCTTTACCGTCTGAGCCACCAGAGGAGTCCTATATAAAGAACAGTAAAAGACATAGAAGAAAAAGTGCCCAAGTATTTCTGTTTGAAAGTTGTGGGGGAAAAATGGTAATACAGATGGTGGTAAGAGTTATGAAGGAAACTGCAGGGTGTCAGAATTTATATAGAAGTCTGGGAAAATTTTTTCTTGGTGAAAGCAATATTTATGCTGACACTTGAAGGAGAAAGAGTTGAAAGATAACTCCTTGTGTGTTTAAGGAACACATGTGGCTCAGAACAACTTGAATCTAAAACAGGAGTGTGGGCTAAAGCTGCACATGAGGCTTGACAGGATGCAAGGGCCTAATTATTCATTAAGTTGCCATGCAATTTTTGTTTGTGAGGCCGTGTTCCATAAAATTTTTGTTGCTGTAGGATCTTTTTGCAGCTTTGGAATGCGGTTTTGTTTTACTGCATACTAGCATCATTATCTGGAGAAGGCAGTGGCACCCCACTCCAGTACTCATGCCTGGAAAATCCCATGGACAGAGGAGCCTGGTAGGCTGCAGTTCATGGGGTTGCTAAGAGTCAGACACGACTGAGCAACTTCACTTTGACTTTTCACTTTCATGCATTGGAGAAGGAAATGGCAACCCACTCCAGTATTCTTGCCTAGAGAATCCCAGGGATGGGGGAGCCTGGTGGGCTGCCGTCTATGGCGTCGCACAGGGTCAGACATGACTAAAGCAATTTAGCAGCAGCAGCAGCAGCAGCATTATCAACTCAGGCTAACTTTTGTCTTTATTTTTTAAAATAGTTTTATCAGTAAAGCACACATATTTGTACAGCACAAACTGATGAATTCTGATACGTGTATGTACCGGTGAAGTCATAATCACAATGAAGATAGTGAACTTATCCTTCACCCCCCACAAAATCTTATACACCTTTGTAATCTCTCTCTCTTCCACTCCTTTCCACTGCTGCTTCCCCAGGCAAACATAAATTTGCTTTCTGTCACAGTGATTAGTTTGCATTTGTTAGAATTCTATATAAATGGAAACATGCAGTATATGCTCATACTCTTATGTATGTGGCTTTTTTCACTGAGCATAATTATTTTGAAGTTCATTCATGTGTAGTGGTTCATCTCTTTCTTGTTGCAGTGTAGTATTCTATTGGCTGTGGAATTCCATAGTGTTCCAGAGTTTGATTATCCCCCAACCTNTCTTATGTATGTGGCTTTTTTCACTGAGCATAATTATTTTGAAGTTCATTCATGTGTAGTGGTTCATCTCTTTCTTGTTGCAGTGTAGTATTCTATTGGCTGTGGAATTCCATAGTGTTCCAGAGTTTGATTATCCCCCAACCTGTTGAAGGACGTCTTATTTGTATCTACTTTTTGTGCTAATGAATACAGCTGCTGTATATATTTACATACAGATTTTTTGTGTGAACGCAAGTATTCAATTCACTTGGGTAATACTTAGGAGTAGGACTGCTGAGTCAGATGCTAAAGTGAAAGTGAAGTCGCTCAGTCGTGTCCGACTCTTTGCAACCCCATGGACTGTAGCCTACCAGGCTTCTCCGTCCATGGGATTTTCCAGGCAAGAGTACTGGAGTGGGTTGCCGTTGCCTGCTCCAGAGTATCTTCCCGACCCAGGGATCGAACCCAGGTCTCCCGCATTGTCAGCAAGACGCTTTACCATCTGAGCCACCAAGGAAGTCAGATGCTAAGGGAGTGTTTATCTTTTTAAGGAACTGTCATAGTGCCTTCCAAAGTGACCACACCAATTTGCATTTCACAAGCAATGGATGAGAGTTTCTGTTACCCCTTGTCTTGCCAGCATTTAATATTGCCAGATGTTTTGATTTTTGTAATTACAGTAGGTGTGTACTAGTATCTTATTGTGGCTTTTGTTTTTTCCTAATGAAAAATGACTTGATGCATCTTTTCATATTCATATTTGACATTTGTTTGTTTTCCTTTGGCAAAGTTACTATTCAGATCTTTTGTCTGGTATTAAAACTTGGGTAGTGTTTTTTTTAATTGTTGAGTTTTAAGAGCTCTTTCTATATTCTGGTTACTAATTCTTTCTCAGACTTTTGTTTTGTGAAGATTTTCTCTCAGTTGTGGTTTGTTTTATCATCCTCTTAATAATGAAGAGCAAAAATAATTTTAAAAATATTTACTAATTTATTTGACTGTGCTGGGTCTTAGTTGTGGCTTGCAGGATCTTTAGCTTTTGTTGTAGCATGTAGGATTTTTTTTAAAAATAGTTGCAGCATATGGGATCTTTTAGTTGCAGGCACGTAGAATCTTTAGTTATGGCGTGTGGACTGTTGGTTGTGATATGTGGGATCTAGTTCTCTGACCAGGGATGGAACCTGGGCCTCTGCACTGGGAGTGTGGAGTCTTAGCCACTCACCACCAGGGAAGTCCCAAGAATAAATTTTTTTTTTTAATCAATTTGCTCTTTTCTGGGTTACACTTTTGGTATCATATCTAAGAAATCTTTGATTTAACACCAAGTCACAGAAATTTCTTCTTTTGTTTTCTTTTAGACATTGTGCAGTTTTAGGTTTTACACTGATGTCTGTGATCCATGTTGAGTTAATTTTTGTATATGGTATGAGGTATGCATCTAAATTTTTTTTTTTTTTTTTTGCATATGGGTATCTATTTGTTCTAGCACCATTTGTTGAAAAAGCTATCTTTTTTCCTGAATTGCCTTTGTGTCTTTGTCCAAGTTAGGTGTCCATGTATGGGGTTATTTCTGTACCCTATATTTTATCCACGGATCTGTCTATATCAGTATCACGAGTGATTGTCATGTCTGGCCCACATTTTTTTGTCATTCATCCACTTGAATGTGTTGTAAAGCAAGTACTCAGTAAGTGCTAGCTGTTAAGTTACAGTCTAATAATAGATATAATGAATTTTTGTAACCTTACAACTTCCTGTGTTTATTATTATATCATTAATGATTTGCAATACCTGGTGAAAGGTGAGGATATATGTATGCATGTGGTTATGTGTGTGGGGGAAAAAATAGGGATTTTAGGTTTTTGTGTTTAGTGAGTAATTCTTCATTTCCTAAGAGACAGCAGTTAAACATTTTAATTAGCAAAACTTTGGGGAAAAATATGCAGATTACATACAGTCACAGCAACAACTTGAAAACCAAGAGTATATTACTAGCTTCATAGAGGTGTAGAGAAGATCAAAGAAAATAGGAAATGTGGACAGAAAAGTCATTATTTTTCTATTAAATTTCAAAGCCATGCTGAGTGTTTGAGGGTTGAGGAAGGATGAAGATTAAGGGGGCTAGAGCTGTAGTTTTCCCTAAAACTGGAACCAAAACTAATTCTACAGTCTAAATTAGGCCATCAGGAAAAGGTAGTGAACACAGGTAGATCAAGTAGGGTGGTTCTGGGCTTTTTGCTCAGTTGGGCAGCTCTGTCTGGGGCCACACCAAATGTTCTTTTGATAGTAGATCGCCTCTTTCAGTTGGATTTTTGCCACTAAAAATTACGGAATCTGGGATTTCCCTAGCCGCCCAGTGGTTAGGACTCTGCACTCTCACTGCTGAGGGCCTGGGTTCAATCCCTGGTTGGGGAACTAAGATTCCACATGCCATGTAAATTGGCCTCTCCCCAAAATATGGAATCAGCCTTTAATATGACTGCTTGTCCTTCGTTTCCACTATTTGAGTTCCCTGCATACCTGGATATGTGTCACACTGTCACCAAGCTTCAGATATAGTTTTGCTTCTTTAGTGGTGGGTTGAGCTGGTGAGGTGATATAGAGTGTAATTCCCTAAATTAAGTACAAACTGTGATTTAAATTTGAAAAAGATTATGGATCCTGTTAATTACTAATTCTTTTCTACAGGTTTGCCCATTTAGCAGCAGTAAAGCTACTAGAAGGACTACAGAAATATGATATAGATGATGAGAATGAAATTAATGAAGATGATATTAGGTTTTTTATAAGACATGGTGTTGAGGGAAGCACTGATGCCAAAGATGATTTAGGTCTCAGTGAGTTGGATAAAACCGATGCCAGAGGTAAGTGTGCCAACTCTTTCATGATTTTTCCTTTGCAAAAAAATACTGTAGCCAGTTTTCACCACAAATTTGTGAAATTATTCTGAAGATAATTACCATCTACAAAGTAAAATACTTTGGTATTTTGGGGAGAAGTAGTACAAGTTTTTGTACTAGGGGTGGTTGAACGTGATCTCAGTCCCTCCATGAGGAAAGTGATATTTTCATGCCACATAACCCTAATTTCACTTCTCATGGTGTCTATCAGAGAACCATGGCTCATATGAGTGGATGAGAAGAACTGTTTCAATGACAGTCTTTCATAATGAGGAGAAAGATAAGAAAGACCTGTTTGAATGGAGGCTAACCAAAGCAGAGGCAGGTATAGTAAAGTGAGCAGTGCTTGGGCAGTGGATTCAGACATCAGGGCTTCACCTCTTTCTAGCTGTGTTACTCTGAACCTTGGTTTCCTCATCTGTAAAACTAAGAATAGTAACATAACGTCACCCTCACAGAGTGCACTAACGAATGGGATGTGCCTAGCTCATGGTAGAAGCTTAGTAAATGTCAGTTCCCTTCCTCTTTTTTAAAAAATAATTATTTGTTCGTTTCTTTGGCTGTGCTGAGTCTTTGTGGCTGTTCGGGCTCTTCTCTCGTTGCAGTGCAGGGGCTTCTCACTGTGGTGGCCTCTCTCGTGGAGCACAGGCTCTAGAGTGTCTGGGCTTCAGTAGTAGCACAGTGGGTTCAGTAATTGTGGCTCCCAGGCTCTAGAGCACAGGCTCAGTAGTTGTGCTGCATGGATTTAGTTGTCCCTCAACATGTGGGATCCTCCTGGACCCACAGGGATTGAACCTGTGTCTCCTGCCTTGATAGGCTGCTGCTTCACCACTGAGCCACCAGGGAAGCCCAGTTCCCTTCTTCCTGATCTCTGGGAAGTATTTTCAGTTATTCTGACAGGAAGAGCTAGTTGTACCAAACCTGTATTCTCTGAGAAAAGTTTCTAATTCATGTCTAAATAAAATAAATTTTTTTTAAAGAACTCCCAGAACACTATTAGAACCTCATTCTTCAGGGGATGGTAGAAACCTCTTTCCTGGTGAATGCAGCGTGAAGATGCTGATGCCAGGGGCCCCAACAAGCAGCCCACCTGGATCACCTCACAGCAAGGCTCAGAGTCAATGATCTCTTCAGAATTTCCTGACAGCTTTATTTTAAATAGCTTTGAAGTGAAGTGAAGTCGCTCAGTTGTGTCCGACTCTTTGCGACCCCATGGACTGTAGCCTACCAGGCNTGGATCACCTCACAGCAAGGCTCAGAGTCAATGATCTCTTCAGAATTTCCTGACAGCTTTATTTTAAATAGCTTTGAAGTGAAGTGAAGTCGCTCAGTTGTGTCCGACTCTTTGCGACCCCATGGACTGTAGCCTACCAGGCTCCTCTGTCCATGGGATTTTCCAGGCAATGGTCCTGAAGTGGATTGCTATTTCCTTCTCCAGGGGATCTTCCCAACCCAGGGATCCAACCCGGGTCTCCCGCATTGTTAGACAGATGCTTTACCATCTGAGCAACCAGGGAACTCTTATTGAGATGTAATTCACATACCATTTAATCTACCTATTTAAAGTATACAATTTAATTAAGATTTTAGTGTATTCAGATTTGTGCAGCCATTATTACGATAAAATTTGTAGTATTTCTATCACTACCAAAAGAAACCTGATACCCATTACCCCTACCTTTTTTCCTTATCCCCAGACCATCTGTCAAATTAGGCATCTGCTAACCTGCTCTCTGTCTGAGTAGGTTTCTCTATTCTGGGCATTTCATATGAGTAGGATGATACCATCTGTGGTCTTTTCTGACTAGCTTCTGTCACTTAGCATGTTTTCAAGCTTCATGTACTTTGTAACGTGGATCATTACTTCATATTTATTCTTTTTTACTGCTAAATACACTTTATATATTCATTTATCAGTTGTTGGTCATTTGAGTTGTTTCCATTTTGAGTTGTTTTCCATTTTGAGTTGTTGTTATTAAGAATAATGCTGCTGTGAACATTCATATACATGTTTTTGTGTGGACGTGTATTTTCATTTCCTGGATACACCTAGGAGTTGGAATTGCTGCATCATCTGGTAAAAGTATGTCTGGCATTTTGAAGAATTTCAAAATGTTTTCCAAAGTGGCCACACCATTTTACATTCCCACCAACCATATGTGAGGGTTCTAGTTTCTCCACATCTTACCAGTCCTTGTTGTTGTCTGTCTAATTGATTATATTAATAGTTGATTAGGGTAATGGTGTGATCACTCACCTAGAGCCAGACATCCTGGAATGTGAAATCAAGTGGGCCTTAGAAAGCATCNTTTTTTAGCCACCACCATTTTGGACTCCATTTCCCTATTTAACCTACCTAACAATATTATACATCTTTTCTGATCACAGTGCTATGAGATTAAAAATAAAAGAAAAAGAGTATAACACACACGAATGTGTGGAGACTAAACACTATGCTACTGAACAACCAATGGATCACCAAAGAAATCAAAGAGGAAATTTTTTTAAAATACCAAGAATAAAAATGAAAATGAAATCACAACAATCTGAAACCTATAGGATTCAACAAAAGCAGTTCTAAAAGGAAAGATTATAGCAATACAATCTTAACTCAGGAAACAAACTGACCCTAAAAGAAACAACCTAACCCCTGTAGTTGTTCAGTCACTCAGTCGAGTCTGATCTTTGAAACCCCATGGACTGCAACACACCAGGCTTCCTGGTCCTTCACTGTCTCCCTGAGCTTGTTCAAGCTTGTGTCCATTGAGTCAGTGATTCCACCCAACTAACTCGCCCTCTGTCATCCACTTCTCCTCCTGACTTCAGTCTTTCCCAGCTTCATGGTCTTCTCTAATGAGTCAGCTCTTCACTTCAGGTGGCCAAAGTTTTGGATCTTAAGCTTCAGCATCAGTCCTTCCAGTGAATATTCTGGACTGATTGCCTTTAGGATTGACTGGTTTGATATCCTGGCAAGCCAAGGGACTCTCAAGAGCCTTCTCCAAAACCACTGCTCAAAAGCATCAGTTCTTCAGGGTTCAGAACCTTTATGCTCAAATTCTCACATCCATACATGACTNAATGGACATGAGTTTGGGTGAACTCCGGGAGTTGGTGATGGACAGGGAGGCCTGGCGTGCTGCAGTCAGTCCATGGGTTCTCAAAGCGTTGGACACGACTGAGTAACTGAGCTGAACTGATCAGTGGCACATAATAAAGTGCTGATAAGAAGCTGGACATAGCTAGTATCGAACTTACTCTGAATATATGTGGTATTTTATAATAATGAAGCAAGAATGCTATGTTACATAACTATGGTTAGTGGAATCCCAGTGTGGTAGATTAAGAAGGGAAGACCATTGGAATAAAAAGATAGATATTTCGAAGGACTTGCATTTGAAGAAGTATAAAGGATGACTGAATCATAAAGAAAGAAGTGATACAGCCAGTGTTAGAGGGAGCTGTGGCCTTATGACTTTCTTCCTACTCTGATTTTTCTCAATACTTTACATTCTGAATTGAACATTGAAAATCTGCTCCATGTAAAACATAATACAAATTTATCAAAGGCATGTATTCTCCAAAATTGTTGTTGTTGAAAATATGGAAACAAGAGCCTCAAACTGCTTAAAGCAATTATTCCGTAAAGTATATCACAGAGAAGATATTTTAGCATTTTTCAAGACATAGCAATAGATTTCCTCTTTATATTCATTTAGGTACATTTTTGAAAGCGTTTCTCATTCTTTTATCTTTCAATAAGCATGGGTCTGTTTCTGGCCCTAATGATGGGGTGAGTTAAAAGTTGTGTTTTATAAAAACAAAAAAAAACAAAAAAAAAACCATGAGTTGGTTATGAGGTGTGAAAACTGGAAATTAAGAGGTTTTTGAAGTCGGCATTTGATATTACATGCAGTTCAGTTTTGATTCATTTGTATTTCTTACCAATCTTCATTTCTCCTAAATTCAGACAGTATGATAAAGGCTAGACTATTTTGTTTTAATTTTATAGTATTTTTCTTAGCATTTCATAATAATTTTATAGTATTTGGGAACAATTCAAAATTATAATTTTGACAAGTTAGAAAAATCAAACCAAAGAAGCTTCACTGAAAATAACTATTGAAGTCTATTAAAATGTACNAGTATGATAAAGGCTAGACTATTTTGTTTTAATTTTATAGTATTTTTCTTAGCATTTCATAATAATTTTATAGTATTTGGGAACAATTCAAAATTATAATTTTGACAAGTTAGAAAAATCAAACCAAAGAAGCTTCACTGAAAATAACTATTGAAGTCTATTAAAATGTACCTAGGAAAAACAGTATTACCACATGGAATTTATTTTAAAAAACCACTAATTTTCCCATACATTGTAAGGCTGGGTTTCTCAGGCTTGGCACTATTGATATTTTGGACTAGATAGTTCTTTCTGACAGTGGTCTGTTGTGTGCTTTGTACTTAGCAGCATTGTTGGTCTACCTGTTAGAGGCTAGTGGAAATTCTCCAAGTCATAGTAATAAAAAAAAATCTCCAGAGATTGTCAGATGTCTTCTTGGGTGCACAATCACTCCTGGTTGAGAACCACTGATCTAGATGGAATCTGCACAATAAATTGGCCCCTGATGTGTATTCCTCTTGCCATGATGTCTATTTTTGGCTCACTCCCACAATGCTTAGGTGGTGTTTGCATTTTGCTAACATTTTGTCACCCCAGTGAGTTTTATTCATTGATTCCTGATAATAAGTATGCCATTAAAAGGGTAAATTAGCTAGTTCAGAATATTTTCTAAATTAAGCTGTTAGTGCTTGGTGAAGCAGGAAGTATAATTATTTAACATATAGGCACATGTGCAAGGGTAAAATTCTCCTGTTCCTGGAGATCTCTGAATTTCTTGAAGGAAAATTTTGTAGTTAAACTTGTCTTTGGCAGAAGCATATTGGTGTCTGCTCTTTCCTGCTGAGTCTGGAGCGGAAATGAGNATGGACGTGAGTCTGAGTGAACTCCGGGAGTTGATGATGGACAGGGAGGCCTGGCGTGCTGTGATTCATGTGGTCACAAAGAATCAGACACGACTGAGCGACTGAACTGAATAAAGAGAACTTCCAGATTGAAGTCCCCTGTCACACACATGAATTGTGGATATTTTCTCCTGTTCCGTGGGTTGTCTTTTTTTCTTGATGATGTCCTTTGCAGTGCACATGCTTTTCATTTTGATGAAATCCAGTTTATCTATTTTTTATTTTATTTGTGTTTAGATTTCCTTTTGTTGATTGTACTGAGAATTAGCAAGGACTTACTAGAATTGCTGAAAATGAACTGGTGATTTGTAGAATTTCAGTGTATTCTGAAATGATTTGAGCAGGAGATATTTGTGAAGTATCAGTGAATCACAAAATTTTTAAAAGATGCTTTGGGAAAGACCATGAATGAAACTAGAACAAGTTCCTACTGTGGTGTGTTTGATGTAAATGTCCTCTTACACCCTTGTCATACAGTGAGACTCTGCTGGCTCCCGGCTGTGGTGTTTGCAGCTAGTGAGGGTTTTGTATCTACTATTTTCTTATCCTTATTTAATTTTATGCCAGAATAAAGGCCAAAGACTAGCCAGTCTCTTCTTGGAACACTAGGTTTTGCAAGACCACCTGCAGGGGACTGGTTGGATTTCTTGTCATCTCAGAATTCTTGGAACTGGGTTTCAGTTCAGAGCATTCTTTAGTGAGTCAGTTTAGGGTCATGGCATCATAGAACCCTGGAACCATTTGAGGTTTGGCTCCTGGCTCAACACTCCTGTCGCGTCATCCAGTCATCCAGCATCCGGTTACTTTCAGTGAAGACACTCACTGCTGCCCAGGTGGCCCATTTCTACCTTCTGACAGGGTTCTTGTGAGGATTAAAATGTACAAGACACTTAGCGTAGTGTCCTGCCCATCATAGGCACTCCACAAATGCACGGTAACTCTTACCACTTTTATTTCAAGTTTCACCTTTGTTAAGATCTCTCTTCCTGGAGCTAATCTTGATTAGTCGTAGCTCTTATAATCCTATAGAACAGCTTTTTCAAAACATAGCCTTCAAATATTAAAGATTAGATAAAACAGTCACAATTCTTTCAATCTTATGTAATATTTAAAAAAAAAAAATCCCCTTATTTGCTTGCTGGTGGTTATGGTGGATCCCAAACCTGTCTGTGCATCTGCATTGTCAGAGGAGCTCCTACGACGTATGAAGACCTAAATTTGTAGGACTGATATGGGGCTCAAACATATGCATTTTTAAAAAGTGCCCAAATTGATGCTGATGTGTTCAGTTTGGAACCTGCAGCTCTAACCAACTGAGAGAGAAATCAGAGGAAGTGATTTGTTAACCTAGTTGTATGGCAGAGTTTCTCAGCTTCTGTACTATTGACATTTTGGGCCAGATCCTTGTTTGTTGAGGGGGTTCTCATGTATATTTTAAGATCTTTAGTAGCATCCCGAGCCTCTACATGCCAATAGCCTGTTTCCCTTCATCCTCCAGCAAGTTAAAAGGTCTCCAGATATTGTCGCATACTCCTTGGAGGAGAAAATCAACCCAGGTTGAGAACTAGTACCACAAAGGATAGAAAAATCTTACTTTTAATAGCTGGAGAATAGCTCAAAGCAGCTATCAGCAAACTTCCTTCTCAGTATCATCTTTTGAAGGTACTACAAGTGACTAATGACAAAATTTGGGGATTGTATTAGTTCTGCTTTATCTTAAAGCATATTTCAGTTTTTCTAATTGTCTGACATAATTAGATTATGTGTGATCCGTAGTCCTAAAACACTGCTGGCCAGCCTCCCTCCCTCCCTGTTCGTGGTATTAATAATAGCAGTAACAATGATACATCCTCCAGCATCAGTATCGGCCAGTTAGGTATTTCACTGTTTGTTCACCCTAATACTCTGCTACTGGTATTTATCCTTCTATGTAGACACCACCCTCCATCCCTCCCCTTCCCCTGACCTTGCAGACATGGCTCTAGAGGAAGAATATGCTTCAGGGCCAGCCTCCTGTGAGCACATGGGCGATTACCTGTCTAAACTAGGTTGCTATTCAATTCTTTCTTGCAGTGAGAGCTTATAAGAAAGTCGTAGAATTGAGACACCTCCTTGAAATTGCTGAGAGCAACTATAAACACTTGGGAGGAATAACAGAAGAAGATATAAAGCAGAAGAAAGAACAACTCGAGTCTGCAAAGTAATGTCCTCAAAACTCTAGTGATTTGTTTTTACTTCCCTTTCTAAATGCCATGTGAGGGTTTGTTGCTGAACAGCTTGTTTTTTCATTCCACCAAAGGGTTTGAGTTTCCAACCTGTTTTCCTCTTAAACTCTCAGATGGAGAAGGTATTAAGATTTTTTTAAAATTGTGGTAAAATATGCGTAACATAAAATGTGTCACCTTAACCATTTTTAAGGTAGAATTCAGTCATGTTATGTAATTGACATTTTCACACAACCGTTCTGCAGAACTTTCTATCTTGCAAAACTAAAACATTATAAGGAGGAGTTGTTGTTTTTGAGACAGCTACTTCGAGATTTTCAGCCGACACAGTCTCTAGCCATCCCTGTCATGTTGGACTTCCTGCTCACAAGTGTGTGACCCAGTCCTGTGTTCATGGATGGTGGTGCCCCCCAGAATGCTCGCAAGCCTGGAGGCAGTGAGGGCCCCCTTGCCTCTCACTTCCTCCACCCAAGGTCAGCTCTCGGCACATCTGGCCCCTCTCTAGTTGATGAACAGCTGCTGAGACAGAGCGTGTCAAGTGCTTATTCCCCCCACTCTGCTCTGCTAGTCTCTCTACTTTCCACGGTGCACAGAGAACACAGGCAGGCAGGAGGGAGACTTCTGCTTTTAGCAAACGTGGGTCTTTAAAGAGCAGAGCACATGGGTTCTTTGCTTTCCCTGCCCTTTCCTTTCATTGGATTCTCTCCCTTCTCGTTAGAACCTCTGTTTCCCTTTCATTCATCCTCTTCTGCATCTAGTCTCAGTAAGAGATCTGGTAATTTATTCAAAGTTACATCTAAGTCTTTGATAAGCTATCTTTCCATGGATATTTGAAAGTTGTGGTAGACCAAAAAAATTTTTATTTTAATCAGAGTGTCTTTGTAGTTCATAAATCACATCATACAAGTAGCTATCCACTGCCTCTGTAAAGTCTTTTGAGATGCAGAATGTTTTTAGTATTGGCCTCTGCCTAAGAGCGTAGCTAAAATTTCTTAGATCTCTTGTGGTCTAGAAAAGTACTATACAATGGAGCAATTATTTCCTAGATAATGAGCTTTAAATTTTGTTCCCTTTACTTCTGAGACAGTTTACTATACTACTTGTACTGTTGATACTTCTGAGCTCTGCTGTATGCTAGACACTAGGTAAGCCTCTCACATATATTGTTTCATGCAACCTTCATACTTCCATGAGCTATTCTCTCACTGTGTGGATTAGGAAACCAAGAGACAACTTACAGGTGAAGAGACTTGCATGAAGTCACAAAGAGAGGACTAAGGGTGAGGGGTGGAGCCAAGATTTGGCCTGAATCTATTGACTCCAAATCTATTAGCCAAGGTCATTACAATTTTAATAGTCTTCTTGTTATTGTTGTTCAGTCCTTAAGTCGTGTCTGACTCTTTACCCCATGGACTGTAGCACGCCAGGCTCCTCTGTCCTCCATTAACTCCAAGAGTTTGCTCAGATTCATGTCCATTGAGTTAGTGATACAATCTAATCATCTCATCCTCTGTTGCCTCCTTATCCTTTTGCCTTCAACCTTTCCCAGCTTCAGGGTCTTTTTCAATGACTTGGCTCTTTGCATCAGGTGGCCGAAGTATTGAAGCTTCAGCATCAGTCCTACCAATGAATATTCAGGGTTTCCTTTAGGATTGACTAATTTGATCTTGCAGTCCAGGGGACTCTTGAGAGTCTTCTCCAGCACCACAATTTGAAAGCATCAATTCTTTGGTGCTCAGTTTTCTTTATGGTCCAGTTCTCACATCTATACATGACTGTGGAGAAACCATAGCTTTGATTATATGGACCTTTGTCAGCAAAGTGATCTCTGCTTTTTAATACACTGCCTAGGTTTGTCATAACTTTCCTTCTAAGGAGCAAGCGCCTTTTAATTTCATGGCTGCAGTCACCGTCCAGTGACAGTGCTTTTCAAGCCCCCCAAATAAAATCTGTCACTGCTTCTACTTTTCTCCCCTTCTATTTGCCATGAAGTGATGGGACCAGATGCCATGATCTTCCTTTTTTTTAAGTTGATTTTTTAAATTAGTTTAATTGGAGAATAATTACAATATCGTGATGGTTTTCCCAATACATTGGGACTTTCCATGTGGCGCTAGGGTAAAGAACCTGCCTGTCAATGCATGAGATGTAAAAGACACAGGTTCAATCCCTGGGTCAGGAAGATCCCCCAGGGGAGGGCATGGCAACCCATTCCAATGTTCTTGCCTGAAGAATCCCATGGATGGAGGAGTCTGGCAGGCTGCAGTCCATTGGGTTGCACAGAGTTGGAGACGACTGTGTGAGAATAATTGGAGAATAATTACAACATTGTGATGGTTTTTCCCATACATTGACATGAATCAGCCATGGGTCTCCCCATCCTGAGCCCGCCTCCCACCTTCCTCCCCACCACATCCCTATGGTTTGTCCCAGAGCACCAGCTTTGAGTGCCCTGCTTCATGCATCGAACTTGCAGTGGTCATCTATTTCACATATGGTAATACACATGTTTCAGGGCTATTCTCTCCAATCACCACACCCTTGCCTTCTCTGACAGAGTCTAAAAGTCTGTTCTTTGCATCTGTGTCTCTTTTGCTGTCCTGCATATAGGATTGTTGTTACCACGTTTCTAAATTCCACATATGTGTTAATATACAGTATTGGTGTTTCTCTTTCTGACTTCACTCTGTATAATAGGTTCCAGTTTTATCCACCTCATTGGAACTGACTCAAATGTGTTCCTTTTTATAGCGGAGTAATATTCCATTGTGTCTATGTACCACAACTTCCTTATCCATTCGTCTGCCAATGGACATCCATGTCCTAGCTATTGTAAGCAGTGCTGCAATGAACATTGGGGTACATGTGTCTCTTTCACTTCTGGTTTCTCAGTGTGAATGCCCAGCAGTGGGATTGCTGGGTTGNCTTCCTTATCCATTCGTCTGCCAATGGACATCCATGTCCTAGCTATTGTAAGCAGTGCTGCAATGAACATTGGGGTACATGTGTCTCTTTCACTTCTGGTTTCTCAGTGTGAATGCCCAGCAGTGGGATTGCTGGGTTGTATGGCAGTTCTATTCCCAGTTTTTTAAGGAATCTCCACACTGTTCTCCATAGTGGCTGTACTAGTTTGCATTCCCACCGATAGTATGAGTTCCCTTTTTTCCACACCGTCTCCAGCATTTATTGTTTGTAGGCTTTTTGATAACAGCCATTCTGACTGGCTTGAGATGATAACTCATTGTAGTTTTGATTTGCATTTCTCTAGTAATGAGTGATGTTGACCATCTTTTCATGTGTTTGTTAGCCATCTGTATGTCTTCTTTGGAGATATGTTTATTTAGGTCTTTTTGCCATTTTTTGATTGGGTTGTTTGTTTTTCTGGTATTGAGCTGCATGAGCTGCTTGTATATTTTGGAGATTAATTCTTTGTCAGTTGCTTCACTTGCAGTTATTTTCTTCAATTCTGAGGGCTGTGTTTTCACCTTGCTTATAGTTTCCTTCATTGCTCATAAGCTTTTAAGTTTAATTAGGTCCTACTTGTTTATTTTTGTTTTTATCTCCATTACTCTGGGAGATGGGTCATAGAGGATCTTGCTGTGATTTATGTCATCGAGTGTTCTGCCTATGTTTTCCTCTAAGAGTTTCTGGTCTTACATTTGGATCTTTAATCCATTTTGAATTTATTATTGTGTATGGTGTTAGAAAGTGTTCTAATTTCATTCTTTTATATGTGGTTGACCATTTTTCCCAGCACTGTTTGTTAAAGAGATTGTCGTTTCCCCATTGTATATTTTTGCCTCCTTTGTCAAAGATAAGGTGTCCACAGGTGCTTGGGTTTACCTCTGGGCTTTCTATTTTGTTCCATTGATCTCTATTTCTGTCTTGTGCCAGTACCATACTGTCTTGATGACTGTAGCTTTGTAGTGTTGTCTGAACTCAGGAAGATTGTTGATTCCTCTAGTTCCATTCTTTTTTCTCAAGATTGCTTTGGTTGTTTTGAGTTTTTTTGTGTTTCCACACCAACTGTGAAATAATATGTTCTAGTTCTGTGAAAAATACTGTTGATAGCTTGATAGGGATTGCATTGAATCTATAAATTGTTTTGGGTAGTATACTTATTTTCAGTATGTTGACTCTTCCAATCCACAAACATGGTATATTTCTCCATCTATTTGTCACATCGTTGATTTCTTTCATCAATGTTTTATAATTTTCTATATATTGGTTTTTTGTTTATTTAGGAAAATTTATTCCTGAGTATTTTATTCTTTTTGTTGCAGTGGTGAATGGGATTGTTTCCTTAATTTCTCTATTTTTTCATTGTTAGTGTATGATTGCAAGGGATTTCTGTGTATTAATTTTATATCCTGCAACTTTACTGTATTCATTGATTAGCTCTAGTAATTTTCTGGTGGCATCTTTGGGGTTTTCTTTGTAGAGGATCATGTCATCTGCAAACAGTGAAAGGTTTACTTCTTTTCCAGTCTGGATTCCTTTTATTTCTTTTTCTTCTCTGATTGCTGCGGCTAGGTGTTCCAAAACTATGTTGAATAGTAGTGGTGAGAGTGGGCAACCATGTCTTGTTCCGAATTTTAGAGGAAATGTTTTCAGTTTTTCACCATTGAGAATTAATGTTTGCTGGGGTTTGTCATATATGGGTTTTTTTATGTTGAGGTCTATTCCTTCTATGTCTGCTTTCTGGAGAGTTTTTATCATAAATGGGTGTTGAGTTTTGTCAAAGGCTTTCTCTGCATCTAATGAGATAATCATGGTTTTTATCTTTCAATTTGTTAATATGGTGTATCACATTGATTGACTTGTGAATATTGAAGAATCTGTGCATCCTTGGGATAAAGCCCACTTGATCATGATGTATGATCTTTTTAATATGTTGTTGGTTTCTGTTTGCTAGAATTTTGTTGAGGATTTTTGCATATATGTTCATCAGTGATATTGGGTGGTAGTTTTCTTTTTTTGTGGCATCTTTGTCTGGTTTTGGTATTAGGGTGATAGTGGCCTCATAGAACGTGTTTGGGAGTTGCTTTCCTCTGCAATTTCCTGGAAGAGTTTGAGTAGGATAGGTGGTAGCTCTTCTCTAAATTTTTGGTAGAATTCACCTGTGAAGCCATCTGGTCCTAGGGTTGGTTTGTTGAAAGATTTTTGATTACAGTTTTTTCAATTTCTGTGCTTGCGATTGATCTGTTCAGATTTTCAATTTCTTCCTGATTCAGTTTTGGAAGGTTATACTTTTCTAAGAATTTGTCCATTTATTCCATAATGTTAAGTTTTAAACCTGCTTTTTCACACTCCCCTTTCACCCTCATCAAGACTCTTTAGTTCCTCTTCACTTTCTGCCATTAGAGTGGTATCATCTGCATATCTAAGTTTGTTGATATTTCTCCTAGTGATCTTGATTCCAGCTTGCGCTTCATCCAGCCCAGATGATGATGATGTATTCTGCATATAAATTAAATAAGTGAAGTGAAGTTGCTCAGTTGTGTCTGACTCTTGTGACCCCATGGACTGTAGCCCACCAGGCTCCTCCATCCATGGAATTTTCTAGGCAAGAATACTGGAGTGGGTTGCTATTTCCTTCTCCAGGGGATCTTCCCAACCCAGGGATTGAACCCAGGTCTCCTACATTGCGGGCAGATGCTTTACCATCTGAGCTACCAGGGAATAGGGTGACAATATACAGCTTTGATGTCTTCCTTTCCCAGTTTTGAACCGGTCAGTTGTACCATGTCTGATTCTAACTGTTGCTTCTTGACCCACATACAGGTTTCTCAGGAGACAGATAAGGTGGTCTGATACTCTCATCTCTTTAAGAATTTTCTGCAGCTTGTTGTGATCCACACAGTCAAAGGTATTAGTGTAGTCAATGAAGCAGAAGTAGATGTTTTTCTGGAATTCCCTTACTTTTTCCGTGATCCATCCACTTGTTTTTTCCCCACTAGTACATCCTAAGACATTTATTTTTTGAATACAAACTCCTGATACTAGATGTAAATGTAAAGAAAACCTGGCTAAGAATTGGTCAAGGGATGTCCTTTTTATTTTTTAATTAGTTAGATGAAACTTAGATCAGTCATGGGGCTGATTTTCTTTTCCTGTTTTCTGAATTCTAGGTTTCCATAGTTATGTTGTTCTTGCCTACCCCCAGCCTCAACCCCACTCACTTCCATACTAGAGCTACTATTGTTTATTCTTAGATTGCCCTCTTTGAGACCTGACATCCAACTCAGCCTGCCTTGGGAGTTCTGGTCCCCTCATCATCCCAATAAGGCAGAAAATAACTCTGGTTCAAATCCTAGCATCACTTGTCTGGGTTTATTTTTGTTTGTTTTCACATCGTCCTGATACATCTCCCAACTCCTTGTCCCTGCTCCTTCCTCTCCCACCCTCATACCCTGTGGTCTGTTAATCATGTTAAAACCTAAGCAGATAAATCTCACCTATTGTTCACTGAAAGAAGCCAGGCCCACAAACGTATATAATATACAACTTCATTTATGGGCAGAGACAAAACTAATCTAACATGATAGGTGTTCAGAAGTTTGGGTTCTTGTTCAAAGTGAAGATTGCCTAGGGAGAATGTGAGGAACTTTCTGAAATGACAGAAGTGTTTTGTATCTTGGTAGTCGTGGTGGATGCAAAGGTGTACACATTAGTGGAAACTCATTGAAGGGAATTCTCTGGTGGTCCAGTGCTGCTTCCACTGCACAGATACATGCTGCATGGCCTGGCCACGAAACAAGAAAAGAAAAGAAACTCATTCAATTGTTTACTTGATATTTGTGTATCACAAAGTGAATTTTACATCATTAGAAAGAAAGCTGAACAAAGCAAATGAAATCTAAGTTATTATAGTCCTGCTCTCTCTCTGTTGAGACCCTCCAATGGCTTCCTGTTTCACTGAGTGAAGCCTGGTCCTCCCTGTGATCTGTACGACCCTGCTTGTTCTGGCTTCCAGTTTTCTTCTAGTTCCCCAGGCATTTCTCTGCCTCAGGACCTTTGCACTTGCTGTTCTGGCTGGGATGCTCTTTCCCTGGATGTCCACTTAATTATCTCTTATTTCCTTTGGAATTTTGCTCACAAGCGCCCTTCTCAGTAAGGCATTCTCTGGTCACTGTGTATGAAATATTAACCCCTTCCTCTACAGCATCATCTATGACTGTCTTGCTATTTTTTCCCTCCCTAGCATTTATTACCTTCAAACATACCTATATTTAAGTACATATATTTTCTTATTTATTTTCTTTACTGTCTTTCTCCCCTGCCTATGAAAGCCCCATGAGGGCAGAAATGGCCTACTTTGTTCACTACTTTATTCCCAGGATCTAGATCAGTGTGAGCTCACAGTAGACTTTTAATACATATTTGTTGAATAAATGATTTATTTTCCTTAAATATAACGTATGGTTACTTTTCACTATTATCAGAAATAATTGCTAGTTGATATTGGTTATTGATTGAAAACAAAATTTTTTGACAGGACTATCAAAGAGCTGCAGGGCCAGCTCGAGTATGAACGATTACGCAGAGAGAAGTTAGAATGTCAGCTGGATGAGTATCGAGTGGAGGTGGATCAACTCAAGGAGATGGTGGAAAAAACTCAGGTCCCCAACTTCGTGGCTGTGGTTGGTATCCTTCTCAACACGTTTATGTTTCTCAAGAGACAGCATATAAGAGTAGCTAAGAGTACAACCTTTGGATGGCGCTATTTGGGTTTGAATTCCAGCTACAACCATTTTTTGGTTTGGACAAGTCATTTAACCTTTCTGTGCCTTAGGTATAAATTGGAGATAATTTATAATTTCTTGAGTGTTCTAAGAATGAAAGGAATATATATGTGTGTGTGTATACATATACAAGAGATTAATTAAGAGATTATTAATTTGTATAAAATAAAAAGAAGCCAGGAAGTTTTTATTATAAATCATATTTGAGGTGGTATAGCTCTGGAACAAAATTAACTCACCCATGAGGACTTTAATAACCACTTAAAAAATACTAAAATAATATATGTCTTGGTTGTTAAATGTTAAAAGCAGGGCAGATGCCCCTTTCCATTCTGAGTTGCATTCTCCAGAAGAAGCCGCTGTGGTTTGGTCTCGTATTAGACAACATTCTGTTCACCTGCAAGCATGTGTATTTCTATATGCAAATACAAACATTTTCTCTGGGTTTTGTTATCTGTGCTTAATTTTCCAGGGGATATAATTAATCATCATAATCAACCCATTCTCTTCTTTTGCCGTGATCATCTGATCTCATGTTTAGCCCCTGGGGACATTTGAGTATGGAGAGGCTGGCTGGGGCAGTCCTGCGGTGTTGTCTTCTGGACACACACCTTTTATAAACTACCACACTCCAGATCCACCACCTGTCCACCTTGTGGTGGGAAATCTACCAGCTCCAGTCTCCTCAGAGCAGGGACATACACTGTTCTTTACTAGCTGCCTGTATCTTTTGCTGCACACCTTTTGAGTCAATCCAAATTGATGGTCTGCATAGGTTTAGCTGTTTATGATTACTCTTTTCTTGCCCAGAAACATGTGTTCCCAGGGTAAGTTTGACATCATGCTCTAGAGCACCTCCTCCCTGACCTTGCTCTCTACCAGCAATGTATAGCTCTCAGGAGTGCTGACTTGTGGTCCTGTGCTCTAGGCCCATTGGGTTCTGTGGTCCTGTAGGTTCCACCAGTTTTTGTAAATGAGCAAATGTCACTGACCTCTCATGGAAACTGCTTATTTTCTGTTCTGCAAAAGTTTCTGGGTCTCAATTTCCTCATCTGTAAAATGGGGATAATACCTACCCCATGGGGTATTGATGTTAGATGAAATACTGTGCGAAAATCCTGAGGTATCTTCTGTCTCCAGTATTCATAGTATTACATTCTCCCTTCCTCATATCCTTTCCTTCTTTCCATTTTCTACATTTGAGTTGTGTAAACATAGTGGATAAATGTGTAGCGCCGTATGCATCTGAGAAGAGAAGGAACTAGTTTATTTTGGAGTCTAAACACATAAAGTATAAATAAAATGAACTTTGGATTCTGTATTTACTTTTATCGAGGGTTCAAGAAGTTCTCACTAAATCTTTCTCCTGCCATCTGCTGATAAAGAGACCCATGATTGGGTCTCCATCTTAAGATTTTGTAAAATAATCTATAAAAGAATCTGCAATAGTATAATTTTTAGCAAGAAAAAATTTCTTAGGCTAGTTTGATGTAGTGCACTTAAATCATTTCTTTATAACTGGTTTTGATAATAACTTTCTATAGTGCTTTCTCATATACTATGTCAGCTTATATTAACCCACCTCACAAGCTTATTGTTTTCTATTTTCTTACATGTAGCCTACCTTTTCCTGAACTTGCCCAACACTTTCCCACCCCCAAGCCTTTGTTCATTTTGTTTTCATTTGTAAAGTTCATCACACTGCACACTGTTTGGGGTGCTCTTTGATATGTGGCTTCCCTGATGGCTCAGATGGTAAAGAATCTGCCTGCAATGCAGGAGACCTGGATTCTATCCCTGGGTCGGGAAGATTCCCTGGAGAAGGGCATGGCAACCCACTCCAGTGTTGCCTGGAAAATTCTTTGGACAAAGGAACCTGGCAGGCTACAGTCCATGGGGTTGCAAACGGTTGGACATGACTGAGCAGCTAACACTTTTAATATTTGTATTGTACTTAAAATGTTTACTTAAAAAACTTAAACTAGATGGGAACTCTAATAGCTTTGGTAGAGATGTCTGTCCACAGATTGAGGCAGCACTGAACTCCTCATGCTTCTGTCTAAAACCAGTGTCATTTGGAAGGTCATTGGTATAAAGTTTGGGGCCATGCTTTCTAATCTAGAATGGCCAGTGTGGAACTCATAATGTTTCATGATTACTTCCGGGTTTAACTTTCTCTTGTTTTCTACCTACAAGGCTGTGGAATGTGGTTGGACTTTGATATGTTCTCTGCTGGGCTTTTCTCTGTCCTGACATCCTAGCCTGTGAGCCCATTAATGGTCCTTGGAACAGTCTGAGAACTTGAGTTTATCCATGCTGAGCTATTACTGTAAGGAAGTTCTAGAAGTTTGTGATTTGTCTTTGTATTGGTTATACCGTTTTGACACTCTATTAAGACTTTCCTTACAATCAAGGAGGTGGGATTTATTTCGTTTTAGTTGCGTATGCTTCCCAGAACTTCTTAGGTTGCATGGAACTTTGTAAAAACAAGAATCCCATATGCCTTTGTCACCAGTTTCATGTGCAGTGGTGTTGGGCTCTTCAACAAACCTGTATATTCTTTCAGATGGAAACTGGTTAATATTTAGAATACATACATTTTCATAGAGGGGTTGTTGGCTATTGTACACTTAGAATTGCTTTTGGTGCCTAAGCATTGTGATTTATGTGTTTAATCTCTCAGTATTGCAGTTCTTTTTTCCCAAATTTGGGAGAAAACACATATTAGGGAGAAAAATGTTTCTGGCTATAATTTATGATGAAGAAATGAGTAATCTTGGTGAAGAATGTTCCCCAAATGCAAAAACATCTGGAATTTGGAACTTTCAGTGAACACTTACTGGAGGCCTGTTGCGTGCCAAGCACCTATTTTCTTTTGAACTAGTTTATGGTAAGGCTTGGTTTGATAGAACAAGTTACCTATTTGATGTTAGTTAAGGCTTTGGTATTTAATCACTTTCTAGAGTATTTGGGATTGTTAAAAACCTCCTTTAGGAGTTAGCATATATGAAAAATGAAGGAAAATAAATGTTACTGTTAGCAAAAGTCTGGTAACGCTACTAAGCACTAGAAAATTGGCTCTCTCTGACAAGTAGCTTCCTGTCTTTCCCTACATTTTTTGTTTTCTTTCTCTGATTCTGTCTTAGTTGGGTGAGGTTAAACTCCTGCCCTGTGTTTTTCTTTGATGTACATCTTTGCATTCATCCCCTGATGATCTTGAGGTCCTCCCGAAACCTGGGGGTCAGCTGAGCATCTATTTTCTATCTGCTACTCCACCAGACTCCTGAGTGGGAACCAGCTCTCATGCCTATTTGTATACCTACAGCATGGTATATATAGTGTACATAGTACAGTTGTAGGAACTCAGTGAGCAAATTTTTTGCTGGAAGATAGAATTGAAGAATGGTTTTAACATGATCTTAGGTGTCAGACAAAATTGGGATTAAAATCCTGCCATTGACTTAGTGTTGTGACCTTGGGGAAAGTTGTTTAATGTCTCGGACTTCTGTCTCTGTATCTCTAAAATGTTGGTAATACATCCTGCTTCACCTTGTTGTATGTGTAAAGTATGAAGTACAGTGGCAGCATCTGCTAAACCCCACTGAAAGGTTTGCTGTTCTTGGTCTTTAGACTGGTTGGTTGGCAAGCTTCTTCAAGAGAAAGGGTCGTATTACTCTCTGCACACCAGTGCGTGGCTACTATAAGGGACAGCTAGCAGATTCTCAATCTATTCCTCGCTCAAGCTTGCAGCTGAGAAGGAACAGATGTGTGATTTTGTTTTCCTGGGTGGTGTTGCAATAACAGCAGTTTGTGTCTGTGTTCACACGCTCATATAAGTTAAGCTGACTGTTCTCATTAGCAAAGGTGTAGGTGGGAACACCTTGGGGACTGCCGCCTCTAGTCGTGGGCTCTCCTAAGACATGCGCCTTGTGATGTTCCTGAAACTCCTGCTGCGTTAAGATCTGTCCTGCTCAAATGAACAGAGCATTTTTGACTAGAAGAATTATTCAAAGATGACCGACATATATGAGTATCCAGTGTTTCTAGTTTTCTCTTCCTCCTGCCCAGAGCCTTTATTAAGTGAGTCTTCTGCACTAGATACTGACAATACCATGATGGATGAGAAATATTCAGAAGTAGTACATGACAGGGCAAAGCAGGACACGAGACAAGAGCAGTTAGGGGATGTGTGAACAGAGAAGGACATCTGGGACCCTGGAATGTGACTCCTAGCAGAATGGGGCTTGCTAAGAATCCAAAGGGTGGCATATTCACTTTGTGTTATTTCCTTTAGTAACATGCTGTGAAATGTTGGTCTAAGAGAGAAGCAGGAATGACAAGGTGTTCTGTACTCAGGGTGTGTGAGGGGAAGGCAGGGCTGGCTGATTTCTCAAGGTGCCTCCCAGGTTGATAAGTCAGCACATTATGATGCTCTGATGCTTCAGATGTAAGAACTTATTTACACAAAATTCTAAGAGATGTAAACTGGAGTTGAAAATTATTAGCATGGTTAATTTTTTTTTTTGAAACAGATAATGTAGAAAGATGAACATGTGTCTAGCATAGAAATCCCCAAGACATCTAATTTGGCTATCTTTTCCTTTGTAGGAAGATGACATTTCCTGTGAGTTAAGCAAAGAGAAGAGGCGAGTGAAGAAGAAGGTGTCTTCTGGGGGAGTTTTTGTGAAAAGGTACTAATCAGTGAGATAGCTTTAAATAAACTTGATTTTTTCTATTTTAAAATAGATATAAATATAAATCTATATAAATTCAAATTACTCTGATGTGCAGTTATTCCAATTCTGAAGGCAGAAATATGTTAACGTAGTGTCAAAGGGATTAAAATTACATAGATTCAGTTGTATTTCCCCTCCCAATATACTTTTTATATATTTATGTAGGCAACTCAAAACTTTGTATTTGTGAATTATTAATTTTGCAAGTATTTACATAAACTTTAAAATATAATGCAGTTAGTAATAAAAAGGTTTATAGATATTAAAGATTATTAAAAGTTCTGTTATGGCTTCATAATAAATTATATTTCTTCTACTTTCTAGAGTAATATTTTACCAGTGTTGGCATAGCTTTTTTCCCCCCCAACTTTTCAAATGACTTTTAAAAATTAATTTATTTTATTGAGGTATAGTTGATACACAATGTTAATTTCTTCTGTACAACAAAGTGGTCCAGTTACATAAATATACACACATTCTTTTTCATACTCTTTCCCACTGTGGTTTATTACAGGATATTGGAGTTTCCTGTGGTACACAGTAGTACATTATTGTCTACCCCTTCTGTCTGTATATTTAATAGTGTGCATCTGCCAGTCCCCAACTCCCAGTCCATCCCCCTCCCACCCGTCCTCCCCTTGGCAACACAGGTTTATTCTATGTTGCTGAGTCTGTATCTGCGTCACAGTTAAGTTTATTTGTGTCACATATGTAGATTCCACATATTAAGTGACATGTCTCTAACATGCTTCATTTAGTATGATAACTTCTAGGTTCATCCACATTGCTGGAAATGGCACTATTACATTCTTCCTTATAGCTGAGTAGTGAAGCCGTTCATTTGCTGATAGACACTTGTTTCCACATCTTGGTGATTGTGAATAGTATTGCTGTGAAGAGAGAAGTGTATGCACCTTTCTCAATTATAGTTTTGTCTGCCTGTATGCCCAGGAGTGGGGTTGCTGGATCCTATGGCAACTCTAGTGTTTTGAGGAACCTCCATACTGTTTTCCATAGTGGCTGCACCAATTTACATTCCCACCAAGAGTGTAGGACAGTTCCCTTTTTCTCCAGCATTTATTTGTAAATTTTAAACACATGTATTTACTTTTGTGTGTGGGCTTTGTCTAGTTGCATTGAGCAGGGGCCGCCCGGCATCATGGTGCACAGGCTTCCTGTTGTGAACCATGGGCTCTAGGGCTCATGGGCTTAGCTGCCCTGCGACTTGCAGGATCTTCCCAGGCCCGGGATTGAACCCATGTCTCCTGCTTTGACAGGCAGATTCTTAATCACTGGACCGCCAGGGAAGTCCTGTAGATTTTCTTAATGATTGTCATTCTGACCAGTGAGTGGTGGTACTCCATAGTAGCTTTAATTTCTCTAATAATTAGTGACGTTGAGCATCTTTCATGTGCTTGCTTTAGTCATATGTATGTCAAATGACTTGACTGTTAAAGAACATCTGAACTTGGGAGAAAAAGACTAGTAAGTGTTATTTGTTTTTAAATGTTTGCTTATTGGACTGTGCCGGGTCTTAGTTGCAGCATGTGGGATCTAGTTCCCTGACCAGGGGTTGAATCTGGGCCTCCTGCATTGGGAGCTCAGAGTCAGCCACTGGACAACCAGGGAAGTTACAAGATGAGTAAGTTTTAGAGAAGGACAACTTTATTAATAACAACCAAATATCTCCAGGGAAATGTACATAAAATGAAAATCAGCTCTTGTGAAAAAAAAAAAAAAAGGTAATATGTGTTTGCTAAAAATACATATCTAAATAATCTGCTTTAGAATTCATCCGTTGTTCTGTCTTGCAAGCTTTATAAGAAAGGAATAATAGACAAGGTTGACTGGACAGGATGATAATCATATCCAATGATAAGCCCAAAACCCTTGCTTCACTGGCAGCAGCCTTCTCACCACACCCGACTTCCAGCCTCTAGGCCCTGGCAGATACTTTACATGGTGCTGAAGGCCATTTTGGCCCAGTATCACCAGGACTTGAATGCCCTGACATGAGTGCATTTGGTTGCTAAGACTTGTTCAGGCTTGTCAAGGGCAAGTGTTAAAAAATGGCTTACCTATCCTTTCTATAACCCTGTCATTATTGTGCAATAGGCTTTCAATCTGTAGTAAAAACGGTTGTCAGCATTTATTGGGCACTTTGTGTGTGATCTGTGTAGGTTCTTCACATGTATTACTGCTTAATTCCCACCACAGCTTATAATGAAGGAGGTGTAGTACTTGATACATGGAGGTTAAGGAATTCGCCCAGTCACACAGCAACATGGAGCTAGGATTCTAACCTTAGGAGGGAAATTTCAGCATCTGCATTCTTCTTTACCACAATTGGAATTCCCAAATCCAGCATTTCCCTCCGCTTCGGGGACTTCACACAGCCTTCCCTTTTCCTTCAAGCCTGGTAACTGTAAGGTAATCCCGCCCTGGAACAGTTTCTTCTATTCGCTCAGTTTTCTCACACTTTGTTGTACTTGTTCCAGTTTTCTTAAGGCCATATCTCCATCTGTACCAGTGAGGCAGGAAATACTGAAGAGCATTTTAACAGAAGCACGTACCGTTGTGGCAGGGGTTCCCTGGTTGTCTCCCAATTTCTCTTCTTTTTCCAAGTATTAGGATTTACCCGGGCTTGTGGCTACTTAGGCTAAGGGCTGACTTCTCAGTTTCCTTTGCAGCAGATGCCAAGTTGTGGCCGATAAGAGTGTGAGCAGAAATGCCATGTATAACCTTGTGGTCATGTCCCTGAAGGGAAAGGGTTTGCCCACATCTTGCCCCTTTCTTCTTCTGCAATGCGGTACAGCATTGAGTCACTGGACACCGCCAGGAATGAACCTGGACACATGAAAAGAGCCTGGATAGAGCTGCTAAGTACTAGAGAAACGCAAACCAAAACTAGAGTGAGTTATCAAAGAACTCAACTTGGAGATTCTTCTTCTGATTAAGGGTATAAAATCTGGAGTTAAAGTCTGTGTGACTTACGCACTGTGTGACCTTGGCAGCTTCACCAGTGTGACCTTAATTTCACTTAGCTTGTTTCTTTAGCTGTAAAATGAGGATAACCACCTGCCTAAGAGGACTGCTGTGACAAACAGGTGTGTTGGTACATATTATTTAGCATATTCATGTTGTCTGGTCAGTGTGGCTGTTTTACAGAATCACAGTCACTAATCTCAGTGTTTGTGCACAGCCGTTTCCACTGCCTCATTTTTTCCTGTCTATTGAGAAAATATTGGGACTCCAGTTCAGAATGGCTTGAAGGATAGGATCATGGAGCTCACTTCCTCCCACAAACACATCAAAAAATGCCATCAACACGTGCAACAGTTCTCACAGAATACCTACAAATGATTGCAGATCTCACAGAACCAAAGCTCCAATCCCCACGTTAACTGGGAGGATGAAGGGAAAGGGAGAAGAGGAATTGGGACGGGACCTGCATGCCTGGGAGCATGCTGTGGAAGAGCGCTCCCTAGGCAGGAGCCTCCTGCGGGGCCGGCAGGCTGGCTGGGACAGGTAGGGGACCTCAGGGGCTGGGGGGCGGGATGGAGTTGGCCCACTGCGCTAAAGGGCACAGAGGGACCAACACGGAAGGTCCTGGCCACGTCCCCACACTTCCAGCCCAAGACGCATACCTGCTGGCGTGCGTGGCATCTGGGCGTGGAAAGCTGGGCTTCAGCCAAGTCCTGAGGAGAGGACTCAGTCTGGCCACGCAGGGAGAGCCCAGTGGGTCTGGAGCAGGGTCCAGGCCACGACTGCTTGTGCACACGTGCCAGGTGGGGCTGCAGGCCGCGCTGACGGCTGGCCTTCCTGCTGCGGTGCTGGATGCACTCCAGCAGGCTCCTGCTCTGGTGGACTTTTCAACTAGAACCGCATGCGTGTGTGCACCTGAGGGCCTCTGGGCCACTTGTGGGCTCCAGGGCTGCAGCCACAGTGGCTTGCATGCTGGTGGCTTGCTGAGTACCTGTGCTCCGAACTAATCACCAGGGCTCGATTCCACAGGAGCAGAATGGAATGAGCGCTGTGTGTACAAAGGCTGGTTCCAGACAGGAGTGGGGAGACGTGGCTGGGCTACCGGGGCCTGCTTCTCCTTTAATCTCACTGAACCACCTGTGGCAGGGCAGCTGAGGGATTCCAGTGTTGTGCTATTGGAGCTTCCTTCACATGGAGGGAAGACATAGTCCCCCTTAAAATTTTAGTGTATTTTAAATTGTGCAAATGAATAATTTACCTGTTTACTGTCTCTCTTCAACTGAGATCCTCAGTTCCATGGGAAGCTCTGCATGTGGGGACCAGCATGCCCAGAGCAGGCATTCTTATTTGAGTGAGTAAATGTACTGTAGAATTTATTACAATATGATCTTATTTATATACAAATTTATTTACAATGTGCTAAGAATTTTCTTAGTCAAGTGAATTCTGAGATATTTTAAATCAGAATACAAGATAATGTGTACAGAAAGTTTTGTTTTGCAAACAAGCCAGCTGTTAGATCTTTGAAACAAATTTAGTTGCTAAGTGTCTGATTCTCACTCACTAGACCATATATATGTGGGCTGGTCTTTTGACTGCTCTATAATTTAGATTCCCTATTTATAACTAAACAAATGATGGAGGTCATTTTGAGTAACTTTGAGTAATTTTGACCATCAAACTTTTAAAGTTTTGCCAAGGCGTTATGAAACCTTGAAATATTTAGCACATCTTGGCCTTGGCTTCTTGATCTGGCTAAAACTGAAGGTCTGAGATGAAATGGTATTTTGTACTTTCTTTGAAACATATATCCTATTAATAGACTCCATTATCAAAGAAAATAGACCCAGTAATGGCAAAAATATAAAATTCCCCATGATTTTCTTGAGAGTAGGGATTACATGCCACTAGACATGTGAAGAAGTGAAGTGAAGTCGCTCAGTTGTGTCTGACTCTGCGACCCCATGGACTGTAGCCTACCGGGCTCCTCCATCCATGGGATTTTCCAGGCAAGAGTTCTGGAGTGGGGTGCCATTTTCTTCTCCAGGGATTGAACCCAGGTCTCCCGCATTGTAGGCAGACGCTTTACCGTCTAAGCTACATGTGCTGGATTTTAAAAAGCTTTGTTTATGTAGTAAATTTAAGATGGGTTCCCAAGAAGCGGGGATAAACCGGTTTTTGTGAATTAGAAATTAACAACTCTACGGATTTCATAGTGAGTGTCACATACTTGAACTAGGGCACATATTGTTTTAAAATTTATTGTTTCAGTTCATTACCAAAAAACCCTAACTCTAGCTATATGATAAGGTGCTTTTAAAATCCAAACAACTTTGTTATTGTATATATTTTATATGAATACAGTATCAAGCATGTGGGCTTGGGAATAGTTTTCAGATTTGCAACAGATACGAAAGAAATCCTGTATGATGTACAGTTCAAGTAAACATACGAAAAAACTAGTTCAGTTTCTATGAGCTATCAAAAGCATAAAGACAAAAGCCCTACTGCAAATCAATCAAGTTTGGAATGGCCTCTTTCAACACAATAAAGACATACATGAAAAACAGACAAAATGTACCTTTCCATTCTAGAATATTTCCTTTTAGTCCATATGTACTTTAAATAATCATGTATTTGGTTTCTACTGTAACTTTAAATGTTCAGAGTAAATTCATCCAGGCAGTCTTCCAAGGGTCAAAGCAGCAGGAGCAGGAGCATGCATAGCTACAGCAGCTCCACTGTTATTTCCAGAGTCGATAGAATCCCAATGCTATTGCCAGGCAAGTAAACACTGAGGCTGTGAAGAGAAGAAGCTGTGTTATAGGTCATGCATTTGAGATTATCCTGCTGAGACAAACAGAATAATGTCATTTTCAAGTTAATTTGAAAGCAAAAAATAAAAAATAAAAAAAAATCAGTAAATTCAGCCAATTTTCTACCTTAGGTTTTTCATCCCCTAGAAAATTAAGCTAACGATAAAGGATATCCATTAGGGCATGATTAATACCAATTCTTCTTTGAAGCTTCCTATATTTTACATAAGGATGACAGTAATTTAAAAGTATGGATGGTACGTCCATTAGAATCTATAAACAGTGTTTCAAGTCATTATTAATATTATCATTATTAACAATACTACTTTAAATAATTACAAATTATAGATATAATTTTTAAGTGAAAAACTTTTCTTGCTGACATTAAAAAACTGTCATTAAGCTAGAATAGACATCCACATATCCATAAGACAAATTTAATTGTCTTAAAAGTACATTAAAAGTGATTCATAATTATTAAAAAATTATTAATAAAAAATGAATTTTTAATGAAAACTCATCAAAAACAACTCAGTGAGGTAGAAGAAAAGGCAGAAAAAGCAACAGACTTAAAATAGTTCATATACCACCTGTTGTCTGTGTTACATCACTCTAAATAGAAAACCTTTCTGTTTTCCTCAAGGTGGTGAATCTAGGTTAGGCTTTTGGACTCCCTAGTTTTTTAGTTTGTTTAAACAGCCATGATTTTAGAGACTCTGAGATGAAAAGGAAACTTCAATATTAAAGACATAAGAAACAGCCATTCTTAGTAAAGCTATCCTATTTTTAATGTGTAAATTAACTATATATTATCCCATTTGATCACATTACTAAAACTTGGTTAATGACAAGAGTTCCCTAATTTTAAGAAATGGGATTAGGTCTAAGTCACATTGGGAAGCTGGACATTTGAGGAGAAAGAGTAACACTTAAAGAATTTCTTGCCTTGTTGTCACTGGTCAATTACACATTCCCTCATTTGATCCTGCTGCTATTTACCATGTTCCAGGTAGTGTGCTAAAGAATTCCATATATTACCTTATTTAGCCATTTAATTAAAACCCTATGAAGTTGGTGATAGTATTCCTATCGTATAGATGAGGCAACAAGCTCAGAGCTGAACTGTGAGCAAGCAGTGGAAGCAGGACTCAAGGCTGTGTGTATCAGACTCTAAAGTAGTTGCTGTTGCTTAAAAAGAAGAGCAGTGCCTTCAGAACAAGTAGTTGTAAATCCTCAGTGAAAAAAGGAAAGGAACATAACTTAAGAAGTCTTCTAACTTTCTAAACAGACTTGCTAATTTCTTTTCCCACTGCCACTAAGTCTGTTAGTCTGCCTTGTGTACGTCCACTACCGAATGAAAAGTTTTCTGGAGACCATCACCATGCTGAGACTAACTACAACACTGATCTGTAGGTAAATACACTAGAAGCTGAGTGGAAGAGAAGCTCTTCCTAATGGGGTGCTTTGAGATCTATTTTCAAAGTGGGAATGAACACTCCAAACTGGGCTGATCTGGAATTTCCCCTGAGCATTACTACTGAACAGCTCTCTGGTTCCAGAGACTTTTGCTATGGTTTTTGAAACTCATTTTAGCCTTAGAATCCTTTTCCTCAAATAGATCTTCAGCAGAAGCCCAATATTTGAAAAAGGCAGAAACTAAGTCATTCAAGTTGAGGAGAGGAAGGGGGTGTGGAGGTGAGCATCAGTAGGGGGCTGGGGGCTTCATCTTTACTCCTGCTATTGCTCCAATATAATGAGTGCCTGCCCAGAAAAATCACTGATGCTATAAAGCAGCGATTTTATTTTGGACAACAATAACATAAAATCTTAAAAGTGTGTATTCTTTGATCCCAGTTTTTAGATGTGCATAAGCAATTAATTATATAGAAATTCTAGCATGAAGGCACAAGGATGTAAATGTGTGTATTTATTCACACATGTATATGGCTATTTGGTGCAATATTATTTTTAATAATAAAAACTTCAGAGCAGAATGTCTGTAAATAGCGATTTAGGTAAATTACGGTATTTTCATATTATACAATACTATGATTTCTAGTAAAAAGATATCTATGTATTCCTATGGAAACATGTTCAAGACATTTGGTTAAATTTTTAAAAGTTGTAGCCTGTAGAGTATCATCTAATTACTATTTTTAAAATCTATACTGTTCACATACAGAAGGAAAAGCCTAGGAAAGATATATACTACTAATAGTAAATACATATGGGGAGGAGAAGGCTTTCATTTTTACTATACTGCTTTTGAATTATGTGACCAATTTAGGATGAAAATATATTACTTTTTTATAAAAAAGAAAAGTACTATTCGAGGGCATTTTTCCTAACTCCTTGGGGCTCTATAAATTGGTCAGGTCACAAGGTTCTTGAGGAACTCAGTAGGTGACAGACTAATTCTGGGCAGTATCCCTGCTTCCTCAGTTGGATTCAAGAATGAAGGTAATTTCTACCCCTTTGTTTGCTGTGGTGTTTAATAGCCTGTATTTATTTTGGTGATCTGTACCTAAAAAATATTCATTTTTTTTCATTGTGGAATACCTAGTTTAATCTTTGTATCCTTTTGTATGGGTGTTTATGTGTGTCTTTGATTTCCGTACACTTTTTCCTATTCAGAGGATGCAGAGCTGCCTATTAAACTTATATTTTCCAAGCACTGCAGGGGACCAAACAATCAGTCTGTTACAGCTCCTCCTTTTGTGTCACAGGGCTACCTTGGAAGGTAGGAGCTAAGAGGTCTGAAAATCAAATGATAGTAATTCCTTTCTCTGACAACACAGTCTTACCTGCAAGATAACGAATTGTCTCAAGCTTGTTGGATTCCATCAGGGTTTTTAAAGAAGCAATTTCAGTGTCAATTTTGTTACCAGTCTCTGAAATAATACCTCTGGTTTTGGTATCCTGTAGTAATTAAGAATAAGATAATTAGATTTTGTCTCTATGTATCATGGACAAAAATGTTGACTTTAGAAACTCATTTAGGGGCTAATTTTGTGTTAACAAAAGTTTTAAGTGGGGAAACATAGGTTTAAAAAAGCACAGTGATATAAAAACTACATGAACATTATAAACTGACAAAAACTATTCCTTCTACTTTGATATTTGGAGACTACTAGGATTATCATATTCTGAGCACATTCCACTAAAAACCTCACAGGAAGTTACAGGCATACCTCATTTTACTGCATTTCGCAAATTCTATATTTTTTAAAGAAACAAATTGAAGGTTTGTGGCAACTTTGAGTCAGGTAGGTTTATCAGCACTATTTTTCCATAAGCATTTGCTCGCTTGATGTCTCTGTGTCACATTTTGGTAATTCTCACAATACTTCAAACATTTTGTTATTATTTATTGTGATTTGTGATCAGTGACTTTTGATGTTATTATTGCAAAAAGACTACTACTCGGTAATGGCTCAGAAGATAACGGTTAACATCTTTTTAGTGATTCTTATTTTTTAATTAAGGTATGGATATTGTTTATTGAGAGAGAATGCATACTTAATAAATACAGTATAGTGTAAATGTAAAATTTATAAGATCTGGGAAACTGAAAAATTGCTGTGACTCACTTTATTACAATATTTGCTTTATTGCTATGTCTGGAACTGGACTTGGAGTGTCTCTAAGGTATGCCTGTATTTGAGACCTAAATATACAAGAATAAACTAAGAAGCAAAAATGTCGGTCACAGAACTATCACTTTATGGGTATAAAGTCCTTAAGATATCATAGTTAAAACTTTTAAGTATCTTTTACAAAAGGAAAAACCAACCAGATTTATGGTAAACTGACACCAATATTAAAGACCATGGCAGATATGCTTGTTGAGTTAACACTGAATGTTTCGTACACAGGGGCTAATAAAGGGTAGGAAAAGAAGGTGATACTTCAGTTCAGTTCAGTTCAGTCGCTCAGTTGTGTCCGACTCTTTGCGACCCCATGAATTGCAGCACGCCAGGCCTCCCTGTTCATCACCATCTCTCGGAGTTCACTCAGACTCATGTCCATCAAGTCCGTGATGCCATCAGGTGATACTTAAGAGCTCAGACATTAGCTGTGAGAGAATTTGATTTCACCTCCTCTACCTGGCCAAGAAGTTAGAGAAGGGAACAGGCTGCTTGGAAAGGCAAATGGTACCTGTACTTCTACTGAATTATAATCAAGAATGACGTCTCTCATGTTAGAATGTAGACCAAGTGGCTTATAACTTTTAGAAAAGGAAAGGACTAGGTTGAGTCAGAAAGCTAGGTTTTATTCAGCCATAGAGATTAAGTAATGATTACAGTTTAGGGTTACTGAGAGATAAACAGTATTTATGAGTATGGAGTTTAGAGCCATGTTCACGTCCTGACCCTACCACTTATTAGCTCTGTGACCTTTACCTCTCAAGGCCTCACTTTCCAAACTGGTAAAATGGGAGTAAGAGTGAGTGCCTGCCTCACCCAGAGGCTGATACAATAACTAAATAAATAGTAAATAAAGTAGGATCTAACGTATAAGCACTCAATAAATATTTACTTAAAAAATAATGTAAGAGAACTACTTGAATCTAGCACTTAACTTAAATACTATGACTCCCTGTCTTTTTGAAAAAGAGTTCTTCCATATAAAAATAGATGAAAAAAAGTGCTCCCTGGAAAGCTTGATTCTGAGTCACAAGTCACAGCTCCAGTACTACCACCCACCTAGCGGCAGCTTCCCCCGAAGTACTGGTTACCTCTAGTAGCAGCTATGAGGAAATGACGGGCTGTATAGGGCCAGCTTGTTCAAGTCCTGACTTAAAGAGTGACACACGTGATGGGAGCTACAGAGTGATACGTGTGAGGGTAGCTACAGAATGACTCGCGTGAGAGTGACACGTGTGAGGGCAGCATGACGGCTGTAGGAAAACAGAGGAACTGTTACCCAGTAGCTTACATTTCTGGTAAATTCTGTGGTTGCCTCCATAAGTTTCTTTTCTTGATCTGTAAACTAAAGGATATGACTTATCAGGAGGTTAGAGAAAAAAAATAACTAAAAGGAATTTAAAAGGAATAAGTGACCAAAAAAGTATATTTAAAAACACATTACCATATCTGTTACTCTGCTCCTTTCTAGGTTGATATCCAGTTTGTTATCTGCTCTGATTCGACTAGTTTCATTCTTTAAAAGAAAATAAAAATATTTAAAAAGTGATCTTGTCATGAATATCTGAAATTTACATATGCTGAAGTGGGGAAAAAAGTTTCACTTACTATCAGTTGTTGTTTAACTTGTTCTAATTCAATTTTCATTTTCTAGGTATAAAGAAAGATCACACACAATTGGTATTAAACCAAAAGTCCATATGATTTATCAAAAACAATCTGAAACCCTGCAAAAGCAAAAATTGGACAATCTATGGATTTCTAATATAAAATTTGATTATAAAGAAAAAAAAGTTCATTTTATTAGAAAATAATATGAACATGACATTAGAAAATGTTTTTATGTTTTAATATAGAAGTCCCAGCAATCCATGTGGGAATATGTCCCAAGACCCCCAGTGGAAGCCTGAAACCTTGACTGGTACTGAAAGCTAGGTGCACACTATGTTTTTTTTCTTATATTAACTGGTGGGTAGCATACACAGTGTGAATACTCTGGGCAAAGAGATGATTCATGTCCTGTGGGGATGGAGCAGGATGGTGAAACATATTCTCCTACTCGGAAGAGTGTGCCATTTAAAACATATGAATTGTTTATTTCTGGAATTTTCTACTTAATGTTTTCAGATTGTGTTGACTACACACAACTACAACTGTGGAAAGCAAAACTGCAGATAAAGAGGGACCTACTGTAGTCTGCTTTAAATAAAAGTAGGCTGATATTCTAATATTTTAGGCTAGTGGATAACAAAGTTCTGACTGAATTACAGAAACATTTTTAAGTGACAAAAAAAATTACAGAACCCTCCCCCACTCCAAGCCTCATTACTCTCAGCTCTGAAATCATTATTCTAAACCACACTAGAAATTTTGTAAAATATGTACCTCAAAGATTTCCCTCCTTTATGTGACCCATATAAAATAAAACTCTTTTTTTTTAAAAACAATTCTTTAAGTATGCAAAACACTGACTTATACATAGAAAGATTAGGTATGGTTAAACACGTAATAAACTTTTACCTGAAACTTATTTAATAACCACATGAAACTGTTTTGGGGTCCTATTCACCAAGCAGAATACTTGTGAAATCAGTATTTTGTTATTAATAAATTGAGACTTGTATCACCTGGTTCTCTGCTCGCAGATTTGCAAATTCACTTTTCTCTAGGATGACCATATCTTTCCTGATGGAGTCCAAATGAGCCATGAGCTGTTGTACTGTTATTTCCTGAAATGCAAAATTAAAGTCATCTAGTGATCTATATAATACCATCCCCGGACATGGAACTTCATGACACTTAAAAAACTGTAGTGAGGTGCTCTCTGTCCCCCTTCTGATGTCTGTGTCAGAAGCTTTCTCTGTCTCTTTTTATACTTTAATAAAACTGCCACACACACACACAAAATTATCTTTCTACAAGGTATAATGTTGCTTGGCTAAGTAAAAAAAATATTTAAGCATATGAAACCTATATATCTGAGATAGCAAAATGAAAAGCAGGAGATTCAAGGAGGAGAAGGATTTCCCAGTGAAGAGAAACTAATGTCTAGGTCTTTTCAATGAAAAAAATCCCAATAAATAGCTTCAGTTCAGTTCAGTTGCTCAGTCGTGTCTGACTCTTTGCGACCCCTCAATTGCAGCACGCCAGGCCTCCCTGTTCATCATCATCTCCCGGAGTTCACTCAGACTCACGTTCATCGAGTCAGTTATGCCATCCAGCCATCTCATCCTCTGTAGTCCCCTTCTCCTCCTGCTCCCAATCCCTCCCAGCACCAATGAGTCAACTCTTCACATGAGGTGGCCCAAGTACTGGAGTTTCAGCTTTAGCATCATTCTTTCCAAACAAATCCCAGGGTTGATCTCCTTCAGAATGGACTGGTTGGATCTCCTTGCAGTCCAAGGGACTCTCAAGAGTCTTCTCCAACACCACAGTTCAAAAGCATCAATTCTTCGGTGCTCAGCCTTCTTCACAGTCCAACTCTCACATCCATACATGACCACAG